>OZ010736.1:57902655-58502655 GCA_963932295.1 Tipula lateralis | reverse complement strand
CACTTTGGAGATCTGCACCAAAAGAGATGGGATAATCTCATCTCTTTTCGTTGGTCCAAAATCTTCTTTGGATCAGAAAACCAGCAAAGATCCCATTCACTACGATATACGCACTTTAAGGATCTTGCTGAGCAGTCTCACGGGACACTGTTCCCTGAATAGTCATATGTTTCGAATGAAAATTCGAAACATCTCGCATACTGTGAACAGTGTACGACGAGGATGAGACTGTTGAGCACTTTTTGTACTCCTGTTCTTCATACTCTTCCCCTCATAGTCTACACTATTTCGGCTCACAATTCTTATTTGAGGATTAATTTGAAGAGGAACGACCTTGAGTATACCAGACATCTTAGACTTCATTAGAAGAACAAACAGATTCCGGAACTGAAAGTGTGCGTCTGGGAAGTGATGTTACAATGAGCCAATTGAGCCTGAGTGACTGAGGGAAAAAAATTTCGCTTGCCCTTGCAATAGCTTTCTGAAAACGGTCGCATATAATTCGTTCCATGATTGTTATTGCTGTATCAAACAATTGCCCACATTTAGAGGATATCTTACGGGGTGGGTGTATTACAACACATATAAACCTAATCGAATTCATGTTCATAGCTATATAAGTATTATACAAAAAAATACTTAAATTCTTCGTAATTTCAAAACCACATCCAACAACTGATTAAAAAATTTTCCTTTATTCTACTCAAACCGCAAAAGAGTTTCACCATCGATTTCCTATTTGATTTTTTTTTTGTTAAACCAATTACAGTTTTTCATTCACAGAATACGAGTACAAAGCTTTTGTACTTTGGCATTTCAACAAAAAAAAAATTAAATAAAATTCCAATTGTCTCTTTGACTTCCTACACACACACCAGTCAGTTATTATTTTAAGGATTTCCACTTTAAATCATTTTATTCGCGTTTCAATAGCTGAAATGATTTTTTTTTCGGTGTCTGTGCTTCATCTCAAATTTCAATTTCATTTCGAACTTAAAATTTAATTTATTTTTCTTTTTATTATGATTATTGTCATTTATTATTTTTATTTATAGTTTTCCATTTTGTGATTCGAAATCCTCGTAATTTGTGGTGGAGTGGCAAAAAAAGTCATCCTCTATCCAAAAAAAAAAAGTTCATTTACTTAAATTTTCACAACACTGTCGAGCTTTTGGTTATTTATTTTTTTGTCGTTAAAACGGAAAATGTTCACATCAAAATGTCATTCCAAAGTGTTTACATTGTGACTTTTAATAAGCTAAGACGGTATATTTTTATTGTGTAACAAAATCGATAGAGCGTATAAAAAGCTCACTTGTACACACACACATACATATACGGCATATAGTTCTAATCTTAAAGCTTTACAAATCTAAGTGCACACAACCATTTGTACAGTGTCTTAAACTTTTTGTGTACGAATAAAAGATTTTCAGAAAAATGAAATCCCCTCCTCCCCGCATTCATGCTCTTAATTTATTAGATGTAAGCACAAGCATATAAAACAGAAACATCTTTCTTTTATATGTCTAAGGTGAAACATAATGAGGGTTTTATTTCATTTTACCATTGTTTTCGAAACATATACATAATATGTATACATCTCGAAGTAACACCATATTATGTTGGGGCAGGGGTTCTCCTGCCCTTTGTTCTAGATTTATATACAAACACACATTTTTAACATGACGTTTTAATTTGAAACATTCATCACAAATTAAAAAGAAAAACAAAACTTTTTAAGATTTATAACCGATTTTACAGCATCCACACACACATATATATGTACAAACAAAATCAGTTGAATAAGATTTCACATGTCAAAAAGACGTTAAACGGTTGAATTAAAGTGAGATAACTATCCTAGAATTCAAAATTTTTCTATAAAATGTAAATTTAACCAAGGCATATAAATGGAGGGATGGAACTTGAACCCCCTCTTTCTATCGTACATTAAAAATCATATAAAAATTAAAACATAAATCTTTCTATGGAAAAAGGAACGCACTGGCAAAAAAAACTGGCAATTACATTCAAATGAAATTATATTTATGGAATCGAATGAGTATACGGCATATATAGGTACGGCAACGGTGAAAAACGATATACATGTATACGAGAAGAGGAAAACATTTTATTTCCACTCCATTCTTCCGCATTGTTTGCCATTTCCCCCAAAACAAAAAAAAAACAAATAAAAATGAAAATCTTTCAACCATGCGATAACAATGCTCTCGGTATATACCTGGTATATACACCAGGAAGAAAATCCTAAAAACGAAAAGTCACATCATCATATAAAACAATCAGCATTATGTAGAGTTAAGATTGAATTATGTGAAAATATTTTATGAACATACACACACCAACACACAACATGCACACACACATAAAAAGAAAGTTGTCATGTTACAATTAAAATGTATAAAAAGCAGGTGAATCAGATCGAAAACGATGTCTGATTGTATTAATACATAGAAAATACAGTTGACAGGACACTTTATTAAATCATTTCGGTTCTGATTTTTTTTCCAGATCGAAATAGGGGAAGGTTTCTCTCTTATTTCAATGTATCTTCTATCGCGGTGTGTTTTGCACGCAAGGAATGGTTTATAGTTTAAAACGTCAATCGAGCAAGGTCTCAAAAACGATGTGCTCGGAGGGTGAGAAATTTACAGGAGATGTTTACAGTATATTTCCAAAATGACGCTGTCAACATTACTAAAAAGCTATATGCTCATAAATTGACACCAATAACGAAGTTAGTGACATCTATGGTTGGGCGTGTAAACTACACAATGTAATTTACAAGATGTAATTTACACGGGTTTTTACATGTAAACGATGTGTTATTTACAAACGATTTGTTTTACATTCTATATGTAAAAAACGATTAAATGTAAAAAAACTGACGCGCCATCTCTTATTAAATCTTATTCTTACTAAAACGCCATCTGTTAAAAAAATTTCGTACTATTTTATCAATAGAATTTGTGTAATAACTAACTGTACAATTTTTTTCGATTACATACTGAATGTCACAATAATTTTTGATTTTTGATTATGTTTAGAATAAAATTATTAACAGGTTAATTTCGTTAAAAATCATTTTAACTGGCTCGGGTGAATGCGAAAAAAACTAACTGATTTTGCAAATACCCATTTATCTATGTATATCAATAAAAAGAAAGCGAATATCGGTAAATTGTTGACATCTTAAAATAGATGGCTCTCCAAATGATGTGTTCGTTGTTTACATGTTGTTTACGTTTCATGTAATTTACGCTGTTTTTACATAATTTACATAAAAAATGTTAAAAACATTTTTACGTGTAAAATCCCAACAGTGGTGGCATCCATAAACCAACAGATATTAAAAATGCTGACAGGTCAATTAACTCCTGCAATGCAAGAAGAGTGGACTTCGGACAAAATACTTCAATAATAGAAGGAAGACACGACCGACAGTCACAATCCCCAAGAAAGGAAACCTAACACAATGCAAAAAGTGACCAGGTATTTCTCTCCAATTATATTATCCTTGACCAACTCTCTCCCCCGACCAGTGCAGTATTAAGAAACGAACAATCTGGTTAAGGACCAGTATGAAGTTGTACTTTATCAATCCGTATCATCACTGAACAATCCAGCGAATGGAACTCAAAACTGTACCTTCTCTTTGTCGAACAAATAATCGTTTGAAATCATACAAAATATGTATGCTGAGACCGAGTTCTATATAAAGGAAAATAAAGTGAAAGATACTGTAACACTCCAGGAGTAAGGCAAGGATGCGTACTTTAACCCGTACTGTTCCTGATTATATTAGATAATGTAATGTGAAAATTAAGTGGCATGTCTCTTAATGGCATACAATGGGGATTTACAACTAAATTCAATGATTTAGACTATGCAGATCACATACGCCTGATATTCGTAGGACAGAAACTACAAGTGTTCGTAAGCAATTACCTTCAAGATTATTGAAATAGTTTTGGCCATATGCACAGACTCTCTAACATCGAGGGTTGGCATGCAAATGTATCCAAAAGAGATGTAATTTCAAACTACTAAAAGCAAATCGTTCTGATATGAGTATCCCATGTGAGAATACCCGCGGAAATGAAAAAGTCGATTCTACAACCAAATCACCAGCAGGCGATATACAATGCCAATATGCAATTGGGGAAGAAACATCAAAATCAGCATCAACAGCTATGGGTATATAAATGCGAACTATGCAATAACCTCTTAACAGTCAAACACTTTGTTATTGATTGGCCTCGCTGGGACCTACCAGAGACGTAAACAAGGAATCCTTAATTCACAGAAACTGGTTTTATAATAAATAAAAAAATAAAAAATTGCAGTCAATAGTCGGAGTGTTTTAAGATGCTGTATACGTGGTGGTAGTCAGAATAGTAGATGGTTCGAATCCAACCGTCGAAAACGCAATATTTTCATGTCTGTTTCCTAGAGCGAGTGAAAGTAATCGGCGTTACGGACAAGTGAAATGAAGACTAGTAAGAAGGCTACAACAGACAAGTAAAGTGAAAACTAGTAAGTAGACTACAAGGTAGTGATATAACTAACCACATGTCCATTCTGAATATATAATTGTCAATTCAAAGTGTTTCTTCGCTTTCCTCCGGCACATATTACGAATAATCCACGACTTCGGGAGGAATCTCTGATCGTTTCCTTCTTAACAGTGTTTCCATTCACTTCAAGCCAAAATTTATTAAACTATTGGGCTTTACTAGAGTCGGCTAGATTTCGTGATTTATTACGGTTTGTAATCTTGACCATCTTTCATTCGGAGGTTAGTAGATCAAGACTACTATGATAGCATATACACAATGCATTTGGGGTTTGCTTCTAGTATCCACTCGAATTCAGGTTATTGCTTTAATTATACATGAAATTTCCTCTCTGGCGACCACTTCCCGTTGGGCTATAGATCAGACTTCACCTTAGTTCTCCACCGCCTTCGGCGTAATCTGTTAATTATCCGAGTTTTCAATGTCATTCCCTATTTGGTTTTTTAAGCTTTGGGGAATCTGTTCTAGGAACTTCCTTGAAGCTAAGTCTCGAGAATATATCGGATGTGGGCGCAATTCAAAACAGAATTCATGGTTTTGGCCATGACAACTATACACGTGAGCACCCGTGCATTGTTTTGACGGAAAAGAATTTTTTCTTAGCCAAATGCGAACATTTTTCTTTCAAAATGTCATTGAAACGGTGCAATAAGTTGCAATAATATTCGCCGTTGACCGTTCTCCTTTTTGAAGGTAATCGATTATACCACATGCATCCCAAAAAATTGGAGCCATGACCCTTTTGGCCGATAAAATCACCTTAGCCAGGTTATTGACCTTCGGCGTAGATTCGCCAATGTATAAATCCACTGTTTAGTTCGTTCTGTGGTCTCCGGTGTATAGTGATGGATCCGTTTCATCCACATATATGAAACTTCGCAAAAACTCCGTTTTATTTCGCTTGAAGATCTCTTAATCTGCTAAATGCGGCTTCAAACGCGCGGATGGTTTTCATATTTAAATGTTTGTGAAATTTATTGCACACTTTCACTCTCCGGTCTTGCAATAATGTGTAATGGATTTTGTCAACCAATGAATCAACAGATCCACTGCACTATATTACAGGAATAGTGCATCGAAATGGCAAAGAAAATAAGAAACTCCACTCGAGGTGTGAGGGATAAAAGCGTTGTCCCAATGTCTCATTTATTACACCGACAGCGGAATAAATGTAATCTTCTGTGCAGGAAGAGAGTGAAACTTCACAAAACCCTTGGAGGGGGGGGGGGGGGGGGTAAGCGGTAAATAACCCAGTACTAAAGGACTAGGGAGTAAGCTAGAGAATAACTATATTGAGAGTAATATAAGCATAAAGGAACGAGGAGAAACAGAAACGAAATGTACATAGTAAAAGTGGAGGAGCAGCCGTATCCTGATCTACTAAGAAATGTCAATCAAGTTTCATAATAAAAATAGCGAAGTGAAGATAGTCGGTATGAAAAAAATGATCTCATGATCATCAGATCATGTTTTTCATACCGTGAAGAACAAAACCAAGACTGTTAGAGAGGCAATTATGGAAAAGGTTCTTAGTGTAGTATACATTAGGAACGAATGAGCGAATGAGCTAGCGACTCTGATGTAAAACAGGCAGTCTAGGCAGCTCTTGATAAGTAGAATGTCGACGAGATAGTTGTGACTTCAATAAGGCCGGGCTACTCTGACACGAAGAAACTCAACTACTCAAGGAATGGGTAAGACAAATAGTCGAAAAAAAGCGCATAATGATTGGATGGGCTTTTTGCCGATAGCAGAGGCGCTCCGACCATTGTCGTTGTTAAAGGTGCTGTGAAATGAGACACATAGCAAAAAATATCTTACTATCTCAGCTGTAAGAAGGGTGGGTATATGAGGAGAGAATTTAGGCAGGTAGAAATGGCCAGTTTTCGACAATTCAACCACAACCGCAATATGAGGGTGTTCTCATAACTGCCTTGCCCCAAGACTCCAAGCTAGTGGCATATGCGGGTGACCTCCCAGATACCTGAGACTGTGGCTGGAGATCATATTAGACAAACGGTAGTAAAGGCGAACAAAAACGACTATTGGCCATTGTCGATTAATGGCTAGCACTGATGGACCGAGCGCAATTAAGAAAAAATTGCACTTCTCTGTAGTCACATCATTCAAGTTCCGTGATCAACTAAAGCGCGTACAACGAACTATTGCACTCCGAGTGTGTAGTGCTTATAGGACAATCTCGAAAGAGGCAGTCGTCATAATATCTATAGCATGCCTCCTATAATGGTAATCGCAGTACTCAGCGTGATTCCTAACGTAGTAACCAAACAAGGATTTATGGATCAATAGCAGAAATGATGGAAGAACATTCAATATACACGGTGGGAGCAGCCGCATCCGGAGTTGCTGCTTTAGTAAGGCAGCTGACAACGGAAAATAGTATTCTTAAGATTCTGTCGGATAAACGCCAAATGAATTGAGGAAAATAACCAACTACCAAGAACATTGAACCCCGAAGCAAGAAATTATGCACATTTTGTAATTCCGTTCGTGTGGAGAAGCTGAGGGTGAAGTTTTAATCAGTAAGAGTCCGCAAAAACTCCCAAGAGCGTTGCCTCTCCCTTCGGGAAAAAATCGAGTTCGCACAAAGAATTATCGACATCCAGAAGCCATCAAAAATGAAATGAAACAACAAGTACACGAGATGTTTAAAAGAAAATATAATCGAACCTTGTTCAAGTTCATTTACTTCACCCCTACTAATCGTATCAAAAAACTCAAAGGACAATAAAAAAATTGGAGGTTTGTAAGTAGTCGATTTTAGCGATTTAAATTACCATAGTTGACATGCAATGCGAATTATTTTTCAACATTAGATTTAGCGAGTGGTTATCATACCAAGTTCCGATGCATCCAAATGACAAAACTTAACCAGCATTTGAATCACCTTTGGGGAACCTTGCTTTGGAACAGGATGTCGAATGGTCGATACGCCTTAGTGAGATAACCAAAAATTATCCAGCGTTGACAGTGTTTTAAAAACATTTGAAGAGAAATCATTGGAAATTATTTAGGCGGATAAAAGTTTCCATCCCCTTACGTTTGGAAAAAATTTCATAATATAACTGACCATCGTCCAGTGATTTGGGTTTTGGAAAACCTTACTCACGTTCGTCTCTTTAGATGGTAAATCGATTTAGACGAGTGTGATTACGAAATTTTATATAAACCAGGAAACTCAAATCAAAATACTCTAAGCCGTATGGTTAATCCTGGTTCTAACATTACAAAAGATGTGCTAGACCATTACAAGAGCACAATCCAAGATTTAAAATCAAACCAATAATTTGTGGATTAAGCCTATACAAATCCAATTTCACCGATTCCTTCAATTTCTTCTACACCTACTTGGTTCTTCTTCTCCTTGAGTTTTATGATACTGGTAATCGGACGTTTTGTGTGAGAGTTTGATGACTTAACTATTACGACACGCACAAGATCGTCTCGACCACGCTGAACACGTATTATTTTCCCGCCACTAACGGTTTCATTATTAAAAACTGACCTGGTGTCAAAATATCGTCCACTTTATCCATTTCAAGAAAGAGTTAAAGAGTTTTTGAATTAAGAATTGCCTCAAATTGACATAAAATCGTCTGAAGCTCTTCCTACGCAAAATTGTTACTTCCTCTGGCTCGTAATAAATTATGTTTAACGGGTTTAACTGAAGACTCCTATTTACCTCCAAAATGGGGTCCAGCTGGAGGGATGAGATGCCATGCGATTTGCCGTGTTGCTAAATATTCTCCAATTCGATCTTTATGCGAAATAATGAATTCCATTTGTGATAGTCTTCGTTTTGATCCTTTGAAATGTCGAAATAATATAAATGCACCAGTGGACAGATTACTGACCGTTCGCGTTGGTTGTCGTAAAATGATTTCTTCTTTTTCTGAAAGTTGAATTTGTTGTTGTGGTGATTCTTCGGTTTCCCAGAATTTTTGTAAACTTAACTTCCCCGTGTTATTATAAATCGAGTACAAATGTATGGTACACGTGGTGACGTGCCTCTAGACATGACATTTGAAGTTGCTACTCCGCTGATACGCTTCCATTTTGAGGCGAATTTGCAGTTTATTAAAGTATTTCTTTACACGGCCCTCAACACGGTATCATTGGTCCACTAAAAGTTTCAACCCGAACTCGTGCCGTTTGAAGAAGTGCTGGTTTCATCACAACTGGTTACGTGTTTTGATCACTAGTCACTAGAGACGGCTCGGCCATGCTTATTTACTTGCAGTTTCATTGTCGAGCTTGCTAGTTTGTTGTAACAGTGTGTGATGCCGTTACCAACACTGTTTGCAATTAAACCGTGCAAGATGTTTTCCATACAAACAATTACAACGACCTTGTTCATGAATGAACGTGATTCGCTTGTTAAATGGCATTCCATTGAATTTGTCACATTAGATGTCGAATGATTTCCAGAACATACAAAACAATGGCGTTGTACTGATGTCAAATTAAGGTTCACTATAGCAGAATATTCAATCTATTTTGAACCTTTGAAATCACCTCGCAACCATCTAATGCATCACAGTGTAAGGTGGTCAGCGGAGTAAAGCTGTTTGGGGGAGTAAAGTTGGCACTAGTTGTCAGCTCCAAATATTGTAGCTTCCACAAGTGTTTGTGTTACCTCCTCGTGGTGAACATCGGGTAAATGGCTAACCACCTTAAGTGGAGAGCCAGGCAAAAACACGGCGCTAAGCAACTGGGCCGGGTTCATTTGTTAACCGTACCGTGCCGGTAGCGAACCTGGCTGGGGGCTTAATCTAAAACTAGCTCAGTCTGACGGACAGATTTTTCCCCATCACTCATGGGAGCAAGTATGAATTATACCAATCTTGACTAAGATGATTTACCGAATATTGCAACCAAGCCTAATAACTTGGAGGTGCTTTCGGCTTCTCTAGAAAACATATCTCTGGTGGCATCAATGGAACCTTTACCAAGAAATAAGGATGCCCCAGCTACTACCTTAGACACTAACGAGCAAACGCCGAGGGTGCAAGTGGTCAAAAGCTCTTCAACTAAGAAGAATATATCTAGATGCCAGCGATGAAAACACAAGAACTGAAACGATCACTTGTCGATTCTGACGGCAAAATTTCGTCTCCACTCGAAAAAAGGAAACAGCTCGAATACGACCACCCCCTTTCCAGGGAATCAGACTAAAAGACCGAGGGTATCTTCTGACTTCAAGTTACAGAGGAACCAGGAGAAGAACCCAGGATTGGAAGAAATTCCGAAACTAAGTTTTAAAGAAGTGGTACTTCCCGGGTTCGAATCCCGATAGGGGCAGGATGCAAAAGGGATTTTTCACCATCTGATTACGATCGGTGGTGTTAATGAACACATCTATGACCCCCTGTTGCAGTGCAGAAATCATGGGCCGACTCATCTTCCATGTCAGTACTATAGGCTGGCATGGAGCTTTGCAATGCGCAGATGGTTCTACGAAAATCGGACCTATAGCCGTACGTCCTCGATTTGGCCGTTAAGGCGTAAAGTAGGACGTAAATAAGCGAACCGCGAAAGAGCTGGGAGAGCATTGAGCCCCAAAAAAGATAGGATAGAATAAAATATAAAAAATAAAAAAAAAATAAAAAAAAAGTTGTACTTCACGAGCGCCGTGTGCTTGTCAAAGACATACCTTGTGCTTCTGGAGATCCTTTGGCTTTTGAGCGCTGTGGTTTGAACAACGGCATGCTTATCATGCAGTGCGCAAACGATAGAACTCTTAAGTGGGTCGTCAAAGCTGTACCGACTCTACATCCTTGAGTGGGAGCTGAGCTGGAGTGTATCCTGTTTTGCTACCTTTTCAAGTCTGTAAGGTGTACAATTTTTGTCCCGGGCCCGATTCAAGAACCTTCAGATATTCTGAAAGGGCTAGAAAATCAAAAACCGGGACTAAAAACGATGAGCCATCTGTTCCAAGGCAGGAAGCACTTGGTTTTAAAACCTTTTTTGCCTTAAGTAGGGTCACAATAAATGTGAGGCTCAAGGAAAAACTGTCCTTCCCAACTTGATTGAAATGTCTAGCGCACAGTTTACTTAAATTAATTTGCAGCATTCAAAGGCGCCGTCCTCTCTCATAGAACGACGCATATAAAACCGCATACATTACTATCTAAATATGTCTCTTTGTTTCAGGGACCATGATGAATCCTCAAAACAAAATCAAAAAACTCAATCCAGGGTCCTCAGGTTCTGTCATAGTTAGTGATACCTGCTCGTGATAACGCGAGGTATGAGCCTTACGGCAACCGCTAAACTCAAGAAAGTTATCTCTGGGAAAATCAGGAAGCTTTAGATTTAATAATGAAAATTCATTTTCCCGAAAGTGAGAATTCTAATGAAGTTGATGGAAATTCAGAGATTGGAGCTTAGTGGCGAAGGTGGTGACAAGATTGGAGCTTGGTGGCGAAGGTGGTGACCAAAAACAGAATCCAATGGAGCATCGGTCTTTCTCATAATTAAAAACACCAGGTCTCCCGGGTTTCCTACAAGAAGGACCAGAAATTACCTTAGACCCCCTGGAACATATCTTCAGAGCCAGTTTGACTCTGAGTTTTATTCCAAGATCTTGGAGAAAAGTCAGGGTAGCATTCACACCAAAGGATGGAAAGTCTAGATATGACCAGGCAAAAAGTTTTCAAGTTAGCAGCCTGTCTTCTTTTCTACTTAAATGCTTAGAGCGATTGGTTGACAGGCATTTAAGGGATATTGCACTATGTATTAGTAAATCCCATATACTCCAAACAACAAGCATACCACAAAGGCAGATAAGAAATAACACATTTCACTGGACATTGAATTCTGGACGTTGGATCAGTAAACAAGCAAAGATCCCAGTCTTTTTGAAATTATGGCAGATGCACTTTAAGACTCTTGCTAAGCATTCTGACGAGGAACTGCTCTCTGAATAGTCATATTTTTTGAATGAAAATTCGAAATATCTCATACTACGAACAGTGAGTTGGACGGGGAAGGAGAAACTGTTGAGCACTTTTTGTGCTCCTGTTCTTCATACTGTTCAGATATCTTGGACTTCATACGAAGAACAAACAGATTCCGGGACTGAGAGTGTGCGTCTGGGAAGGGATGTCACAATGGGCCAATTGAGCCTGAGTCACTGGGAAAAATATCACACTGCTTAAAAGAATTTCTCGAGAGTCGGGAAATCTTCATAAAGATGCTGTGCTCAGGCTTGTCTGGTTCTATCGTCAATTTTTGTTAATAAAATGAAAATGAGCCATTGATCTCGTGAGTCCGCCCTACAACCTAATGCCTTTAACCCTCTTACTGCTTCATCTGACACATCACATATATATTTCGCATTGATTTCGCTGTACCTTGCGTGATTGTTGTTTGTTTCATGAATGTTTTTATTTATTATGTCCCCACATGTTGTTTCCGATCGTACCGTTTTACTACCTTGTCCCATGTCTCAGTGTGGCTTGCTTCGGTTACCTGGGTATGTTTGATCAAGTTTGATGCATCATCTGTGAGTAGTTCTTTTAAATACTGGAACTTATCTAGAAATTCATCGTATTTTCCACTCAACTGAAGATTTTCAAAAGAAAACTACGCTGTTGGTCGGCAAACCGTGTCACAGTTTCGTTTAATTCTGCTTGGATTGTGGTAAACGATGTGTTTCTCTCTGTTTCAAACTTCGTTGATTTTTCCCTAATTTCATCGAAGGTTTTATCCAGCACTTTTAGACGTGTTCTTATTTTTTCGATGGTTGTGTCACGTGTTATATTTGCTTTGAAGGTCGGAATACGGGTCATCGTTCGTTTGGCAAAACCTTCACCGTAGATGGCATTATGGTATGGCAAAAAGTGAGAAAAACTGTGATATCTTCTTTGAGGACAGGCTTAAGTAGTCTCATGTTCATTGGCATGAACAGTATCGATGTTACGATAAATGTTTAGACTAACCGCTTAAAACTATAAATACGAGTAATTTATAATTAAATTGCATGGAATTGACAGTCCACTTAATGATTAATAATGAAAAACTTTAAAACACTATATATACGAGTAGTTTAAATAAAAAGTCACCAGATTAATTATAAACTATACAAAATAGTTGCAACAAATAAAGTTTGTCAATAGCACAAGAGTATATTGATTGTTTCGAACACTTTGTTCAAAGTTATCAAAAGCTGGAAGTTTTATTTTAAAGTTTTTTGTGAGAGATTATTTTTTTTTTGTTACTCACATTTTTTCCTATTTTCCTTTCGCTATTGTTTTTATATTTTTAATTATAAAAAAAAATTGTGAAAGCACTGCAGCACAGTACTGCGATTCTTTGGGAAAACAAATAAGTTATTACATGTACACAAACAAAATATCAAAATGAATAATATAAATTATTAAATAAAATTTAATTGAAAATAAATTTTATTATTATAAAATTTTCTTTGGTACGTCTTCAACCACCCCACCCTCCTAATTTTTATTTTTTTACTTAACTTTTCGATTTAAAATTAAAATTAAAGCACAAAAAGCATGGGGCACAAGAAAAGCGAACACACACACATATATACATACACACTGTCGAAAAAAATTAAATCTTTTAAAATTAAACAAAAACAATTATAAGAAATAATAAGTCTTGAGTTGGTTTTTAATTAAAATAAATAAATTTGTTAATTTGTTATTTAAACAAATAAACAATTGTTATTATTATTATTTGGAAATAACATAATATACAACACCAAGAACAGAATTCATTAATTTATTGTTAAGGTGCGCATAGTGAAGATGGAAATTTATAATTTAACTTTTGAATCACGATTGCCAAGTAAAACAACAAAAAAGTTAAAAAATAAATGAAATAGGATTCTGGCTCCTGAAGGATAATTGAAAATAAAATACATCTGTGTTATGAATATATTAGATTTCTTTATTTTTTGGCGAACCTTAATGAAAAAACTTTTTTTTAAGTACTATACAAGTATTATACAGTGATGGGCGAAAATATTCGTACACATAAAAAAAAAATTAAAATTCGATTGTGTCTTAAAAAACAGGGGAACCTAGATGGGTTCACGTTCAGTGTTTTTATTAACCATAAACTGAAACCCGGTTAAATCCGAAACCTCATTCAGATTCGGGTTAGTAATTTTTTTTTTATTATTATTTTAACTACTTTTTTTATTATTTACAACAGAGGCTGCATGCTACTCAAGGTAAATTGCAATTTTAGTAAATTTTTCGGTAAATTGAAATACTGTACAAAAAGCAGGGTAAAATGTAAGAAAAAAGTTAATTGGTTGTTGTTTTTGTTTTTTTGACATTTGATTGATTTCGTTCGACAAAAACTTTTTGATATGTGATTTGTGATATGTGAAAAATATACCACCACTAAATAATTGATAAATAATCAAAACTTACAGTAAATATGGAAAATATTGTAACAAATAATATGGAAAAACCAATAAAAAATTATTCTGAAAGATGTTAGTCCATCGTTTGGCATTAAATGTGATGGAGCACAATCTTTTTCGTGCTGGTAAGAGGACTTTTAAGCAAATGGTACTTGTTTAGGAAAGTCGTATAGCAATAATTGAACTCCAGAAAAATGGTCAATACAATTTTATTAATTTCGTAAAAAAAAGTTATCTTGGTTATCTTCACTCCGTGAGTTGTAAATATTGAATGGATGTGATTAATCTGATATATACATTATTGTTATAAATTTTTTGTGTCATTTAGATTATAAGCGACATCTAATTATAAGTGTTTACATTTAAGCTGTTATACTTGTAGTTAAACTGAAATGGTTTGAGTATTTAAAAAGGAAATTTCAATTAAAATATTAATATTGCTTTTGTTGCTACGCCAACATTCTCGCCCCCTTGAAACGTTAAGTCGTTTCAATACCATTTTGAGGAAGTCGACAGATTTTCGAAATTCCTCGTTTTAACACTCCTTGGGCGGTTTTTATATTAGCGACCCGTATAAGTCCATCCTTTTCGGTGTAAACTTCGATGACTCGACCAAGTTTCCATTTCAAAGGAGATATATTGTCTTCTAAAAGAACCACTAAATCACCGACAGCGAGGTTTTTGGATTGTTTAGTCCATTTGCGGCGTTGCTGGAGAGATCGTAAATATTCGGTCGACCAGCGAGTCCAAAAGGTACGATGGTAAGAGTTGATTTGTTTCCAGGTCTCATGTGGTGGTTTATCAGGTAAATCTTGCATTGGAAGTGACCTAAGTGGACGTCCAATAAGGAAATGTCCTGGTGTGAGGCAGTCGAAATCATCAATACAACTTGAAACTGGATCAAGCGGTCGAGAGTTAAGGACAGCCTCAACCTGTTTGATTAGTGTCATAAGTTGTTCATCCATAAATTTCGCCGCCAACATTGTACGGCGAAGGTGAAATTTGGCTAATTTTACTCCCGATTCATGCAAACCACCAAAATTTGGGCTGCCTGGCTGTGTAAATTTCCATTCTATTTTGTTATCGTCACAACTTCTTTGCAGCTCCTCCTTTAAACCTTCTGTATTAGCTCCAATAAAGTTTGTGCCGTTATCCGAGGTTAACATAGACCTCGTTTACTCACGAAACGTTTGAAGCATCCCATAAATGCTTGTGTACTGAGGTCAGAGGCTAACTCCAAATGTATTGCCTTCGTGACGAAACAAATGAATAGGCAAAGATAAGTCTTTGTTGGTGCTTTACCGCGGATGCGATAGTGAACATAGAATGGCCCGGCAAAATCTATCCCTACTGTATAAAAAGGTGGTGAAACATGAACTCATTCCTCTGGTAAACTTCCCATTTGTTGATTCATGGGTGTAGGATGGGTCCGGAAACATTCTTTGCACTCTCGAAATACCTTCTTACATACTTTTGTTCCATACAAGGGCCAGTAATATTGACGCACAGCAGCTAACAATGCTCGTAGGCCGGCGTGTAGAAGTTTCCTGTGATAAAAATTAATTAATATTAGAGTGAATTTATGGTTGTCAGGTAAAAGGATTGGATGTTTTGAGATATATGGCAAGCTGGTGTACTGAAGGCGGCCACCCACTCTAATAACGTGATCCTCGTCCATGAAGAGTGACAGCGAACGAAGTGAAGGCTGTTTCACGATAAAATCTTTCCTTTCTAGCCCCACGTATTCAACAGGGAAAGATTATCTTTGGATGATTCGTATTATGGTGGTGAGAGCTCGATCCAATTCTTCCAATTTTAGTGGGCCACTAAAATTGCAATTAGGTTTGGTTTTAAAACGAAGTATGTACGCTACAATTTGTCTCAATCTCCGAAAATCGTTGTAATATTTTATTTGTGTGAGTATATTTTGTGGAGGCTCTGTTGAAATGACTGTAACTGGTGCAGGCTTTCTTAATTCACTTTCTTCTTCAGGTTGTCAGGTAAAAGGCACGACTTTATCCAATGGAGCATAATTGAGTCAGACCAATAAAATGTTCTATCAACGTTAAAATTGAGGTTTTCGTGAATCCTTTGTGTTAGCTGTGCCAAGAGAACTGCGGCACATAACTCTAAGCGAGGTAGAGTTATTTTCTTGAGTGGTGCAATACGTGACTTGGAGCATAAAAGTTTGACGGAGATTCGGCCATCGACTGTTGTACTACGAATATATAGAACAGCTCCATAAGCTCGCTCGCTTGCATCGGAAAATCCGTGTAACTGGGCGTTATGTGGTTCCGATGAATTAAACAAATGTCTATCTATCCTATACATTTTTAGTGCAGTTAGGCTGTCGCGAAGTGTTTGCCAATATGTATGTAAGTGTTGTGGTAGTGATTGGTCCCAATCTAGTTTCAGCTGCCATAATGATTGTATCAGCAGTTTTCCCAAAACGACTACTGGGGATACTAGGCCAAGTGGATCATAAATTTGTGCAATTTGTGAGAATATAGTACGTTTAGATATCTTTGAACTGGCGGTTGTGTGAACAGTGCAGTTGAATTGATCGGTTGACGGATGCCCACGTATTCCAAGGGTTTTAATCCACTCGCCCCCATCAATGGTAACAACCTCCTCGGTGAATTCATGTGGGACATCCTTGATTATCTCAGCTACGTTAGTACACCACTTTCTTAGTTCCATGCCTCCAGCTTGAAGTATGGTTGTAATTTGCTGTTTAAGTTCTATGGCAGACTCAAGTGAATTGGTCCCGGTCAGTAGATCATCAACGTAGAAATCCTTCTCTATGACATTAGTGGCTGATGGGAAGATATCTTTAAGGTCAAGTGCTAACTGTTGGAGACATCTTGTAGCAAGAAACGGAGCAGATGATGTGCCATAAGTAACCGTTTTCAATTTAAATGTGGAAATCGGTTCAATCGGAGAATCTCGCCAGAGAATCAATTGGTATTTATGATCGTCTTGGTGTACCTTAATTTGCCAATACATCTTGGCAATATCGGCGCTGAATGCAAAGGCATGTGCCCTAAACCGAATTAAAATGGAGAACAGATCATTCTGCACGACTGGACCAACCATCATGATAGAGTTAAGTGATAATCCGCTAGAGGTTTTGGCGGACCCGTCGAAAACAACACGTAGTTTTGTTGTAGAACTCTTGTACTCATTGATGAAGCTTGAATATTCCGAGAATAAACTGGGTGATTTGTGGAGACGTCTTTCAAGACTAAAAAATCGTCGAGCAGCCAAACTTTTTGAGTCACCTAGTGTTGATGGATCCTTCAAAAATGGAAGTTTCACAATGAATCGTCCTTCGGTATCTCGTGTAGTGAATTTTTTGAAATGATTTTCACACTCAATTTCTTCTGATGAACGTGGTTTAAGAGAATGAGGTACGTTTTCGATATTCCAAAATTGTTCAATTTGTTGATTCAATGTATTTGAACTTTCAACGATCAAATGACAACAGTGTTCAGGAATCGGATGTGATGACAGCTTTCCAGATATAATCCAGCCAAGTACAGTGTTCTGGAGCGTTGGTAGATTGTCATTTAACTTAATTTGACCTACAGAGAGTAACTCTTGATAAACCTCGGCTCCCAGTAATAAATCGATATCTTGAAATTTGAAAAACTCAGGATCGGCTAATTTTATGTTGGAAGGAATCGCCCACGATTCAATATTATTAATAAATGTGATAGGCTGGTAGCTTGTTATTTTTGGCAGAATGTGTACATCTAATGTGGTAGAAAATTGTGTCACTTGTGATTTCAAAGTGGTTGTCAAACTCCCCGAACATGTAACGAGATTGGATCCAATTCCACTTATTTTAACAGCACTGTTACTATTTACATGGTTAAGAGTTGATGCAAATGATTTGGTCATAAAGTTTAGTTGGGAACCAGAGTCCAAAAGTGCTCTTCCAATGACCGGGTGTCCAGAACGATCAAGTATCTTGACTAATGCAGTGGCTAAGTAAACAAATGACAGTGAATTTGTCTTGGAATTGGCTGCCGCAAGTGATGACGAGGTTACAGTCGTATTAATGGGTTTTTCCTTAGATGAGGTTCCTGGCTTCGAATGTTATACCAATTTTATACCAAAATGTTATACCAATTTGTGCAATATGTGGAGAAAAGTCATCCGACCAGCTACTAAGGATGCCAGGTATGTCAGAAAACGTTAAATGCTCAAATTTCAAGAAAAACAACAGTAGCAGAGCGCCTACATCAAATCCAACAATATGATACTATTAGAGAGGAGATTTCCTACGCACAGGCGACCAAAACCTCAAAAAATTATCTAAATCAAGAAAGCAGACAGAAACCTGTGGTGAACTTCCAGCTCACTAATAGGGTGGATAAACTGGAACATAATTACAAGCCACCAAACAAACCGGTTAAACAAAAAAGTAAATGACTGCAACGTTACTACGTATAATTGCCCGGAATTATAATGGGCTTAATGCAAGAGACCAAGGAACTGGATGTATATGTAAGCACCATCAACATAAATGTAGCTTTAATATCAGAGACACACCTTACAGAGTAAAACTTTTATCAAAATTACGGGATATCGAGACTTTTGGACATTACAACCCAGTGGCCGTGCTCGTGCAAGGGCAACAATCTTAAGCAAACAAAATATCTTACATTTCCAACAAGAAGAAATTATGGGCCCGTTTATGCAAGGTATATCGTTTAGGGGCAATTTACTGCCCACCAAGAGCCAATATCGTACGAAATCAATATGTCAACATTTTTAATAAAATTGGATTTATTGCAACGCCAAACATGTGAGTCGGTTGCGAATATCACTCGTCATGTAAATCAACCTATTGGCCTACAAACAACAACAATGTTCCTGATTCGATTGACTTTTATATCTCAAAAGGAATATCATCAAATAAAATTACATTGAAGTCGAAGTTATTGACGACCTTACTTTCCAGTTCCGTAAGTTAAAACCAGCTGAGCAAATTGCATCATACCGGCCGAACTCTTTGTTTCCAACTATTTCAAATTGGCCAACTATTATTGGAAATGTAAACTGCGTTCTATGAATGGATCATGATGTAACACAGAGTTTTTTAAGTTTCCGACAGTTTCATTGATTCAACTATAAGATCATCTGCAACAAATTTCAGGCAATATTGATTTCCAACAACCGTTTACAGTAATTGTTCATTTTATTTCGTAAACTGCTTCCAGGCTTGAGGAACTGTAAAAATTTCCAGATCTAATAAACTGTTAAAATTGTGATAAATCGTGAACTGTTAAAATTTGGTTGGATTATCGAAGTTGTGTTGGGTGGGAGAAAAACTACTAGGATGTTCAAATGTTATATGTCTTGAGGAGGTCCAGGAGCAAAATATTTTTCAGCTTCTGGAGCAAACCAGTTAAAAGCCCCATGCCTAAACAGACTAGCTGTCATTCAGGACGTTTTGTTTGCAAGCCAATGTACTGAAAGTTTCGGTTTATCTATTGTTTTTAGCGCTCTAGGGTTCATTGTAAATGAACGTTGGTTTAATGAGCAGATCACCAGATGTATTGCTACAAAAGAGTAATTTTATTCAATAACATTACTCTTTTGCAGCATCTAAATTTTGAAACCGAACCCGAACCCTGAACTTGAGCCTGAACCTAAACTTTCTATTTTGATTAACCTGAACCTGAACCCAATTATTTTAAGGATTCAGTCCCTGCTAAAAAATAAGGCAACCCACTTTTGCAATCACTCTTCAAACGAATGTAAGGGTTAAAGTGGTGATACGTAAGGATATAATTGTGAACCAGCCCTCTTAAATATACGAGCTCAATATTCCTTTTATATTGATCAAAAACGAATGAATCGATTCAAGAGCAGGACTGTGAAAGTGTTTAAATCTGGTGGACCACCGGGCAACTGACTAACTACGTTAAGTGGTGAGACAGGTGGCAACCCTACCGTGCTGATAAATTACTTTACATTACTGACTGTGGATGGAAGCATCCTCACTCCTAAATATTACGGTCTTATGACTCATAGAATACCTATATAATCTTCCACTGTACCAGTTCTTGTCGTAGGAGGCGACTTAATCTGGTTGAATAGCAGGGCTGACGATTTGCATCAGTAAAAAAATCAATTGTTAAACATGTCAAAAAACAGAAGAAAAGCGAATGCCGCCAAAACTACAATGAACTTCCGCTTAAATACTCGGGCCCGAGATTGAGGATCGGCACGTGGAACGTGCGTGCAGTCCCTCAGAAAACTTGACGGCCTTATTAGATGTATGAAAGGGTATAGGTTGGAACAGGTGGGTCTTCATAAGAAACTCGATGGCCCAAAAGTGGAGAACAGTTCAATTGCTTCACAGTCCAGGTGACCTCGGAAATCTTGTAATTGGATTTCGACCAATCAGAAAAAGGCTGTGTTGAACTTCCAAGCAGTCAATAAAAGAATGCTAGCTTCGCTTGCACATGAAATTAGCCAACCTGCCAACTCCTCTAAGGTACAAATTTTAACAATAATTTGGATTATATTATGGGCCTATATAACTGAGCCCGATGTCAGATTGGTGACTTATATGCTAGAGGTGGCCCACTGATCAGACCCACTGATGTAATAGTATAGGTCCGTACTCCCGACACGAAACTGCGATTAAAACTGAGGTAAGAATGATGTTCCTTGCATCGCTCATGATCTGAAAGTGGTAAGTACATTCATTCCTCATAGAAACATCTATTTGGCAATAAAGACACATCGACGTTAAAGGGATACATCCAAAGATGTGAGTTCGTTTCGGTCGTCAACCAGATTCGTAGAAAGTAACCATTATTTGTTCACGGCAAAACTACGATGAACATTTTCGGACATATAGGTTTGGGAATTAAAATATCGACCGACATATTTTAATTTAGGTTCAAAGAAGTTTTACTTCACGAGCGCCGACTGCTTGTCAAAGACAAGCTCAATGATCTTGATAAAGGACAAAGGTTATCGGTTTACGAGCGAAAGTGGTCGAAAAATGATTAACGCACCTTGTGCTTCTGGAGATCCTTTTCTCTGGAGTAATGTTGCCTGTATGGATCCTTAAAATTGTTTCGACGTTACATTCCTGAGATTTAAACCCAGACGCGTATACTGGTTATATTTTTCGGTAATCCCAGCCAGAATCGCGTTTATCACACTTATTTGATGGTCTAGAACATTGTTTGAAGTTGGAGGGAAACTTGTTGTTGATGGATTGTGGGAACTATGACGCCATACCCACTGCAGCTCATGACATTATTGTGGAACGACAATCAATTTAGTGCTTCTGGGCACTGGCAAATATGGAGAGAGGTGGACCAGTTCATTATTGCTCGCATGCCTTCGGAAGCTATGGTGTCGAAGCACATTGTCGAAGAAAAAAGCAATGTAAAGCAAAGTAAAAGCAATGTAAGTCTCTTCTTGTTAGTCTCTCCAATCCAGAAAAAGTACTAGAATTGTCTCAAATCGTCGAATATCGCTATTTATCATTACTCTTTGGAACATATCGATAAAGTAGATAAATTGGGATCCATAAATGAACTGCCGGTGACAAAAGGAAGCAAGTGAATCAACATATTTCGAGAGATCAGCCCATTTAGCAATCATACCAACTCCAATTAATGTGTTTAAGAAGTGCCCATTCGCCGTACTCTAGATTTCTTGTCCCATCGATTGTATAACTTTTTCTGTGCAAAGACTTAAGATGTCTTTAAGAAAGTCTCTTTCGCAGTTTGTTTATCTATGTCCTACTTTACGCTATTGTATTGCATTATCGAGGACATACGGCCGAAATAAGTCCGATTTTCGTTTTGACCATCTGTACATTGCATAGCTCCATGCCAGTCTATTGTCCTAACCTTGAGTCTATCAAGGTGCATTGTTTTCTATTCATCAGTTGAGGAACCAGAATGTTACATAAATGTAGTTAGAGGCCGTGTCTCTCGATAACTCCACTCAGAGCTATACATAAAACAGTTCGGTACGATTGCTTGGAGTTGTGTAATTATTGTACAGTACCTTTTCTAATATCATGAGCAATTATCAAGGTACATTGGAACATTGTAGATTATCGTTTTTTGAATGATCTTGTTCGAGAAGCAAAATACTCTTCCGAGAATCAACGATCTTAACATTATGATCCTGAATAATAATCTTAATTTGCTGAGTCGTTGTACTATTACATATGTTCTTAGCTATCAGTCTTCAGAATTTCCAAACTACTGTTCACCTTTACATGTACAAACACGTTCATCGGAGGTTCAACATGACTTTAGACTATATCTATCATTCACATAATTTCTACCCTCTGAACGTATATAATTCTGGCTTTTGCCTATACTGAAGCGTGGTTTTGTCTACCCAACCGATTTTTCAAATTATTGTAAAATTGATCTTTATCTTAAAGTTAACTTCATCAATGATAGCCTTCACCAGGTTAGCCTACTTCATTTACAATTATCGAGTTGTGGGAATTCGAACTAATTATATGACCCAATGAAGAATTTTACCCTATAACATTAATGTCAAAAGATTTCATAGTTTTTGTGCAGGATTCTGAAGGAACCAACGCGGCATTACAGAGGAAATTCTCGGTAGGCAACCAGGTTGGTCTTTTTCCTAATACTACTGGAAGCACGGAATAAGGGATAAATAAATGGCTCTTTGGTCGAAAAAGTAAGGCACTTTAAGGAACACCATCATCAACTCCACCGCCAGAGAGCATCACAGTGATATGTGAACTTAACAGGTCAAGTACTGAATAACCTGCAGTGCTCGAGCAGATATTGCGAACCACGCGGAGATAATAAATAAATTTGACCAAATGGAAAAATTAATCGTGCAGCTGACCAATGAAGTGGTCGTATTAAAGAACGAAAACTTTTAGCTGAAAGAAACAATAAATAAGACTAACAACTCAACATTAGCGAGCAACCAAATATAACTCGCCTCAGATCAAGACAAATATCACACTGATGAAGACGAGCTTGAAAGAGAAACCAACTGAATAATACAGAAATCCAAGAGAGTAAAAAAGAAACCAACCTAAGCAAGAGAAAAGCTGAATCGTCACTAGAAATTGAGCCAATTCAAACTCTCATCAAAAGTGCCAATTTAATTACTGCACAAAAAGTGCGTGGCTCAAAAAAAAAAAAAGAGATCAATATATAAGGAATAACAAATCACTCAATAATATCTGGAAAATAAACACAACGCAGACCGAAGACTACAAAGCTCTAGGCAACAAATTAAATGCTGATGGACACCAGTGGTATACCTATGCGGATAAAAACGATCGATCAATTAATGTAATGACAATAGGTCTCCATCCAACTTGTTCAAAAGATGAAATTATTAAGAATCTGCAAAACAAAGGCATGAAAAAAATCGATGCAGTCAACATTATCAGAAAAGAGAGACGAGAAAACAGAGAGGGATATGCTGAAATCATGAGAATAGATCTACTTTTCATGCCAAACTTCAAAAACCAATCTCAACCTCAGAGTTAAAATAGAAATATCGAGAAAGGTCACTCGACTTATTCCTTAATGTAAAAACTGCCAAGATTATAATCATACATAAAAGTACTGTCATCGTGAAGCAAGGCGTGTTAAATGTGTAGGAAAACTTGCAGAAAACGACTGTACTTAACAGTTCCCCGAAATATAGCACCGAAGTGTATCAATTGTAAAGGCCAGCATCCAGCAAACTATAGATGGTGGATGCTGGCCAGATACAATAAGAAATATATAACCCATAAAAAAAATCAAAGCCGCCAACTCCTGACATGTAAAGAGAGCGAGTAAAGGAAAACGTTACTTATGCACAAATGGTCCAGCAGACAGAGCAGAAACAGTCTACAGTAGAGCTCGTTCTACAGGTTATACTGAAAAACGTAGGGAACATCAACGAAAGACTTACTACGCAGGAAAGGAGTCTGCAGAAAACACTAGAAGAAATGAAATCATCAACTAGTTTTAATTAAAGAGTAGAAGGAACCCTTTATCGAGTGATTGAAAATTTAAATTATATAAAATCAAATTATAAACAAAAGAAATGAATAAAACATTCCGCATTGTAACCTGGAATGCAAATGGGCCATTGCATCACATTCAAGAACTAGATATATTCTTAAACATGCATAATACATATAGATATACGTTGCGTCAGCAGTCATTCGATGTGAACTGCCTTTACTGCGAAACAAATAAATACCGCCAGATATGATTTTGTTGGTGTCTTGCCGCGTATTTTATAAATCATCACCAACATTGGAAAATGATGAGGCACATTGTACATGACTTTCGGATAGACTATCCATAAATTGCGATATATCTTTCGTGTTTAAGCTCTTCCGTTTAATGGACTTTTGGCCATTTCTTGCCTAACTGATGCAAGTAGGCCTTGAGGACCAGTATTGGAAGTTTCATCGACATATAGATAGAGTTGTTAACAATCGATGCTGCTAAAGGATATTTTTTACCTTCGTCAATTGCAAGTTGTTTTAGGCATCGATGAGCGATATATGGAGCAGCAGCTGCTTTTTAAATTACAGGAGGGAGTCTGAAGACTTGAAGTGGGTCCGATGAACTATCCCTTCGCACTGAAGACATTTTTATTTTTATTTTTTTTTTTTTGGTTTTTACAGGCCATTATTGGCACGTACCGTGTCAACAATTTGACTCCATCGGTTTCGATCACGAGCCAGCTCTTCAAATCGTTGTAGGCAGTTTGAAGATGCCAGATCGCTCTCTACGCCGTGGAGCCATCGTCGACAGTGACCTCTTCGCCTATCGAAAGGTGGTTCTTCCTTCAAAAATTGCTGTATCATTCGGTTCGGATCAGCACGCGGAACGTGTCCGAGCCAGCGTACTCGCTGTCCTTTAATTTCATGCACGATATCAGGAATTTGCATTAAATTCCTGATCTCGTGATTGAAACGAACTCGTTAAGTGCCATCGACGTCGCGTTTTGGACCATATATCAGACGCATGATTCTTCTCTCGAATGTTAGAAGCCATCTTTCGTACTCATCCGTCAAGGTCCAACTCTCACATCCATACATGACAACGGGTCTGATCAACACTCTATACAGTTTCAGCTTATCCGTATTTGCAAGATATTTTGATTTCAGCAATGGCCGTAGAGGATACAAAGCCCGATTGCCAGCGGCAAGGCGGACCTTGATATCCTCGCCCACACTATTATCGTAAGTGATGAAATATCCAAGATACTTGAATCTCATCACTCCTTCAAACGTGTGGTTACCACTACTGAAATAAATTGCGTCTTGATCTCTAAAACCCGAGACTAGATATTTGGTTTTTGACTCGTTGATTTTGAGACCAACGGAAGCTGAACACTGTTCCAGTGGATCAAGTATCTCTTTCACTCCGTTGCCATTTAATCCAATCATACAGATATCATCTGCATACGCAAGAAGTTGATTGGATTGTCGGAACAAGATGTTGTCCTGAGGTATTTCACTTTTACGAAGCATGTATTCCAACATGAGATTAACAAATATCGAGGACAGCGCATCTCCTTGTCGAACACTTTAACACAGCATTGTGACTGCATTACTGTCATTTTACACAGATGTACACATTTTTTCGGTATTCCGAAATATTCAAGCGCATACCATAGCCTCTCTCGATTGATCGAGTCAAAGGCTTGCTTGAAATCTAGGAATACCTGGTGTACATCGCGAGATGTTTCGTAGTACTTAAGAATCATCCACAGCGAAAAAACTTGATCAGTGACTGACAATTTCCTCCGCTAAAGGAGTAATTCTTCCCAAGATAATGTATGACAGTAACTTATATGCTGTGCAAAGGAGAGCTATACCGCGATAATTCTCACTTTTCAAGCGATCACCCTTCTTGCAAATTGGGCATAACGCGGCCACTTTCCATTCTTCGGGCATAACTTCATTTCGCCATACCAATCGAATAAGGTCGAAAAGACAGTTTCACAAAGTTAGCCCTCCGAATATCAAGAGCTCTAAATTAATGCAATCAACTCCTGGTGAACGATTTTTCTTTAATCTCTGCATGGCCATTGTGAATTACTCATAGGATGGATCCTCAATGAACATCTCCGCGGTCTGTATTTGAGGGTATTCAAACACAGCTTGTGATACATGTGGAACATTAAGTAGATCAGAAAAATGTTCACGCCATCGAGTACCGCATCGACGTTAACACAGAGGTTTCCATCCTGGTCCCGAATGGCAGTTGACCGAGATCTTAAGGTATGGTGCAATTCGGTGATTCCTTTAAAAAACCACGCGAATTGTGCTCATTGCTGAGTCATACTCACTGAAGACATACTAGAGCATATAATGCAGAATTTCTACTAAGGTATGCACCAAGACAATGAAAAGTTGCAGAAGTAATTATGATCCTTAAGCCGAAGAAACCTCCGAATTTTAAAGATTCATATAGGCCAATTTCTCTTCTACTAATATTATCTAAACCGCCCAGGTGGCGCAGTGGTTAAGGCTGCGGCAGTTGGAGCGGGAGGTACCGGGTTCGAATCCCGATTCGGGTCAAGATTCAAATGGGTTTTTCACCTTGGATCGTTTGGACGTTGCGATTGGTGAGAAAAATAAACATATATCTGGATCCCTTGTCGTGTTTAGAATCCATGGGCCGACCCATCTTCCATGTCAGTACTAGAGGCTGACATGGAGCTATGCAATGCGCAGATGGTACAACGAAAAAAAAACTCGGACCTATGGCCGTATAAAATGGTATCACAACGGACCGATCGCCGTTCTAAGTGTGCGATAGCAGCCACAACAATCTAACCTAATAGAATCTAAACCATTTGAAAAGGTTCTTCTTATAAGATTGAAACCGATTATCGAAGAAAGGAATCTCATCCCCATACATCCATTTGGATTTAGGGGAAAACATTCTACGATAGAACAAGATTACACTAATGTAATCGAGAAATCACTTGAGAACAAACAAATATGCTCATTTGTTGATGAATTGCAAGCATTTGAAAAAGTATGGCACCAGGGGCTAGAATTCAAACATCACTGAGATCTTCCGGAGCAATTTTTTCAAATTTTCAAATCATACATATCAGAGAGACACTTCCGAGTAAGATATGATAATAAATACTCCCAATTAAAAAAAAAGCTGGAGTACCATAAGTGAGTGTCCTTGGACCAATCCTTGATCTTCTATATACAAGAGATATATCAATTACTAGAAAATCAAAGACAATTTTTTCATGGAACCAAATATCTTTATTCTGTAATGTATTGCCCATTTTGATCAATGACCTTTTGCCATTTTTCAGGCAGCATCATAATCCCACGTTCATAAATTTCTAGACTGAATCAGGTACGATTTGACATCATCATCATTATTGAAATTTTTACCATTCAAGGAGTTTTGTGAAGATCGAAACAAAAAGTAATCAGATAGTACAACGTCAGGACTATATGGTGGATGTGGCAAAACCTCCCAACCAAGCTCCAATAATTTTTGCCGAGTGACGAAAGGTGTGTGTGTGACCTTGCATTGTCATGATGGAATACAACATCTTTTCGATTTGTCAATTCGGGCCGCTTTTCTTCAACTGCATTGTTAATTTCGTTAGTTGTCCAATGCAGACATCAGAATTGATCGTTTGGTTGGGTGGTAAGAGTTCAAAGTTTACAATTCTTTTGTAATCCCACCAAACTGATAACAAAACCTTCTTTTGATGAATATCAGGTTTTGATGTTGTTTGAGTTGGTTCACGTGGCCTGCTCCACGATCTTTTCCGCTTGATATTGTTGTAAACAACCCACTTTTTATCGCCAGTTATCAGTCGTTTTAAAAATGGATCATTTTCAATACGTTTCTTTAGCAAATCGCAGCTGTTAATGCGTTGCGTTAAATTTGTTTCTTTCAGTTCGTGAGGAATCCAGAGCCAACTGTATTGGCACATAAATTGTTGTGAGCTTGCGATGCATTTTTTCCCTAGTGGAAATTAAAAAGCAAAATATGACGAAAATGTTCTTTTTGATTTTACATTTTTCAACGAACACCAAACTTCGAAACCGATCAAAAACCTTCTTTTACTGTTTGATTGACAGCTGAATTGTCAAATAACAAAATGTGTTTTACATTTGTACGTCTGCAAACCTAAAAATTCAACTGAATGAGTGAAATTCGCAATAACTTAGTTTCCAACCTTATAGATCACATTGCCGCATGCAAGCACTGCTTAATATCTCGGCATGACTTTAGATGCTAAACTTAGAAGAAATGCATGAACACATAAAAAAAAAAGAGATGAACTAAACATAAAACTCAAAAAATGTATTGGTTCTTAGGGAGGCAATCTGCATACGCGATCCACAACAAACATGCTGTTATACAAATAAATTCTAAAACCTGTATGGACATATGGCAGCCAACTCTAGGGCTGTGCCAAAAAGCGAAATATCAAACTCATACAAACAGTTCAAAATAAAATCTTGTACATTCGAAACGACAACCTTCATCGAGATCTAAAGATCGAGCTTCTCGCGGATGAAATTAAGCGTCATGCAACCAAACATCTACAACGACATAGGATGTATGTTGACTACCACTCCAACAATAAGACTGCAAAGAACCAAACCACTGGACTTATCGCTAAAATCATGTGTTTACTCCGACTAATGAAATACGTAGTATGCAATGTAAATTACCAAATGGTTACAAACGCTTCCTGGACCATTTTTAAACAGTTTGTATTCATTCAATTCTGAGTCCTTCTGTACCAACATATATAGTTTTGTACCATTTTTAATTTTGTCCAAATAATTTTCACCCTCACTGTATCTATAGGAAATGCGATATCTTAAAAGATGAACGGCATGTTTTTATAATGGGCTTGGATTAGGCAAACAATTTTTTTAGCCAGCAATTTTACCTCAATTTCATTGGTTAACTATATATAATATATTTTACACCATCTTATTTTCTTGATACCTCTCCCCCTCCCCTCTCGCCGAGATACTACTTATTCCAAAAATTTATTTATAATATTTATTTATTTGATTAACATTTTTAATTGGAAAATATTAATTTCTTTATTTTAATTATTCCTATTATTATTATTATTATTATTGTTGTTGTGATTCTATCCACCTATGTATAATTATAATAATATGGGAAAAAATTGTCGACGAGAGAGGGTATGCTGGTAGATTCGGTGTGTGAGACAATATATTTTTATAGGCACCAACTCAACATTTTTGCATGACATAAATTTAATTGAACTGTCTAATAAACATCAACTATATTATAAACACAAACGTATATACAAATATACATAAGAACAAAGTAGATATTAAAAAGTTCTTCATGATGAGTATGGCAAACTAGGAAGCTTTTTTCACTGTTGAGTGATTTTTTTTATAAAGTTTTTCATTATAAACAGAAGAATATAGGTAAATACACGTATATACCCCATCTATTAATTTTATACAATACAAGGTAGTGATGTTTTCTTTATCTTGTCATTCTAGAAAATTTAAATTGTATTTAAGAAAATTAGCATTCCTTTGGTAGCAACCATGGTATTTATACACACATTTATCGAGGGTAAATAATAAAAGCTTTGATTTTTATTTTGTTTAGTTGGAAAAATAATATATTTACTAATTTAGATAATTATATATATTTATTCAAATGTGTTGGAAATTTATTTATTTATTTTCGCAATTAGTAATTATATTAAATGCTGTTTGTGCGAGAAAAGTTTTGAAATTCTAAACCGACAATTGCAATGTGGTGAGAGGAATTGATTAAAACATCATACATTGTGGTCTATCAGTTGTTTGTACTAATAAAGTGTTGGGTTGATTTAACAACCACACCATGTCATTGTGATATTGAGACTAAACGCAATTGTGGTTAGAAATCAGCATTAAATCAACACTATCGATCAAGATCACTAACTAAATATAAACATTTATTGACTTACAAACAGACACTTAAATGTAGAGCTTTCTGTAAAAAGCCAATTTTGAAAATAAAATCTTAATTTCAATATCATTCAATATACAGTTTCATTCTCAAAATTAAATAGAATGTTTAATTATTGTTGAACCAAATTTATGAGCTTTATAGAGCTTTCTTTTGAAACGGTTGTTATTCTCCATGCAATCATAATATTTATGTTTCCGATATTAACTTAATATAATTAAATTACGGTTTGAATGTCGATCATTAGAGAAATATTTTGGTTGATTTGAAATAAATTTGAAATACAAACTAAATTATTGAGCTTTTAATTTCCAATTGCATTTCTACGTTATGTAGGATATTTCAATTATTGATTGTTGTTCGAGTTGACATCCGGTTATCTTTTTTTCATTGAAAAAATTTCATAAGCTTTAAAGAGCTTTTTTACACAACGATAAAAAAATAATATTCCTGTACAGATGAAGCTCAATATTTCTAATTTGTGGTTTATATGTCGATTTTAAATATTTTGGTTGATTCGAAATAAATTTGCTTTCAAATTAAAATTTAATTTTTTTTTAGAATTTAAGAATTGTATAGGATATTTTTAGGATATTTTATAAGCTTTAAAAAGCTTTTTGTCAAATAGAGTTTTCCATGCAAACATAATATTTATGTTGCAGAAAGGAGCCTAATATTTTAACTTTAGATTTAAATATCAATTTTGAAACAAATATTGTAGTTGATTCGAAATATTTTTGCAATACAAGCTTAATTGTTGACCTTTCAATTCAAATTTAAGGTTTGAACTGGTGTAGCATATTTCAATTACTATATTGTTTGAGATAACGTCCGTGTTCCGTAGCTAGAAATGCGGTCAAACGCATATTGTTAAAAAAAATATATGAGCTTTATGGAGCTTTCTTTTGAAACGGTTGGTGTTCTCCATGCGCACGTAATATATGTGTTTCCGATATAAACTTAAAATAATTAAATTTATGACTCAATGTCGATCATCACAAAAATATTTTGGTAAATTTGAAATAAATTTCAAATACAAGTTTAATAATTGAGCTTTCAATTTCAACATACATTTTTCAATTTATGTTGAATATTTCAATTATTGATTATTGTGCGAGTTTACGTCCGGTTATCTTATTTTTGTTGAAAAAATTCATAAGCTTTAAAGAGCTTTTTGTCAAACCAGTTGTTTTTCGTTTTGAAAGTCCATCTTAAATATTTTGGTTGATTTGAAATAAATTTGCAGCACAAGCTTACTTGTTAAGCTTTCAATGTGAAATTTTATTTTAAAAATTGTAAAGCTGTTATTGTTCGAGATTACGTTCGATTATGTTATTTTCGTTGAAAAAATTTCACTAGCGAAAGAGCTTTTTGTCAGACAGATTTTTGTTCTTCAAGCGAACACAATATTTGTGTTTTCAATAGGAGCTTAATATTTGTAATTTGAGGTTTATATTCCGATTTTAAAGCAAATATTGTGGGTGATTCAAAATATATTTACAATTCAAGCTTAATTATTGAGCTTTCAACTCAAAATTTAATTTTTAGAATTGTGTAGGATATATCAATTATTGGTTAATATTCGAGATTACGTCCGGTTAACTTGTTTTCGTTGAAAAACTTGTATAAGCTTTAAAAAGCTTTTTTGTCAAAATATTTATGTTGCAGATAGAAGCTTAATATTGTAACTAGAGGTTTAAATCTCGATTTTGAAACAAATATTGTAGTTAATTCTCAATATTTTAACAATACAAGTTTAACTGCTGAGCTTTCAATTCAAACTTAATTTTTAGAATGGCGTGGTTAGAAATGAGGTCAAATGCATTTCGAGGTTCAAATATTCCATTCAGCATTAATTCAACACTATCAATCAATATCACTAACTTTATATTACCATATACTGAGTTACAAACAGCCACTTAAATGTGGAGCTTTCTGAAGAAATCTAATTTTGAGAATGAAATCTCAATATCATTTAATTTTAAATGTCATTTTCAAAATAAGGTAGAATGTTCGACTGTTGTTGAACAAAATATATAAGCTTTAAAGAGCTTTTTTTTAAGTTTAAATGTCGACATTACAGAAATATCATAGTTGATTTGAAATAAATTGGGAATATAAGCTTAGTTATTGAGCTTTCAATTTCAAATGTCATTTCTAAATGTATGTAGGATATTTCAATTATTGATTTTTGTGCGAGTTTACGTCCGGTTATCGTTTTTCGGTGAAAAAATTGTATAAACTTTAAAGAGCTTTTTGTCAAACTGGTTGTTTTTATGGTTGTTATGGGTGTGTTTGAATGATTTATAGTTTGAATGTTCATTTTTAATATTTTGGTTGATTCGAAATAAATGTGCAGCACAAGCTTAATTATTGAGCTTTCAATGTGAAATTTATTTTTTAATGTGAAGCGTTCGAGATAACGTTTAAGTTTTCGTTGAAAAAATTTGATAAGCTTACGAGCTTTTTGTCAAACAGGGTGTTTGTTTTTCACGTGAACATAATATCAAAATAAAGTATTGGGTTGATTCGAAACATATTTGCAATACAAGCTTAATTATTGAGCTTTCAACTTCAAATTTAATTTTAAGAATTGTTTAACATACTTCAACTATTGGTTATTGTTCGAGATGACGTCCAGTTATCTTTATTACGTTGAAACAATTTCATAAGCTTTAAAAAGCTGATGATCAAATCGGCTTCTTTTTTCATGCAAAAATATACACGCTTTATAGTTTTAATGGAAGATGCAAGCTAAATATTTTTAATTTAAGGTTTAAATTTCAATTTTGAACCAAATATTTTGGTTTATTCAAAACATATTTTCAATACAAGCTTAATTATTGAGCTTTCAATTTATAATTTAATTTTTAGAATGTTGTAGCATAATTCAATTATTGGTTATTACTCGAGATTACATCCGATTATCTTGTTTTCTAGATAAAAAGTGCATAAGCTTTAAAGAGCTTTTTGCAAACCCGGTTTTTGTTCTTCGCGCAAACAAAATATTTGTGTTACAGACAGACGCTTAATATTTTTTATACAAATAATTTGGTTGATACGAAATAACGTTGATTTACAAGCTTAACTATTTAGCTTTCTATTTAAAATTTTATTTTTAATATAGTGAAGGATATTTCAATTGTTGTTTATTGTTCGAGATTACGTCAGGTTATCTTGTTTGTTTTCGTTGAAAAAATTGTGTAAGCTTTAAAGATATACTTTAAAATTGTATAAGCTCTGAAAAATATTTCAGAGAAGAGGGTTACAGGACTAAAAATCTCTGGTCATCAATTGACACATAAACAAAACTAGCAACAGCCATCCATCAACTGAAAAACAGTAATACTGATAAAACAGACAGTATAACCGCCGAAATCTATTGCTGCAAACACACGATTATACAAATAACCCAAAATGGACCGAAGGCTTCACGATTCTAATCCACATGCAAGGTGTACTAAAAGAAACAAAAAATTGGATTAAGATTTACGCAATGACAAACAATGTCTACTCGACGTCGATTTTGAAAGCTCATTTAATATGTTAAATAAGAACGAAAATTGGTAGTATTGGCATCCAGAAGAAATCTTACATAAAATCTATCAAGATACTGGAACCGTAAATATAAAGACCAAACTAAAATTGAATGTCACGTCTCCTAATGGTATACAATTGCGATTAGCGAGCTAAACTCATTGATCTGTACTATTAAGATAACTTCATACTAACACGCAAAAACATTGAGACATACAGCAGAATATACAACAACTATCAGATTTAACTAACGAAGTTGGCAAACATCAGAGAAATGTCGACGCTAGGACTTATCATAAATATAACCACACCGATGCACACCAACTGCAAATGAATTTGTATACCTTGGCTGCATAGATATTCGACATGTTACAGAGTTTCTAATTTTTCTACCCTATAGACATCCTGTGTTAAGCTTTATACGAATGCTGAGCTTAAGAATGAGGTTAGTACTACTTTATGGGTGTGAAACTGGGAAATTCACAGCCAAATTCACAGCCACTTCTGGCCAGAAACGGAAGTGGAAATGGATTGGCCAACCGACGAGCAAAACAGCATGTGATATAACGAGCATGGCATAATAGAATATAGACATAATACGACTTAAGTCCATAGTGCATTTAATTATCAGACCTACATTATTAAGCGGATTCAGTAACAACCCCATCCAATAGTAAAACTCGATTAAATCAGATTTGTTTCTCATGAATCAATGAACAGACGTTAAATGGCGTTTGCAACTCACTGCCATCAATATTCTTTGTAACTTACTAATCAATATACGTAACCATTACTGTAAATATCTATTATTGTCATTATGATCGTATTAAAACGTAACCCTCTCCAATTTCTCCTACTACAGTAATATCCACAACGGAACAGTAAAACCTCAATAATATTCAGTTAATTTCAATAACATATGAACTTGATAAAAATTCTCGTATTAGACTTTCAACTATGAAAGCTTTACTGCATTCCTCGATACACACAGGAAATAAAAAATATAAAAAACAGTGAAACACGAGAAATCATTGAGTGGAGAGGGAAATAGACAATATTAATTTTTATAAACATTTTATTATGGAATGTGTTCAAATCTAAACCAAAAACCTCAGTAATTTTTCAAATTTTCAAAATTTAGTAATTTAATAATATTTTGTAATGTTAGATTTTTGGTAAATGGTAGATTTACCTTGATTGATTCCAGTTTTAAATTGTTGTCATTGTAAATGTCATTGTTGTAAATGTCAACAGGTGACGGTATTGCAGAGTTAATACAACTTTTAACTGCAAATTTATAGTATCATTTATAGTATCATGGTGTTGCCTTAGTCTATTCTAAATTACATTTTTACGAGGGATTCAATGTATAAAATTTTCTCAATAAGAATGTATATTGTAAATTTAATATTTCATTAAAAGAGCGAATCTCAAGGAGTAAACACCAAAAATCATTGTATAATTATTGTATTCATCCAAATCAGCCATCAGCCATCAGGATTGGTTTTTTTCGAGTAACCTCACTGCGTGCATCATCCGCCAAGTAATCAATTATTTCACAAATCAATTTTTGTTACGATATTCTGTGAAAAGTTAAAAGTGATTAAGAGTGACTTAGCTGGTTTAAAAAAGCAAAGAAGCATATTCAAGGGCCTCTTAACAAAGTTATCAAGCTTTGCTAGTGGTATAACTGAAGCGTCTGGAGAAACCATCGAGATGTTGCGAGTCAAGGCGACTCGTGCTAAAGACATCCTTGATAAAATAATTGAAATAGAAGCATCAATTTTTGATATTGATAGTGAAGTACAATCTCTACTGGAGGAATCTGAAGAAGCATATTATAATATGTAATCGTATAGGCAAGCTTAACGAATGGATTAAGAACCGCGGCATCAACGAAATGTCTACTTACCATAATGAAACCATGTTTAATATGTCCACCATAAATACGGTTCCAGAGGTGCGTCTTGCAAAGCTACAAATTCCAACATTCTCTGGCGACTATACAGAATTGCAGAGTTTTTCTGACTTATTCTATTCAAGCATTCACAATCGAGATTCTATTTCTCCAGTACAAAAATTTCAGTACCTGATGGGCTTGCTAAGAGGGGAAGCATTTTCCTTAGTGAAACATTTCAAGATTACTGAGTCTAATTTCATAGAAGCACTAAAGAAGCTCAAGCAAAGATATGATCGCAAACGCCATACGATTAATGATTTCATCCGCAACTTTATAGATCAACCGAGCGTGCACATAGCAAGTGCATCGAACATACGAAAAATATTAGATACCTCAGATGAAGTAATCCGTGGCCTAAAGGCACTAGGTGACAGGCCGAATCCAGGGATCCTTGGCTTATATATATACTTCTACAGAAAGTAGATGATGAAACACGCAGCTTATGGGCTCAAGTGAATACCGACAAGGAAATTCCAACAATATTAGAATTTTTTGATTTTTTAATAAGAAGAACTGACGCACTTGAGTCAGTTAAGGTGCATGCAACCAAATTAACTAGAGCAAGTGCTTTACTGCAGCTACAACGAGTACTATTTGCATAGCCTGCAATTAAAAATAACATCGGTTGATTGACTGTCCTAAATTCAAGGAATTACCAGTTGACTCGCGAAGAAACTTGATTGGGAGCAATAAACGCTGTTTCAATTGCTTCAACAAAAGTCATACAGTATATGAATAGTATATGTAACACCATACATTACTTCACTGGGACCGTACTGTGCGGATGCAATTCCAAAATATTTCCCAAGATAATTTTGTTATTAATGAAACCAGTACCTTCAATTAGTTCAATTTTAGTTTTTATTATAATTTTTAATATTTAATGTTTTTCGTTTGCTTGTTGATGAAAAAGTGATCGAGAAATTGCTTGCTCATTTTATCATCGAACAATCGAAACAATACCCACTGGTGTTCGTAATTATGATTGACAAATTGTATAAGTCAAAAAAACTACCTTTAAATAAATATTCTTAATCACAGATGGTAGTATCGTTAGAAAGAATTAAATGATAACATTTTAACAACCTGTGGTCGTCTGTCAAATCAATACATTACATTATTATTATTGTTTAGGTAAGTTTCAATGTCAAATTTTGTTTCAGCTTAATGATTAATAAGATAAATTCAATTTTAGGAGACAATTATACAAAATAATAGGAAGTAACAATGGTATAATATAAGTATTTACATATAGATATATTATCTTTAATTTATAAAGATGTCAAGGTGATTTACTTTATTTATTTTCAGTTGATCCTGAACACGTACAACAAATGGATCAACATCAAAGACGGAAATTACTACAAACAATCCAGCAAGTAGCGAATCTCAAAATTATCACCTACGAAATTATCAATTAATAGTTCAAGACCCTCACTGTTCGTCGAAATCCATAGTTCAAACAATTCTGCCTACGGCAATAATAAAAGTCTTTGACTACTTGGGTATGCCACGACCATGCCGTGCATTACTAGACACAGGGTCCCAAGCATCATTTGTCACCGAATCGTTAATCCAGAAACTAGGCCTGCCACGTCAAAATTGTAGAAGTCCAATAGCTGGAATTGGCTAAGTCAACAGTGGCAGATCAAACAGAATAGCCATACTAAACGTGACATCAAGATTCGATTCCACTGAAATAACTCCATTGAGGGTACTCATCATTTCGAAAATTACGGCTTCACTTCCTACAGCTGAATTTGAAATCAAACAACTATAAATAGTTTGAAACATTGTATTTGGCCGATCCAAACTAGAATAAACCAGGAGCCATCGACATATTACTTGGTGCTGATATTGTTTTTGAGTTTTTTGAAGATAACATCGTAAATCTAGACAATACTAACCTAAAGGCGCACAAAACAAAGCTAGGTTGGATTGTAGGGGACAGATACGAAGGGAACAAGCACTATCCAGACTACTTGCGATGGAGCGGCGTTTTAAATCCGATGATCAGTTTCGTCAGCTGTACGAAAATTTTTTCCGAGAGTATGAAGAACTAAACCATATGCAACCCATCGAATTAAGCCACGAAGAACTTCGAAACTCATATATTCTACCACATCATGGAGTATTCAATAATAGCAGTACCACTACAAAACTACGAGTAGTTTTTGACGGATCCGCAAAGTCAACCACTGGTGTGTCACTAAATGATAACTTGAAGATTGGCCCAAACGTACAGTCTAGCCTTTTTCATATTCTAATTCGGTTCCGACAACATCGTTACGTTATCATAGGTGACATTGAAAAAATGTATCGACAAGTTTGGGCAGACAAGGAAGACTATAAACACCAACTTATTCTTAAGCGAGATGAACAACAACAAATACGTCCATATGCATTAAAGACCGTAACGTATGGCCTAGCACCTGCATCATTCCTGGCCACTAGATGTTTAAAAGAACTAGCAAAATTATACAGAGAACAATATCCAGGGGCATGCAGAGCCATTGAACGAGACATCTATGTGGATGACCTAATGACTGGGTCGTCTAATCTATCTAAGTTACACCAACTAAAAGATGACATATTTGGCATTCTTAGCAGCGCTGGATTCAATTTACGAAAAATGTCATCAAGCGATCTAGCAATGCGCAAAACTTTGAGCAATCAAGCTTCTCTTGAAATAAAGGTATTCTGTGACTATCCAGAACCTCTCAAGATATTAGGAATAGCATGGGATGCTAACCAGGATGAGTTCATCTTTCAAGTGCATTTACAACAAAAAGATGTACATACAAAACGAAGCTTCCTATCAGAAGCGAGCAAAATCTTTGATCCGTTGGGAGTTTTATCGCCATTAACAATCCGGATTAAAACATTATTCCAAAGCTTAAGGTTACAAAATATAGAGTGGGATGAAGAACTACCATCAAAAATTCGATTATCGTGGATCAACCTGCGGAACGACATAGTCAAAATTCTTAAAATTAGCATTCCCCGATGCATCACCTCATCAAACAACATCACCATTCATGGATTCTGTGATGCCAGCAAGTGGGCTTATGCGGCAGCAGTATATGCAAGAACAAATTTCAACGATCGAATAACCAATCACCTGATTTGCGCCAAAACTAAAGTGTCACCGCTGAAACAAGTCAGTATACCAAGACTTGAGCTAATGGGTGCCGTATTACTCAGCCGCTTGGTGAAAGATATAACGCAAATCTTATCCATTCAAATACAATCGGTAACACTATGGACTGATTCCAAGATAGTACTCGATTGGCTGTCAAGTCAACCACTGCGATGGACAACATTCGTTGCAAACCGAACCACTGAAATTATAAATGTTTATAAAAGGGCTCAATGGCGTCACGTTCCATCCAGACATAATCCAGCAGATTGCGCAACCCGAGGTAAATCAGCAGCAGAAATGTTAGATAACAAGTTGTGGTGGAATGGACCAGCATGGTTATCAGCAGAAGATCAGCACTGGCCCGATCAACCTCGTATTCCTGACACGAACGAAGAGCTCCAGTTTGATATATTTACCACAATTGAATTAAAATCAAACATCAATGAGCACTTCGATATCATAATGCACCTCAGTCAGAAATATTCAAGCTATTTTAAACTTCAAAGGGTCTTAGCTTATATTTTCAGAGTCTTCAATAATTTCAAAGCTATGAAATATCAACAAGAGAAGCAATCAGGATTACCTACACCAGTCGAACTAGAAGCAGCAAATTCTAAAATAGTCAGGTATTGGCAAATCATTAATTTTCCTGAAGAATACAGATGTCTGCAGAATCACAAGGTAATTCCAGTCAAAAACAGTGTAAACCCGTTTCTAGACACAGAAGGAGTTATGAGAGTTTTGGAAAAATTTTTGGGGGGAGATTGAGTTTTGGGGGGAGATTGGAAAAATCAACACTACCATACAACACCAAACATCCAATCATCATATCATCAAAGTCCCCGATTGCAATGTCAATTGCACATGATGTACATCATCATGTGCAATTGACATCATGTGCAAACAACATCCTGGTCCCCAATTACTATTAGCTTTAGTTCGCCAGAACTTTTGGGTGATTAGAGGAAAGGAGATATTCCAGAGATGCATTAAGTGCCTCAGACAAAGACCAAAACTAATGACCCAAATAATGGGACAACTACCTGAAGACAGAGTGCAACACACAGTTGCATTTGGTTCAGTAGGCGTCGATTTCTGTGAACCATTCAAGATCCATGCCCTGCGATGAAGAGGTTCTGTCCCCAACAAGGCATATTTGTGCGTATTTGTGTGTTTTAGTACGCACGCCATACATATCGAAATATGTATGAATCTAACCATCGAATCATTCTTAGGTGCATTGAGACGATTCATAAGTAGAAGAGGGTTATGTAACACTATATACTGCGACAACGCCACGAATTTCGTCGGCGCAAAAAATCGTCTCCAAGAAGTCTATGAATTTTTAAATAATAATAATGAATCTATTATTTTTAGTCTTTCAAGAGACAAAATAAATTGGAGATTCATTCCACCAGCATCAAGGAGAACTGTGGGAGAGTGCAGTCAAATCAACCAAAATCCATATCACGCGAACTGTTGGTGGCGCGACACTTACCCTTGAAGAATTCTCAACACTAGTTGTACAGATTGAAGGTATTCTCAACTCTAGACCAATCGGTTCCAGTGATAACGACGAATTAGAAGTACTCACTCCAGCCCATTTCTTAATTGGACGTCCTATTCACCAATTACCTGAGGCAGTTGTTGCGCAAAACATCAATCCTCATACCAGATGGGATATCGTTCAGCATATTTACCGTCAGTTTTGGAATCGCTGGCAGCAAGAATATTTGACAACACTACAGACACGATCCAAATGGCAAACACAACACAAAAATTTGAAGCTATGTAAATGAAATTGTAATAATACACGACCACAATCTGCCTCCTACTCAATGGTTAATGGAACGAAGTACAAAACTATTCACTGGTGACGACGGCAATGTACGAGTGGCTGAAGTCAATACGAAAACCGGTATCTTCAAGCGTCCAATCCAAAAATTATGTCGACTTCCTATAATTGAATCTGAGAACGATTCAACCCGGGGAGTATGTTCAAATCTAAACCAAAAATCTCAGTAATTTTACTAATTTTCAAAATTTAGTAATTTAATAATATTTTGTAATGTTAGATTTTTGGTAAATGGTAGATTTACCTTGATTGATTCCAGTTTAAAATTGTTGTCATTGTAAATGTCATTGTTGTAAATGTCAACAGGTGACGGTATTGCAGAGTTAAAACAACTTTTAACTGCAAATTTATAGTATCATTTATAGTATCATGGTGTTGCCTAAGACTATTCTAAATTACATTTTTACGAGGGATTCAATGTATAAAATTTTCTCAATAAGAATGTATATTGTAAATTTAATATTTCATTAAAAGAGCGAATCTCGAGAAGTAAACACCAAAAATCATTGTATAATTATTGTATTCATCCAAATCAGCCATCAGGATTGGTTTTTTTCGAGTAACCGCACTGCGTGCATCATCCGCCAACTGCTGATTCAGCTGTATTACCAAACAACACGAAAATAAACAGGATGGGCTAGAGGAATAATCTAAACACAAGAAAACGAAGCATACAGATGCAAACGCATCGAAGGAGAGAACGTTAAGCAGGGCATGTATGTGTAACATTTTCTAATTAGCTTGAAAATTGTCAATGTATTGTATAACAAAAGAAGATATACATAAAAAACAAATACAGGGATAAAATAACAAACAAAAGACACTCACTCACCTGAAACTCTCCACCACTGATTAAAATATTTGTCCACTGAATATTTTGAATTAAATTACCACGTTCACGATTATATATTGAACTTTGATTCGAATAAACTAGAATGACAAAAGGAAAATTTTGAATCAAACACCGAGTGGACAAAAAAGCTTATTTATTGTGCTTTCAATTTCAAATTTCGTTCTCTTAATTAGCATCAGGTGATCTATTTTTTTGTTGATCGATTTCATGAGCTTTAATGAGCTTTTTGTCATACCGATATAAAATATATAATTTTTAATGGTAATATAGAACAAAGATAATTTTAAGCAATTGATATGATATCGGCCCGGTAGTGGCGAAAATGTCGCTATTTGGATGTCCGATCTGAATGAATGTTGTTTTCTAATTGTTCAATTGTCTCTGGTTCAGCGGCGTAGACAAGTGACTGAACATAATGGCAAAGACCCTAATGGCATTAGCAAGGATTGTGCCAGCCAATTGGAATATAAACGTTGAAAAGTATCTGTAACCAGTGACTATCTCTGAATATGATGATGATGCGGCAAAAAACTTGTTGATTATCATCACTCAAACTCTAACAAATATGTACACTTTAACTCAAATCCTTAGAGGAAAAAATCATTTGCTCATCCATATTTCGGGACATAGCGCGGGCATTTGAAAAAGTTTGGCAAAATAGGTTAATATTTAACCCTTCCAGTTGAGTATGGCGAACTGTTTAAGCTGTATTTGAACGGAAGATAGTTTCGAGTTGACCAGAAGGAATTAACTCCAGTATAAAAGAAGCTAAACGAAAGTGTCACGGGGCCATTCCTTTCTGTACTGTTGAATACTACAGCCATCACCACACTTGTAGATGACACTGCAATTCTAGCTCTTGGTGACACAATTGGTGAAGCCAAACTACAAATAGCCTTAAATAATATTATTGGCTAGCTAGGTGGGGGATTAAAGTGATTGATTAGACGTTTACTTATTAATTGATCAATGGAACCACTACTTGTGACTCTCCATAATATTTCTGTATTATTCGCAAATTAAGCAAAACACATTGGTCTGATTCTTGTGCAAAATTAAAGTGGAAATGACACGTGACAAATAAAACAATGAGCTCCAAATAAAATGAAAAATATACTGGCTAATTGTAAGAAACTTTCAGTTATCCGTTCATAATAAATCATTCAACTATTGGGATGCACCAAAACCAGCAATCAACAGATTGTTCAACAATTTCAAAATAAGTTGTAAGAGAGATATAGTTAGCACCCTTTGGAGATCTCGGAATCGACATAGTTCCAGAGAAAATAAATAGAGAGGCTCCATGATAAATCTACTACTAAGCAGTAAAACTACTTGATCAAGAGGGTTTCATCACAAGAAGACATAAAAGACTTAAATATTTTGAGTTACTAGAGTAGACCGCAGAATAGTCCACAGAATGCAAAATAATCCAAACCTATGGAAAGAATACACCGATAGTCGGATGCCTTTAATTCCTGCAAAAGATGAATATAACCATTCTGATGGACGATTATGACGAACGTAAAATTACCGATGAGTTGGACTAATATAATTCATATTTTGGTAAAAAAAACTTCAATAATTTGCAAGGGTTGCAATTATTAAAGTTTGCTCAGTATGAAATGGAAAATAAAAGCGAACTAACTGTTAATTCAGTTGTCAAAGAGAATAGAATACGCTGACATATAGCAATGGAATGTAAATCGGACTATAGCCGTGGTTTGAATTTGTTTTAGGATTTTTACAGGTCTAACTAGCTCGTACCGTGTCAACAATTTGACTCCATCGGGTTCGATCCCCAGCCATCTCTTCATACTGTTGCAAGCAACCAGAAGATGCCAGATGGCTTTCTACGCCGTGGAGCCATTCTCGTCGACCACGACCTCTTCGTCTACAAAAAACCAGCTCTCCGATCACTGTTTTATTCGGTTTGGATCAGCATGCATAACCTGACCAAGCCAGCGTCTAGCTAAATGCTCGATTGAAATAAAAAATTTAATATTTGGTTGACGATTTAATATTTGGTTGACGAAAAAAAAAAAAAAAAAAATCAAAAATTTAATATTTGGTTGACGATTGACCTCATAGTTACGGCTCTTTGGTTCGGGGTTCGGTTCAAAATAGGGTTTACACATTTTATCCAGCGGCGGATCAAGACAACGAGAAAATATAAAGTTTACACACAAAGTTCAATTCGTTTTATATAGTTTCACTGCAGCAAAACCAGAACATCCCTTTTGGCTATAAGTCTATGAATGAAAAAAGCACAAAATATTAAGCTCCCACGGCGGTATCTACATTTCCAATTAACATTATCCGCATATCTGCGTTTTATTCACATAATGTATGTATCGAAATGCTTTATCGACATAACTACGTATATTCTCGAGTGTTGTATCGTTTCCACAAAACTTTGTGTCTCAGCTTTCCTGCAGCACGAGATGAAAAAATACAACAACAATAAAAATTTATATTTTCAATAATTTTGTTGTTATTCATATTCGATAAAATACAAACAGTTCTCTTGTTTCTTGTACTATTATTCCAATAAGAATATAGAAAATAGAAAATTTTCTTATTCGAACAACTTAGTTTTACTTATGTTATTCCGTTTCAAGAATAAAACAATAAAAAGAAAATTATTTTTTCTTCCAACTTTTTTCGTTTTGTGCAGATGAAGAAAAATAAGCGTTATTGTTGTTGTAAAATACGTAAAAAAGCTTTTTATAGTGAAGAAAATAACTGTATAAAAGAAAATAGTTTTCTTTATGCTCTTCCCACTTACGGTGATAAGAGAGATAATAAAATTTCAACAATAATAATTTGCATAGTTGATTGGAAATGATAAAACAATTTATTTTCATTTTGGAAAAATATTTGTGGGTATGTGTGTGTCTAGGAGGAGAAGTGGTATGGGTTTCCTTTAGTTATGGGCTGATATAGAGTTGAAAGCTAAATTTCATCATTGAAAAAATAAAAGTTTGTTGAATTTATACGCTTTTAAGGATATGTCAGCTTTTTGTACTGTCGAACAGTTTTCTCATTGGTATGATGCTACAAATAAATAAAATTTGTCCATAAATAGTTTCAACAAATTTTAAATTTTAGTAGTAGATCGCTTCTATTGTTGAACTTAAATTATGGAAGTTAGGTTATTTCAGCCATGTTCATTACCTGTTGAAATCATATCACCATATGGATGAGTATTTGATGGCAGGTTATAGCGTTAAACAACGTGTGCAAACTATCGAATATATTTTCAAAATCAGTGCTCTGCTGGAGAAACAGTCCAAGCATAACATTGCCTCTAACACAATATCGCTATGTGTCATACAGCGGGTGTCACAATATACATTTTGCACGAGTCATTTGAGGACTATATAAAGTACCAGTATAATTTTATTGGCTCGATTAATTGGTCTATTTTTATCAAACTTACAATTTGGTCGAGTCCAACGCCAGTGGGTTTCGACTAGCACGAGTTCGGTTTACTCATATTCACCTTTAGTTCATCTAATGCGGGGACGATGGGATCAATGTGGTTAGTTTATCAAGATCGTTTTGGTCATCATTCTTATGCATTTATTCTGTTGGAGAATGTGGTCTGACTCCATTGAATTTCCAAATCGTAAGAAACTGTTTCAAAATCATAACAAACTGTTGCGTCGTTAAGAAACCCGCTCCAGCGAAAACGCCTAGAGGTGCTCATTCTGCTTAGTTTGTGAATTGCTGAGTCACCTTCTGGTATATTCAGAGCGGAAAATACTCCGTTTGGCTACTTTTCGATTGCTACTTAAACATAAGTCTTGGCTAATGAAATACTTTTTATTGGAAAATCATGAAAATATTGAAGGAAAGCTTTTATTATTTATAAAGTTCTTGCTCATGTCACGGAATGGTTCATTGAATTTTGATACTGATCCCAGGTGCTTAACTATTTAGAAATGAATCAAAATGTTCTAATATTTTGATTCATTACTTCGATTTACATGTTCTGCTCTCCCTTTTAATGAGCTGCGAGTAAGCAACAAAATGTTCAAACTTATGATAAAAGGATTGGATATGGTAGACAAGCTTTTCAATTTTTTGAGTACTGTACTTAGTGCAGTTTTATTAAATCAAAGGAATCTTGATTGATTCATCGTGATTGATATATCAAGAAGGCTTTGATTAAATCAACACAGGCCCATATCTATGGCTGCTCAGATACCGGGGGGTCAGAACGGTGGCGGATAGCTGGACGACCTACAGATATGTAGGTTAGCTGCGAATAACCAATAAGCAGTCCCCAACCGAGCGGTAGAAGCGGAGGATGTTCTGGAAAGGCTACATACAATCCTGTGAAGCTCATGTCAAACAATGCAAGCGTATGCCGCTATAAGCACACAGAAACCCAGAAGCGTCTGTCCCATATTTGGCGGCTCTCTGGTCAGCGTCTGTTCCCTTTGTTAGGGGCGGTTGCGTTCATGCCTGGCAGTAGGTATAAAATGCTATGGGAAGGAACCCAGAATTAAAATGCACAATGGAGTCCATCAACCAAAACAATATTACGGTGCAGGGATTCGGAACCCCAGTACCAGCGGTTTTAGGGAGTGAGCAAGCAGGCTCCCAGCCGTCGACATCCAGCGACTGCAATGTTATAGCGGTGGTGAGCTTGGCCGATGTAACAGATATGTCTACAAGCGAAGAGAGAGGAAGCACTAAATCCTTGCATGTAGATAGAACACTCGCTTACCCGTTTGGGAAAAGTGCCTTAATGTCGAGATCCCCTAAGAAGGGAGCGATGGCCAGTACATTGGAGAGATGTTCTTCATCGCCTTTGTTCGAGAGTTACAAGGAGGAATCCAAGGAAATAAGGCTAGCCAGGCTTGGGAAAAAAATTGAGGAACTGGTGGAGTTTGTAAAACCGAGAAATAACGTGCATAGCGAGATCAAGAAGATGATAAGCATCATAAGCACGCTTTATGGCTCAGTTATAAATAAGATGGACGATTTGGAAAAGCAGTGCCAAACTTCACCGATCAATAATGACGGGGAGGAAAATTTAGTTCCGTCTACAAACAGTGAGCAGGAAACAGGAACGGAGGGGGGCGACTAACGAAGATATACCTCTTGTGGAGCCCAGTAAAAGGAAGTTGTCCACGCCGCCTACGAATGATGAAAGTAGGCAAAATAAGAAACGGAATACTAAGGCTGCTCAGCAAGGTAATCCTCGGAACGTCCTGCAAGCAGTTCGAATGTCGGAGGCCCTTATTAACAAGGAGGACGGAAACAAGAAGCAAAATACTACGACCTCTAGGTCGCATAATGGAGAAATAAACACCACGAGATCAAATCAAGTGGAGTATGCGACAGTTGCTTCAGAACAAGAATGGCAGAAAGTAAAGGGGAAAAGAGTGCCAAAAAAACGAACACGTCCGCGAAGGAAACGGGCTCGCTCGGATGCGCTGCAAATAAAGAAGAGTGACGAAATCTCATTTGCCGATCTGCTGCGGAAAGTTAAGGTGGACCCGACGCTAAATAATCTTGGTAAAAGGGTATCAAACATACGTCAAACTCATGGTGGAGACCAATTGCTGGAGCTACAAACTATACAGGAGACCAGTCGAAAAACCGTCATGCTTGGAGAACAGTTAGCGAAAGCGATCGGAGGCAATGCGTCAGTTAAAACATTGTCCCAGGAGGTGCTACTGGTGATCAAAGATATGGACGAGGTTACCACATCTGAAGAGGTGAGAAAGGCTCTGGAACCTCAGTTTGAAAGTGTGAAAGGTGCCTGTTTTGTAAAATCACTCACAAAGGCTTAGCGAGGAACGCAGACAGCGGTTGTTAGCCTCCCTAACACTATGGTTGGGAAAGTGTGAGAAGAGGGTAAAGTTCGAATCGGCTGGGTTTCATGTCGAATCCGGGAAAAAATAGAGGTGACTAGATGCTTTAGATGTCTCAATTATGGACATCGGTCAGTGAAGTGAAGCAGATAGATCAAAATATGCAGGAGATGTGGTGAAGAAGGGCACTTTGCTAAGACATGCCAAAAAAATCCAAAATGCATCCAAATGCGATTAACAACGAACTGAGCATGAAGACAACTGATCGTCAAATTCAATGAGGAAACTTTCGATGTAAATAGTAAGTTAACCGAATTAAAATGAACGTAACAGGCTTAGCAAGTGAAGTATAAGCCTTTGATACCAGAATTTTGGTCGAACAAGAAGCAGGCATAGGCTGGAGACACACAAGCTACACCGGCAGAGTTGAATTGAATACGTAGAGCGCATCAAAACGAGGTACAACGCAAAGTAACCCGACTGAAATTAAAATTGATACAAAATTCTAACTGGGCGGCAACATACTACCATATCCCAAAAAAATAACATGACTTGAAAGACAAAATGTGTCGTGGCAGCATCGCTCGAGGACAAACTTGAAATTGCAACATGAAAAATTAAACAATCAACAGGAATCAGTAGTTCTGAGCTCATTCAATTGACCTAAGTCGAGTTAATACTATAACGTTGTTAAAAGGCCAGTCGATGTGCATTTCGTTTAACTTATCATCAGTCTTAAATAAACTTATCGTAAGTCTACACACAGACCAATATATTTATAATCAAGTTTTTCCACTTTGTTGTGTAGTTGTTATTCTCCAAAAACATCACCACGAACGATAAATGAACACAATTCCACCAGTTGATGGGCCAACAACCACAATAAAAAGCGAAATGGTAAGTAATATACTCAAACCAACTAACACTTTGGCACCGGTAGTACCGGGTCTGCCGACCGTCTCGTAAGTGGCGGGAGACACTAGAGCATTACTGTTCCATCTCCTTTCCTGTCAGTAACGTGGTCTTTTTTTCTTAATACCATTTTTATTTAAAAAAATGGTGCGGCCCTGAGCACACCATGCATCTACGAGGAATGATATCCCAGTTATAAACATACAAACGGTCCGTCCCTTGGACCCGGAATCCGTTGTCTTTTGTTTATTGAGGCAAACGTAAAACTTTACGTTTCGCTCCACTCAATTCAATAAGTGTGATATTCTAGGTATCTAGAGATGCATTTCACCGCCCCCGACCATTTCCTCTACCGATCTGAGCTCCGGAAAACCATCCCGCATGGGATGCGGTATTTCTAGAGGCGATTCTAAAAAACCCGGAGGTCTACCTTACGTTGTCACCGGCTAACCCGCTTCAAGGTTTGACTTATGTACTATAGATATGTACAAAGAGAACTCGAGTGAAAAATATAGACTAGATGAAGTTAGACTTCAATAGAAATCTAGTCACATCAAATCTTCTTGTGCTTCTGTTCTTCATATTCTTCTGATACACTACACTGCCTTGGATCACAGTTCCCTTTTTTAAGATTCACTGATGACTTTGAGGATACCAGATATCTTGGGCTTCATTGGAAAAACAAAAAGATTTATGGACAGAGAGTGTACATCTGGGAAAGGATGTCAATGACCAATGGACCAATCGAGCCTGAGGGACTGAACAAATTAACACACATGATTGAGAGATGAATGAGACTCTAGAAGAACATGAAATAAAGCAATGCCAATTGGATAGAATGAGTGAATAAAAAGGGTACTTAAACTGTCCACTATATAATTTTTCGCCGTGGTCCTATCACAATTCTGGTAGCTGACGTCGTTAATCTTTTTGATAATAGTATATGACTCATCCCACACCATTTCGCAGCAGGCCTTCATCTAGTCACTGACAATGTAAGGGTTCCTATTCTGTCTTGGTGCTTTGCATTAAATTAAACGATTTGAATGTTTAGTGCAGCCCCAGAGTTGGATACGATACGTCACATTAGTCCTTTATAGTCCTTTATAGCTTTTTAGATCTCTTTGCCTAACGTCATTATTCTTGAACAAAAGTTATCGTGGGGTGCAGTTTTGACTGTCAAATAGAGCAAACAATATAATTGATAGAACGTTTTTTATTCAATGTATTGGCCATCAGTTTTCTCTTTACGATTTTTCAGACAGCTTCCCCAGCTTTATGTTCTTTCATGAAGCAAAAATCCTCGACTATGGTCGGGAAGTTCGGAGAAACGAATCAATTTTTGTGTAAGCAGTGAACAACTGTTCCGCCTTGCCATGAGTCGTCAACCGGAACAAGTGGTAGTCTCTCCAAAGTATTCTTAACGACTTTTACTACATGTGGCTGAATGGTATCGTGCTGAAAGATCACTTATCCAGTGGGGGTACCGTTAGGCTAGCTGGAGAAGCTTATGTAGATGAATCCAAACTGACATATCTAGATACAGTGCATTATTTTCTTACCAAGAAAATTCAGTTTAGCCGTTGAAGTTGTGATACATGACCGGATTCACACTTAGATTTTCGGTACTTTATGTTGTCGTAGTGGATCCACATAAATATACGTTTCATAATTAACTTTAGATTAACTTTGAGAAGATTCTATAGATGGGCCGTATGCTTCTATAAACGTTTACTTGACCATTGGGCGCCACAAATCGAGATCTAAATGAATGTAAGGCAAGCTAATGCGATCGATACAAGAACCAGTACTTAATTAAAGTGGGTTACGATTGTGAGCTCGGAACTTACTCACTACATATGTTGAAGGTACACAAACTTTTATGAACTCCACGATTAAAGTGGGTTACGATTAAAGTGGGTTACGATTGTGAGCTCGGAACTTACTCACTACATATATTGAAGGTACACAAACTTTTATGAACTCCACGGAACATTAATTAAATCATTAATTAAATCTATTTTGCCGAAGTGGATGAACATAAATCTCAAAATTTATACAGTTTAACTAAAAATGTTGGAGGTCCATATTTATACGATATGTTGAAGTTTTATTATTATTATTTTTTGTTTATTTCTATGCCATCTGTTTTGAGGCTCAAGGCACTCCCAACTCTTTCGCGGTTCGCTTATTTACGTACTTACCTTACACTTTGCAGCCAAATCGAAGACGTACAGCTATAGCTCCAATTAACCTAACCATCTGCACATTGCATAGCTCCATGCCAGCCTATAGTACTGACATGGAAGATCGGTCGGTCCATGGATTCTGCACTCCAACAGGGGGTCATAAATGTGTTCACTCACATCACCGATCGTAATCAAGTGGCAAAATCTATTTTGCATCCTGTCCCTATCGGGATTCGTCCCTATCGGGATCCGGTACCTCCAACTGCCGCAGCTTTATCCACTGTGCGCCACCTGGTTGGTTTTGTTGAAATTTTAAACAAAACACAAGTTAAATGTTCTTATCGAGTCAGAATGATTTGATACTGTCCATTGTTGGCCACATTGGACCGAATAAGGTATGGTAACCCTTTGTTAGAACAAGTTGATAGTAGTGGCGAAATCCAGAATTATCCAAAAAAAATCATCATAGTTCCTTATATAACGTTTCCTACACGACACATTTTAACCGTTTAAAGTTTTTCAAAAGTACAATCTCTCATCTGGCTAATATACGTGTTTACCTATTCTGGCTAGATGAGAGGGGATTTCAATTAGAGGATGTACCAGTTTTTATGGCGGTATATGTAAACATTGGGTTACTATGAAAATGAACTGGTTGAAGCGATCAAACAGAGAGGGAGAGTCACTGCGATCAGCGTTTTGGCGTCAGTTGAACCACTCAGCACTTGTTTCCATATAAAACGCAACTAACACAAAGACGGATGAGGTCTATTTCAAGATGGTGCATATATGTAAAATTGTAGCATTTGAACAACAGAAAATCCACACAAAATTGCACGCCCAAAAAGTAATAGTTTGGGCTAACGTTTGAGCCACAACCATCATTGTGCCTAATTTTATCCGATGAAATGAAATCGATATCCATCGGGATTTTGGCTTACATATGTTTGCCCGCAATGTGAAAAAGTCGTCTTGACGGTTACTATAGATACCCAAGACGGTGGTTATACGGAGATTTTTAACCGACATAAGACAAATGCTAGACTATACAACGCTTAAACTTTCAGAATGTATTTACGAAGTTTAAGCCTATTAATCGATAAACATGAAAGGAAAAAGCTTCCAAAATTCTTGCCGAAGAATAGCTGCCGAAGAAAAATAATATTAGTAGACTAATAACAAAAATGGGTGGTCAGCACTGTGAAAAATACATGGTGAGTATGCAATCCTAAAACTGAGATTAAAGGAAGTTGTACTTCACGACCGGCGTATGCTTGTCAAAGCCAAACTCAGGGATCTTGATGAGAAGCAACGTTCATCATTTTTCAACCAAATTACTCGAAAAGTGATAAATACATCGTGAACTTCTGGAGATTCTTTGGGTTTTGACGAATGTGGTTTGTATAACCGCGTGCTTAGTTGCAGTGTGCAAAAGATAGAACTCTTAAGTGGGTAGTCGAAGCTGTGCTGACTCTTAATTCCTGGGAGGAAGCTGAGCTGGAGTGTATTCGGTTCTACGACCTACCAACGCCTGTGAGAGGTTTGAAATTCAAAATCCTTGGTATGGTGAGCCATCTGTTCCAAGGCTAAAAGCTCTTGGTTTTAACCCAACTTAATTGGAATGTTTGGAGTACAGTGTATACAGATAAACTTGCAGCAATCAAAGACGTCGTCCTCTCGTTTTTGTTAGTAGTAAGATAAATTACAGACTCCTAAATGAAATTTGTTGTACAATGACCTTGCACCAGTTGTCATAGAAGTAAAGTAACATCGTATTCGATGTGAGGTTCTCTGTAGTGATCTCTATTTATTTCCCATATGATTCGGCACTTTATTCTTCTTCTCAAGAGTTTATGAAAGCTATTGAGTACATAACCCGTTATAATATCCGAATCATTGAATTTGGGCAATCGACTTTCTTTTTCTCATTGAGTCTGATTGGGAAAGTCTTATCCCGGCTGGATACTCTTCGATGATGTAACAACTAAGTTAGAGAATGAAGAAACTCAAGAAACACTGATTGGGAGCTATATAGACTCTGTTGTAACCAGTCACTTCTATCTTCAGAAATAAAAATCAGAAAATGCGGAGCAATGGAAATAGCAGCTGACAAGCTTGAAGAAGATAACTAACTAATGAAAACACATTTTCCCGAAAGTAAGATTTATAATTAAGTAGATGACCGCATAGGTGGCGCAATGATTCAAGCTGCGGCAGTTGGAGCGGGAGGTACTGGGTTTGAATCGCGATAGGGGCGGAATGCGAAAAAGTTTTACACCGTCGATTGTTTGGGTGGTGCGATCGGTGGTGGGAATGAAAACATATGGATCCCCTGTTGAGTTTAGAATCCATGGGCCGTCCCATCGTCCATGTCATCGTCACTATAGACTGACATGAATATATGCAATGCGCCGATAGCCTTACATACCCCACAAAAAAAATGTAGTAGATGGTAATCAACTCTCACTAGGTCAACTGTCACAATATGATTCTACTGCATGTTTCCAATTCCAATCGGATGCATTCAGTTGCACTTAATACATATTGACACTTATAATAATAATTAATTAAATTAGCAACATGGATAAGTATATATCGCTTGCACTAATTATCGTTATCGGATATGTTCATATTGCAAGAAAATTATTATTTTTTGTGCTTGAAAAAAAATCCAATCGAATGCTGGAAAATATGACAAAAAATTGTAATAACATCGACTTATTGCTCTCATAAATTTGCTATGTGTACGTACGGACGGGGAACTAGCAAAAAAAAATTAAATCTCCTCTAAAATAATCGAAAAAAAAGTCTTAATGGAAAGATTTAATTTAATACGTTTATATTCTGCTCGAATTCGAGCTTTTTTTTATCGTTTTAGAAATGGTACAGAGCTTAAGTAGTTAGTTTCATATACAATAACAAAAACAAATTTTGTTTCCGCTAATGGTTATCAGGAATATGAACTGGCACAAGTTTATACAAATTTTATATCTCGGTATCGGAAAAACACAAATTTAATCGTTGCCTGTTTTGTTTTCGAATCGAATTTTATCGATAAAAAAGCTTAATCCTTTTTCAATCTTGAATCGGTGTATACATACCGAAAAAACTTTTATAATAATAGATAGAGCTTATATATACTGTATATACTCTCACATAATTTAGATCCGAGATTTGTGCTTAAATTACAATATTCTCTGTTTATTGTATGCACATGTTATGTTGGGAATGCAGAGCGGCTAAGATTACACTGGTTCTTCGAGAGAGAGAAAATAATCGGGGCGAGACGTTGATTCGATGCCGCGCAACAATAGGCTTTAAGTCGAAACAACAGGGTTGCGGTAACAAAGAAGGAATACAGCAACTGAAAGCTATATGTGTTTTTCTATAGAAAGAGTTACGCCTCCGTTAGCCGATGGTTTGTCATGTGATTTCGGTTTCTATTTACTAAGGCAGTCACTTAATATAATATTTTATATGTGGTTATGGTTTTCATCGATATAGAAACTATTGTTAATAATTTAGTGGCCGAAATCGTAGATGTATGAGGCTCCTTTAATTGAACACACTTTAGTTGTTGCCAAACTTTCATTATGCTCTAGAAACGTAAATCATCTCATGCTAGCTTAAACCACCATATAGAAATAATTCAATTAATCACTACACCAAAGGTTAAAATAGCTAAAAGGATATTATAACCAAACACCAATAAAATTTAGGACCCAGCTGGGATGAACACAATGCTTATAAATCTAGTTCATCAAGTCCAACCCAATCACAACCAGTTGCAGTATCCTTAGATAGAAAATAACAATTTGTATACAAGTGCGTGTAGTAAATCTACACTAATAAAGGGAATTTTCCCAAAAATTAAAAGCTTGTCATTATGGAGAGTTAAAAGAACCAAAGAGCAATCATAAAGAGCACCAAATTTTGTCCATGGCATGGACAATGTTAGTTTAGTGTGAAGTTATCCCAGGATCTCATCCCAGAAAAAAATAAAATGTTCATCAGGTAATACTGATTTCATCCTATCCCAGATTGTTTCAAAATCATCCCAGAAAATTGTTTAATTGATCGAAATCGGTAAATAAGTTCTCAAGATCGTCAAGTTTCTATCTTCTATAAACAAAAAATGAGAAATCATAATCAATGAGATTTACAATCCAGATTAAAGTTTCAACACGAAACAAATATAATATATCCAAAAGTATTTGGTTACTCTTTCCCAAAGATCATTAGAGTTATCATTGATCTCATGTGATTTCGAATCGATTTCATGTCCACTAACTATGAGCAAAATTTCAATCCCAGCTATATGTTGTGATGTGTTCATTTTATTTTTTTCTGGGATTCTGGGATAACTTCACACACTGGTGAAATGTTTGAATTAGATAGCTATTTGGTTGTTGCGAGCCTGAACGCTGTCATACGTAATAACTGCCAAAAATTAACATTCCCATTTTTGATGGAAATTACGTGGCGTGGCTGTCATGTGGCATCATTCACAATCGAGATAACTTAAAGAGGGTTCCAAAAGCTGCAGTATCTAAAGGGAATGTTGAAAGGCGAACCAGCATCACTTATTCGTCACTTATCAAGTACGGATGCCACTTATAATGAGGCATTTCAAAGGCTCATTCACAGGTACGATCGGATCGAAAGCATTCTACGGTCAACGCTTTTATCAAGTCGAATATGGAACAACAAAGCATCATACAGCCAAATGCAATTAATATAAGAAAACTTGCGGATACTTCAATCATATAGGGTTAAAAGCACTAGATTCTGAAGCAGAGCGAAGAGATCCATGGCTTGTATGAAACTAGTTCTCTTTGGGCGCAGAAGGTGGCCGAAAACGATTTTTCAAGATTGGAAGAACTTTTAACATTCCTTGGACGAAGAATAGACATGATGGAGTCAATGATAGGTTATTATAAGAAAGTGGATTCAACACATCCAATTACGCGTGCATGTGCAGTAGTTTCAATTCCAGTAACGATGTGTTCAATATGCTGGTCATAGAATTGTCGAATGTAGTATAAAGTCATGTCAGTAACAGAAAAATCAGATGCCATACAAAGTAGTAATCGGCGTTTTAACGGCCTAAACAGTAACCATCAAGTACGACATTGTACATCCAGGGCACAGTGTCAACATTGCCATGCTAAGCATCACACAACTTTGCACATGAGTGAGAGACGAAACAGCTGCACAAGGTATACTTCTGATTGCAATTATTAAAATCATGGATTATAGTGGTCAATATCAAACATATAGAGCATTAATAGATTCCGGGCCGCAGCCATCTTTTATTTCGGAGTAGAGTATGCCATGTCTGCGGTTAAGTGGTAATAATGCGAGAATCATAGTAAAGGGACTTGACGAAATGGGAACTGGCACAACACGAAGATCTATTGAACTAGTTATTGCATCTCAAACTGATTCGAAAATATTAAAAACGCATGCCTTTATAGTTCCTTAGATGTCTAATGTACAAAATGAATACAAGTTGTCAGTTGCCGGGCGAAATCAAGCACATACAAATGATGCAATCAACAAGTTCAATATCTTAATTGATATTGATATATAAGTCTTTCCGTAGATTTTGGGAGGAAGATGAATTGCCTAAAAGCATAACAAGATCACCAGGCCAACAAAACAAATTTATTGTTAAATTGCCCTTGAAATAAGTCAGGTACTATGATTGGAACCTCATACAATGCTGCACTCAATCGTTTAAACTCGATGGAGACGGTTTAAACGTGATGAAGAGTTCGGGAAGCTACATCGGGCATTTATGATGGAATACGAAGAATTAGGCCACATCGAATGGATAGAAGAAAACTGTAAGGCAAATAGATAATATCTTCCACACCACGGAGTGTTAAAGGCCGGCAGCACAACCACGAAGCTCTGAGTTGGCACGACTTCAGCGTCGTTTTTGGCGACCCGTACTAAAAAATTGGTTTTTATTTACAAAAAGGCCAACCAGGTACAACGCAAGCTATACAACAAGACATGTATGTGGATAATCTGGGTACTAATTCAAAGGAAAAAATTAAAACATCAATGATACAAATAATAACAACACTGGAAGGTCACGAATTTATGCTGCGGAAATTAATGACAAACGATGACGAACTGAGTATGTTTATAAAAGGCACAAGTGAAAAGTTATGCTCATAGCAGATCAATCAGAGATACGAAAGGTTTTAGTGCTACACGGGAGTCCTTTTGGGGATTATTTCAAATTCCCGGCCGAATTGCTTGGCTGGTTGGTACCAATTGTGATACGAATGAAAATTCTACTACAAACAGTGTGGATGCATAATTTGAGCTGGGATGAGAAACTTCCATTAAACTTATCGGAAAAACGGTTGCAAATCAAAAAAGATTAACATAAAATCCCAGCCCTTCGAATTCCAAGACGGGTACAAACCAGTGGCGAAATAAAATTAATTGGATTTAGTGATGCAAGTGAACATGCATATACTGCCGTATTATATGCAGTAGGCGAGACAAATAATGGTCTAAAGTCATATATAATCACGGCGAAATCTCGAGTTGCGCCAGTCAAACAGATTAGTATTTCACGGTTGGAACTGATGGGTGCATTATTATTAGCGAATCTAATGAAGTTTGTGGAATCGGCAATGACAATTAAGATATGAAAAACTTTCCTTTTACTTGACTCAAAGGTATAAGGCGACAAAGGTATTGGCGGTGAAGAAGCAGTTCATACTGTAAGAATAAACAAAACTCAAAGGAAATAAATCGAGAAGATATTTTGGCTGCAGAAATGGTTTTAATACGACACGTACAGCAGATTGAATATAAAGCTAGGTTCCCAAGACGCTCTAGGCTTACTAGTCTGAATCCGTTTTTAGATGACGTGGGAGTGTTAATGGTAGGAGGCCGAATTCAAAATTCAATTGCGTCATTTAACGTGAAGCATCCAATTACTCTACCAACAAATTAAAATGCGGTAAAATGCATTGTAAGGGATCTACACAAACTGCATCAAGGATGAACTAGCTAACTAGCATCACACGGCGCCGATTTTGGATACTAAGAGGAAAAGCGATATCCAGAGCCATTGTCGACAGTTGAATTAAGCGCATACGTCAGAATCCAACAATAAGGAAAATCAACTGATGGGGAATTTATCAGCAGATAGAGAATTATAATCATATACATTTGATAAGGTCGGCATGGACTATCTTAATTCTCATGGATTGTCTTAAAGTCCGGCCTGTGCTAAGTATATACAAAAAATTAAAGACCGATAGCGGCCAATGCGTCAGAAGACATTGTATCATGCCAGCACCTTTTTTAATCGGGCGTACTTTCACCGACCTCGCAAATGATACAAAACCATCAAAACTTTCACTATCAATCAGTCGGGGTATGGTCAAACGTATGCAGCAACACTTTTAAAAACGCTGGCAGATGGATTCTGTTGGGTATAAGCCGAGTTCTTCGAAACACATCATGCATGTGATGGCAAAGCTAGAATAATATCCATCTGAGTGGCAAATACCGACAAAATTATTTAGCGACCCAAAAATTAAGTAAGTTGCATATCATACCTCGTGAAAAAAAAGCAGAGTATATAAAACAGTGCATTATAGTGAATAAACTGTATTCGATTAAGAAGTTTTGGACGAAGATAATCTAGGCTAATTATTGCTCAAGATTGGACTGGATTTATTAAAATCCATAGAAACAGAGGTTGTCATTTCTCACATACCACGAAGGATTAACTATTCCACGTAGGCCGTTTTATTTGGAATGACTGGATGATGTTGACGTTTGTTGGCTTTGTAGAGCCCCAGAGCTGAATACCGTGCGAGAACTTCTCCCTAAGAGCCAGTTCATCTTTATGTATATCTAATGTTTAATTCTTCTGTTTTCGTTTTCGCATGCTTTTTCCTTTTTAGTTTTGCGTCAAGAGTGCTGTGTTTGGATATGGCATTTGCTGGGAGTTCAGTTCTACTGGTATCCAATCAACCTTTTTAATGGTGAAATATACACGAACAGATTTTGCTTCATTCAGTTTTTTTTTATCTCTAATCTGTTTTGGGGCTTAAGGCTCTCCCGACTTGTTCGTGGTTCGCTTATTTACGCCCTTGCTTTTGCGTTCGGCTAAAGGTTCAATTTTCCTAACCATATGCACATTGCGTAGCTCTATATGACAGCCTATTGTTCTGACATAGAAAATGGGTCGTCCAAAGAGTTCTGCACTCCAACAAGGGGCCATAGATGTGTTCATTCACACCACAGATCGTAATCTCATGATGAAAAATCCCATTTGCATCCTACCCCTATCGGGATTCGAACCCGGTACCTCCCGCTCCAACTGCCACAACTTTAACCACTGCGCCACCTGGGCCGTCTTTCATTCAGTTTCATTCGCCACCTTTACATCCAAGTTTTGACCATATTAGTCGCTCTTAGCAATTTGCTTGTGGATTCTTCTATGTTATCAGCAACTACTACGATGGCCGTACCATCTGCTGCAAACGTTGCTTTAGTTGTCTCTTCTATAGTTGGCAGATCAGAGATTCAAGGTGGAGTAAAAGTCCCGCTACCATTTTGATTGCCTATAACTTTATTCAAAGAACGGATAAGTAGGTTTGGCTTTCATAAAAAGTTTATTTGGTCCTTACATTTTTTTTGTTATGATTGGAAAATTATATCGGCTAATGGTGACCGCGATTCACTATGCAACTTTCGGCTTTTTTAAAACATTTTTCATGACATTCTGCAACATCTCAGGCTGAATTTCTTCAATTTCGTGAAGAATATTGTCTTTTATATGTTCAATCATTTGGGGCTTATTCACATAAACTTCTGATAGGGGCAGGATGCAAAACGGATTTTTCACCATCTGATTACGATCGGTGGTGTTAATGAACACATCTATGACCCCCTGTTGGAGTGCAGAACTAATGAGCCGAGCCATCTTCCATGTCAGTACTATAGGCTGGCATGGAGCTATGCAATGCGCAGATGGTTCTACAAAAATCGGACCTATAGCCGTACGACCTCGATTTGGCCGTTAAAGCATAAAGTAGGACGTAAATAAGCGAACCGCCAAAGAGCTGGGAGAACCTTGAGCCCCAAAAAAAGATAGCATAGAATAAAATAAAAAAAAATAAAAATAACAACTTCTGATTTTAAAACCTCCATAAGAAAAAGTCTGGCGCTGTTAAATCCGGAGATCTGGCAGGTAATGCTTAATCGCCTTTTCGCGAAATTAGCCTTCGTGACAAAATCTCATTCAATAATTGAATTGTTAAATGGGCTGTGTGCACTGTGGCGCCATCTTGCTGAAACCACATGTCCTCTAGAGCTTGCTCTTCCATTTCAGGCACACGAAAATTTCAGTATTAACAGTCACTTCAACAGCTTGGTCATTTTCAAAAAAATAGGGACCATTGATGTTTCCAGCATGTATACCACACAATACAGTTGTTTTAAGTGTGTTCACAGATGATGTTATCTCACTAAAAATAATAAATATTATTAATCTATAAGAAAGAAGAAAAAGTAAACATTGTCAATTTAGATTTATGCTTTTTCAAGTTCAAGGTCATCGAACTTTATACTAATTTTAATGGTATTGAATTTAATATTAACTTTATATAATTAATTTATACACTTAGATTAAGCAATTAAAACTTACTATGCATTCATATAAATAATTAGAATTATCGTATTGAACAGCATAAACAATCAGCATCATATACATAAACAATATAAAATCTGATTGTAATGTTGACAATCTTTGTTTATATAAATTAGTAGTATTGCCAAATGCATCATGTGTATATTCTACTACAACAAATTGGATTCGGCATATAAAATTGATTGTAATAGAAATTGAAGTAATTGTAATAATGATGTAAATTAAATATTGTAAACCAGATGAATTAAAGCGTTCAACTAATCAACAAGTGAATTTTTTCATATAAAAAAGTTATTCGTTCTTAAAATCATAAAGTTTAAAGCGAGTTTAAGTGATCCAATAATATTCAGTTACCAGCAATTAATCTTCGTACATTCTAAACATTTGTTGGTCCTTCGAGCCGGATTGTTTCGAGGCAGCTGAGAAAAAATAAGCGACGCTACGGTAAATTACAGACGCAAAGCAGTGGACATTATCAAAGCAAAACCGCGCCTAAATAGACAAGCAAAGCGGCGCCAAATTACAGACGCCAAGCCGAGCCAAACTGCAGACGCCAAGCGGCACCAAATTCCAAAACGACCACGTGCCAAGTTATAGACACCAAGCCGAGCCAGTTAACCCGATAAGTATCAATTCAGCTTACTTATTTTCTCAATAATCTCTTGCTGGAATTAAAAACGAACAGTATAAATTTATAAACCATTTGTGTTTTATTTCAAATTTATGAATTATTGCGCTTTAAACTCAAAATTCTGACTAATTCCTGTGAACTTAAATTAATATTTAAAGTACAATAAGTGAATTTTATTCAATTAGTGAATCAGATTTAGCAAACAAAAAACGATTTATAATCCGGTTTAAAGTATAGTGCTTAGTGAACCAAAATGGAAGGCTATAAGAAAAAAAGTACCATAGTTATGGATTCCATGAAAAATTTGCAACGTTTCGCTACTACTGTTACCGATGCGACGCCATTAGAAGACTTGAAAACACGTGTCGCTCATGCATCCGCCTTATATACCAAGTTTGTTGAAGCTGAGGATAAGATTATAACAAAGGATCCAAATGAAGAGAGCGAATTGATTGAATTTGAGGAACTGTATTATAAAGTGATATCGAAGTTAAATTCTCGCATACGAATTGGAGGTCTTAATGCACCAACATTGGACGAGTCGCAGCAGAATCATACCATGTCACATAATTCGGATCTTAAATTGCCAAGAACCAATATTCCTCCATTTGACGGAAACTATAAAGACTGGCAGTCATTCTTCGATTTATATTCAAAGTCATTTCATGATTATGTATCATTATCAGCGGCACAGAAGTTCCAGTTGCTAAAGGGTTGCTTGAAAGGAGAAGCATATGATCTACTCAAACATTTTTCTATAACCGAAGCTAATTATATGGAAGCGTTTCAAAAGTTGAAAGATCGGTATGATAAGAAAAAATATATTATAAATTCATATATTCAATCATACCTCGATATACCCAGCATCAAAACTTTAACGGCAACTTCCCTTCGGAGGTTAACTGATCAATGTGATGAGGTTATTCGAGGATTAAAGGCTATGGGACCTGAAGCCGAATCTCGAGACCCATTGATACTATTACTAATTGTGTCGAAACTGGACGATGAAAGCAAAGGTCTCTGGGCATTACATTCAGTTAACGTTGAACATCCGACAATCAGTCAGTTCCTAAAATTTATTACAAGTAGATGTGATGCGTTGGAGGCATTTAAACCAAATTCGCGACCAACTACAACCCGAGTTGCTCAATCATCAAAATCTCTTCACACCTACAGCGATGACAACTGTATTTTATGCAAGGATCAAACTCATGCATTGTATAATTGTTCCACATTTAAACAAATGAATGTTCATGATCGCAGAAAGTTAATTAAAAGCAATTATCGTTGCTTTAATTGTATGAGTCCTGACCATCCTGTATTTAAATGTAAATTGCAGCGTAAATGTACAAAGTGTCGCGCTCGCCACCATGATTTGTTGCACTTAGATGACCAAAGTGCTGGTTCAAATGTTAACAATTTATGTGCTTCGACATCATCGTCCAAACTAACTGAACTCACTAATAACGTAAATGTGAATAATTGTTCTATTTCACAGAAATCATTTAAACGGATTAAAACCGCTTTACTACCAACTGTGTTGGTCAATGTTATGAATGGGTATGGCGATCAGGAATTGTGTTGGATGCACGATCAAATTTCCTGAAAAAATGAAACATCAATTAAAATTTAAATTTACGAACGTCTTAATTCAAACTTATCTTAACACTTAACTCTTAGTTATTCTGGCTCCTGCCCATACATTATAATTACCCCCTAAGTCTGAAAGAATTTATTTAAATTAATTTTAAAATTAGAAACTTGAATTATATACTTACCTAGAATTAATTAAATTTACTTACTTTTGTTATTGTTATTTGTATATGTCAAAATTGTGACAATATTTTGCAAATCATAGTTACATGTACTTACAGCAAATTATGATTACATGTTAAGTTTAAGTACAAACAATGTTACAAGTTAGATGTCGCAATTGAATATTATACAGTACTAATTTATTATAGTACTATAATATTATTTTTATAGATTTTTTGTGTAAATAATCATTGATATTAGAACTTTAGTAGAGCTCACTTATATCTAATTAAAATAAATAAGATAATAAACCTTTAAACTAAAATCTACAAGCATTTTTTCAATCACAACTTGGGATATACGTAAAGGATAGATCATTAGTTATCTCTCATATTCTAAGATACCTAATCATATCCTAAGAGATGTCTCTTGGATTCCGGATCTCAAATATCCATAGTGACAGAGTCATGTCTAAGGCGACTGCGTTTACCAAAACAAAAAACGAGATTACCACTCACTGGATTAGGTTCATCAAATGTTGGTGTAGTTACTGGAATGGCAAATCTAGTTATTAGTTCCGTAAGGGATATTAACTCAAAGTTAAGTATACAAGCAGTCGTGCTGCAGAAAGTGACATCCCACCTTCCAATGGTCGAGATAAATATTTCGGACTTAGACCATTTGGATAAATCAGAGTTTGCCGATCCAAATTTCCATGTTCCTGGGAAGATTGACATACTCATTGGAGCAGAACATTTTTTTAATATATTGAAACCAAAACAGATATTAAACAGTCAAGGGGGCGTACAAGCTCAAGCCACAATATTTGGTTGGGTCGTAGCCGGACATTTTGATCAAGTGACTAGCGAAGGATCAAATTATAATCAGTCTGGAACGAATCTCCATGTGCAGCCCAATGTAGACGTATTATTGAGGAAATTTTGGGAAGTTGAGGAATTACCTTTTAAAGCTAACTACACTGATGAGGAAATAGCCTGTGAAGCACATTTTACTGCTAATGTCACCAGAAATATCAATGGACAGTTTCAAGTGAAATTGCCGTTCAAATCGTTAGATGTTTCAATTGGTTCCACCAGACGTTTAGCAGTGCAACGGCTTTTGGCAATGGAACGGCGTTTTAAAAGGGATGAGCAACTGAAAAAAATGTATGTGACATTCATGGAGGAATATGAAATCCTTCAACACATGGTGTTAATACCAAAAATGGATTTAAATAAAGAGCCTCATTGCTATTTACCACACCATGGTGTTTTAAAGGAACATAGTATCACTACAAAACTAAGAGTGGTATTTGATGCTTCAGTCAAATCAAGTTTGGGGAACAGTCTGAATGATTGTTTAATGGTAGGACCTACCATCCAAGATAGTTTGGTTGCAATCCTTCAAAGATTCCGCCTGTACAAGGTAGCATTTACAGCCGACGTAGAGAAAATGTACCGGCAAATACTAGTTGATGAGAAGGATTGTGAGTACCAGAGAATTGTCTGGAAAGAAACACCTGACCAGGAAATACGGGAGTAAAAATTATTAACGGTTACGTACGGTACTGCCAGTGCACCGTTTCTAGCAACACGTATATTGAAGGAAATCGGGCAAATGGCAGCACAAGAAGGCGATGAAATAGCACGAGTTATTCTCAACGACTTTCACGTTGATGATGTATTAACTGGAGCTAACGACATAGAGGAAGCACTAAAGATTCAAGAAAAACTTTTAACGCGCTTTGAAAAAGTTGGATTCAAACTGAGAAAATGGTGCTCTAACTCCGCAAAGATTTTAAATTCTGTACCAGTTGAAGATAGAGAGTTGCGTAATTTAGATTTCGATCCCGATTCACATGTCAAGGCATTAGGGTTACACTGGAATCCACAGACAGATACGTTTTTCTTCAAGGTTAGATTAGAAACTACGAGCTTATATATGAAACGGAAGATCCTGGCGGAAGCATCGAAACTGTTTGATCCACTGGGATGGCTGGCACCAGTAACAGTCAAAGTGAAGATATTCTTCCAACAATTGTGGCTCTTAGAACTGAACTGGGATGACGAGCTGCCTTCAGAACATATTGCTCAATGGAAAGCTATTAAGAACAGTTTGCCCTTAGTAGAAAAAATCCAAATACCAAGATGGCTGGGAACATCGAAGACATCTCAAATTGAATTACATGGGTTTTGTGATGCCTCTGAAATGGCGTATGGAGCTGTAATCTATTGCAGAATCAATTGTGAAACTGGCATATTAATCAACATTATTGCCTGTAAAACCAAGGTGGCACCAATCAAACAAGTTTGTCTTCCACGACTGGAATTATGTGCAGCGTACTTACTTGTGAAGTTATATACCACGGTGAAAGAGGCATTGAGTAGCTACACAATTCAATTTACAGCATGGTCCGATTCAACAATTGTACTCGCATGGTTATCATCACATCCACGTAGATGGAATACCTTTGTCGCTAACAGGGTATCGGAAATCTTAGAGATTACATCAAGAGGCCATTGGCGTCATGTAAGATTGGCCGACAATCCTGCAGACTTGGCATCGCGTGGCATGCTGGCTTCTGATTTAATAAATAGCACAATATGGTGGCATGGACCAGAATGGCTTTCAAAGCAAGAAGAAGAATGACCTGTGCAGAAAGTTGAAATCAATGGATCCGAATTGTCAGAAGAGCGGAAGTCAACTGCTCATATCTTACTGGCGTCGAGCAAACCCATCAACTTGGCTTCAGCATTGGCATTGAGAATATCAAAATACTCGAAAATATTAAGAGTTATATGTTGGTTAAAATTATATGTCAAAAGATTGAAAAGTATTCGCAAAAATGAGACAACGGCTATTAATATCCAAAATGCGAACCAAATTACAAATGACATAAAATTTGAACCTGAAGATATTGACGCAGCGGAACTACTCCTGTTACAATGGGCGCAAAATGAAATATTTTTCAACGAAATTAAAATGCTGAAACAAAACAAAGTTATCACTGGGAATCGAAGCCAACTTAAACATCTTCATCCATTTATTGATGGGCTAGGATTAATGAGAGTAGGGGGACGTTTAGAAAAATCAACCTTAAACTACGACACCAAACATCCCATACTTTTGTCCAGCGATAGTCTAGTCAGCAAAAGGCTTATTGAAGAAACACACGTGAAGTTACTGCATGCCGGAAATACTCTTTTGAGCAACAGCGTTCAAGAACGATTTTGGATATTGGGTATCAACAAACTATTGAAAAGGGTTATCAACAACTGCTTAATCTGTTATCGACACAAACAAATTACATCTACTCAACTGATGGGGTCATTGCCTGAAGCAAGAGTTACAATGGCATCACCATTTTGCAGAGTGGGGGTCGATTACGCAGGGCCCATGCTAGTAAGAGAACACAATAGAAGAGGTCATCGAACGTCAAAGGCGTATGTAGCAATATTTGTGTGCCTTTGTACTAAGGCGGTTCATATCGAATTAGTGGGTGACATGACGTCAGAGGCGTTTATCGCTGCACTATCACGATTCACTTCGCGTCGAGGACTATGCTCTGAAATTTTTAGCGACAATGGGACGAATTTCGTTGGTGCTAGAAATCAATTAAATGAGTGGTTTGGTTTTCTTAACAAAAATTCTAATAATTTTTCTAATTATTTATTAAAGGATCGTGTTAAGTGGAAAATGATTCCTCCTGCAACCCCAAACTTCGGTGGTCTTTGGGAAGCAGCCGTGAAATCCATGAAGTACCATCTAAGACGTGTTATTGGTAATCAAACGCTTACGTACGAAGAAACGGATACTCTATTGGTGCAAATTGAGGGAATAATGAATTCGCGTCCTATCTACTCAAGGAAGGATGGTCAAACAATTACCCCATCACATTTTCTTATTGGACGTAACATCACAGCGATTCCACAACCCCAAATGAAAGGCAAAATTTCATTTTTGTCCCGATGGAGACTAATCGAAAAAATAAAACAAGATCTCTGGGATACGTGGCACAAAGATTATTTGAGGTCACTACAAAAACGAAATAAATGGCAATACAGCAAGTACAACCTTCAAGTGGATGATGTAGTCATTCTGATGGACGAGTATCAACCTCGATCAAAATGGGCATTAGGAGTTATTCGTCAAGTGTTTCCAGGCGATGACGGATTAGTAAGAGTTGCATCCATACACACATCTAAAGGAGACTATAAACGACCAGTGAACAAATTAATTTATCTACCCTTTATTGAATCGAGTGATTCAACGGGGCCGGTATGTTCACAGATGATGTTATCTCACTAAAAATAATAAATATTATTAATCTATAAGAAAGAAGAAAAAGTAAACATTGTCAATTTAGATTTATGCTTTTTCAAGTTCAAGGTCATCGAACTTTATACTAATTTTAATGGTATTGAATTTAATATTAACTTTATATAATTAATTTATACACTTAGATTAAGCAATTAAAACTTACTATGCATTCATATAAATAATTAGAATTATCGTATTGAACAGCATAAACAATCAGCATCATATACATAAACAATATAAAATCTGATTGTAATGTTGACAATCTTTGTTTATATAAATTAGTAGTATTGCCAAATGCATCATGTGTATATTCTACTACAACAAATTGGATTCGGCATATAAAATTGATTGTAATAGAAATTGAAGTAATTGTAATAATGATGTAAATTAAATATTGTAAACCAGATGAAGTAAAGCGTTCAACTAATCAACAAGTGAATTTTTTCATATAAAAAAGTTATTCGTTCTTAAAATCATAAAGTTTAAAGCGAGTTTAAGTGATCCAATAATATTCAGTTACCAGCAATTAATCTTCGTACATTCTAAACATTTGTTTGGATGCAATGATGTTTGACGAATCGATTGAGGATTCTGTGTTCCCAAAAACTAACTATTCTGTTAATTGACGTGGTCACTGAGATGAAAATTGCTTGATCGCTTATTATAAATCCGACCAGACAGCCTTAGGATAACATCACTGAACTGAACTCGTTGATCGGAACCATTTTCATATCAGTTTTTCAAAATTCGCCTTAAACTGCGTGCAGAAATGTGTTACTGGGAACCACGTCTCCGAATTTATGTTTCTGGAGACTCTGCAACACTATCGCGCACCACAGCCACATTTTAAACGTAACGTGACTCCCCTTGTTTTCCAGAACGAGGTTTGTCTGGTGTCGTACCGTCCTGTCAAAAATTCGAATGTAAGCGATAAATTGTGGTTTTGTGAGACACTGTAAGATTAGGATATTTTTGGCCCAATTACCGCTGAGTGGCAATAATGGAACGATTATTTTCAATAAATTGTCACTATTTCTGCTCGTTCTTGAGGCGTATATTTATTCATGATAAAATTAGGGGATCTATACTTGAAAAAAAAGAAAGTTTGTTCTAGTACTTTGTTGGATTCGATAAAAGTTTTCGATAAAGTTTGGCATAAGGGCTTGGAATACAAATTAAAACGAGATTTATCAAAGCTAAGATAGCTAACCGGCACTTCCGTGTTAAACTAGATGGTTAACACTCGGAAATAAAGAAAATAGCAGCAGGAGTACCACAAGATAGCGTTCTGGGACCAAATTTATATGTACTATATCGGGGTGGGGCAAAAGTGTCGCTATCATTATATTTGCGCGCCATCTTGGTTATGTGACGTTTAGCTCAGTTTCACTTTAACCATTATGTTATGTGCAACATTTTCAACTATGTTTGTAATCCGATGCACTTCACATGCTCGATTGTTGAATGGTTTTCTCGAAAGCCAAATTGATGAGATGAAATAAGATTTCTTTCTTCAATTATTGGTTTGAGTCGCTAGGCAGTAACTTCTTGAATATTATTGGGAAATTATTGGGAGTAATCAAATCGGTCTATACGAATTTTTGTCATTTAATGATTTGTTTGGTTTGAGTATCATGAAAACTTCAGCGACTTTCCATTAATATGGAAGGTGTTTCAGTCTGAAGTCAGAAGGCTTTTAATATTTGTCCTTTAATTAAGTCATATCCTGGAGATTTCTTTGCACTAAGGTTTGTTTTGATTTCCTCTTTTAATTCTTGCACTGTGACAGGAGTTATGTTATAGTTGTCCACTTTATGCACTGGTGGTATGTTTTCATCTACTGTTTGTCTATGTAAAGCCCTTAAGGTGAGATGCAAATAATGTTATTTTCTGATTTACGCTTATAGCCCAAGTTCCATCCTCGTTTCTAACTGGAGGCATTTGAAGTTTAGGTCGTTTTAACATTTTTGTTTCTTTCCAAAGATTTTGCCCCAGACAGGCTACTTAGATGTTTATTAATGGATTCATTTTTGGTTTCTTCATTGTTTAGTAAAAGTTAAGGCACTCGGTTCCTAACTTCCAGAAAATAAATAACATTCTTGCGTCTTTTGCATGATTGGTTAACCAGGGTAGACTAGTTTTCTTAATAATCGTTGAACTGATTGTCATAATAACAGGTGTGTGATCTGACACAATACCGTCACTGACCGGTCTATAAGATCGGGTAATTTGTTTCTAACCTTAGACCAATATGTTGGTTAATCTCCGGAGTGAAACTCGACCTGCATTGTTGTTCTGCTACAAACAACTCTCTTCCTTTTTTAGAGGTTCCTTTTGATCCCCAGTATGCGTTTTGCGGTAGAATTACCTTAGATTATGATACAAGATCCAAGTGATTTAAATAATGTGCAACAGTCTTCGTTTAGCAGATTATATCTTGGAGGGCCATTCTTCAATTTTAAGATCTATGTATTGTTTTCTTTAATTGTCACTGACTAGGTTAGGTAAGGTTGTTGTGGGTGCTATCGCACACTTAGTCCGGCGATCGGTCCGTTGTGATACCACTTTGTACGGCTATAGGTCCGAGTTTTTTAAGAGCCATCTGCGAATTGCATAGCTCTATGTCAGCCTATAGTACTGACATGGAAGATGGGTCAGCCCATGGATTCTAAACTCGACAGGAGATCCAGATATATGTTCATTTTTCACACCGATCGCACCACCCAAACGATCGAAGGCTAAAACCCCATTCCAACTGCCGCAGCTTTAACCACTGCGCCACCTGGGCGGTTGCCACTGACTATCTTATGTATTATTATGAGTTTTCAATGGATCTCCGATATTAGGCGTATATTTATTTTCTCGGAATTTAGAAAAACTTCTAGATTTGAAAGATGTTGAAGAATACTATTCTTAAAGTTTCATTTATAGCTATGTTTGAGATATTTTAATAGAGAAACAGGATGTCATTTCATTAAGAGAGTCTTGCTTGTCTATAGGCTTTTCGTTAGGGCTTCAAGGCATTTCTCTTGTTTAGCTTTTGTCTAATGTTAAGTGCTTCCATGCTTATATAAGTATCTTTTGAAGCACGGGTTTATCCTCAGTGCTCCTTAAAATTATTGATTTCGGCACTACCACTTGCGAGTAAAGTTTCTGTTCTCTGTAGCTCCTTAGCTATTTCACACTCCCTGTAAATTGCCGGATCTGGCTGTAACCAAATAATACATTTAGCAGGAACATCTTTACCATCGGAGCATACTTGAGCGTGATGTTTAGCAGCACACCGTACGCATCTAGCATCTCATCTTTTTGGCAATATTTCTGAGTATGGCAATATTTCTGAGAAAGTGAGCATGAACAGTGGAAGCCTTTATTTCCTTGATTTGAACTCCTTGTTCGGTTTCGATTTTTTCTTTCTTTATGAAACTTTTGCTTGAGATCGTAAAAGTTTCCTCTTTTGCGCAGGTTGAGTGAGGACTCTAAGCCATAACCTTTAATAGAGGATTATTCTGGTCCTCATAGTTAAACCACTAATATCCTTCGGAATTTACCTTCGTAGCTAAACCTCTATAGGTGTTAGAGTACGTCACATTAATTTTCCAGACCCCATTGCTTAGAGGTACAAGTTTGTACTCAGCTGTCGTACCCGATTGTATAGTGCAGTAATTAGATATTTCAACGATGCTAATTGGCGCAGGTATTTTCTCTTTTGGTTTAGATGGCTGTTCTTCAGGAGTCAGTTTTTTTTCAAATAATATCTGGCTTCTATAGAAACCTCTTTTAGTAAATTTTCTGTCATTCCCGGAAAGCAAGCTTTCTTTTCCTTGCTTGGTCTACTAGTTTGATCTAAGACCCAATTAGTTTCTCTTCCAAATTTTAATTCATTTCTTTCTCCAAGAATATGAATTCTTCTAACAATTTAGCAGTGAACTACTTTACATCTTCCAGTTGTTCGCGCGAAGCTCGGCGTTTTCTTTTTCGTACTGTAAATTATTTTCAATTGAAGATTTTTGTGATCTCTGCAGTTTGAAACTTCGTCTAAATGGGTTAAACCATGATTGGCCCACCCCACAATCTTTTGGGCCAACCTCCGAAAAGGGTGGATTTGGCAGCAACTTTTTGATAAATAGGTCATCATTACTATCGATGGCTCTGGTACTGCTATTGATTTCATTCATAATTACCCAACAATTCAAGGTCATTATCATTTTATAGTGCACACGCTTCACTTATGATATGCACAATAGAGTTTTTATGACCAAGATTTTATATTTGTGCCATACACAAGATGTATTTTAATGTTGAGCTTTTATATTAATTGTAAATAAAAAATTGGTATTTATAGCTGAAATTAAATCAGACGTCAGAAGTACACCACATCAATGTGTTGCAAAGCACAAAAACAAACGACATACCACCACACATAGCACATAGAACGTCTCTCTACATATATAAAAGCTTATTTCCATATACTGCTTAAATGGCTAACAATTTATCATTTCTCCAATTTGAACCATCTTGGTTATGTTATATTCATGTTGTATAGTAATTTAAAATATGCTTTTGATGTGACAACAATGACACAAAAGAATATTATTAAAAAAAATAAAAAAAATAAAATCAGAGAAATGAATTTTCTTGTTCGTTGTACATTTTGTTCTCGTCAGAGTGTCCAAATAAGTTTTTCACTGCTGCTGTTGCCAACATTCCACGTATATTATTCTATTGTTTACAACCTCTGCTGTACAAGTTGTATATCATCATTAATTTTGTAGTTTCATTTGAGCAGCTTTTAATTTTATATTTTTACTATCGCTTTAGGAGATAAAGCTTTTAAGACGGGAATAAACAATAAAGCTTTCAAATGAAGCACTCTAATTACGAATACATAATATCCATTTCGGAATATTTAATTCTTATTTGGTAAAATTATTAAATTAAATCAATTGTTACGATTAAATCGGGTGGTGTGTTTGGTGTGTTTAATCCACCCAAAAGGGTGTATCTATATATATATTCTCATCCCTAACCGGGATTGAAGTAAAATCCTGGTTTTTTTTCCACTTTATCCATGAATTTTAAATTAATGTTATTCAGTGTGAATATAAGTGGTTGATTAAGCGATTCTGAATTGGAATTAATGCATGACGATACGAGAACAGTATAAATAATTAAAAAATTGAAAATCGCATCGGATTATAAATTCAAGTGTTAAATTAACATGATGATATAAGTGGGATAGTAAGGGTTGGGTGGTACCTTGCATATCAGCAAAATATTTATGCACACTTAAGAATATTTTAAATGTAAATTAGTTTCGATGATGCTTGACTATTCATGATTAAATAATTTCATGTATAAACAGATTGCCCAATGAACGGTCGTTTTAACAAATAAGCAAACTTTTCAACAACTTTTACAACTTGTTCAATTTTATTAATTGAAAATAATTAAGCTTGAGAAAAGTTTAAATATTATCAGTATAGTTGGTCTACCCCATACATGCTTTAAATATGTTTAGAGTAACTATATACACTCCTTGGTAATTAGTTTGTTGGTTTAAAATATTAAATAATTAGAAAAAAAATTGTTAAAACTTTTACATCGAAATAGGATGGATTGTGCAATGGGGGATGTTAATATTTGGAAGTTGAAGAAACTATTTATTGGACCAATGTACTATCGAAATAGAAGCTAGTTTCGGCTAGCACCGTTAGTTTCGGCTAGCACAGTTCTCTTCCAGATCGTAGTTGGCCTACCGGCTTCAAACCAAAATTGTGATCTACATGGTCTAAACCATTTTATTATTTTTGTTAAGCATTTGTTGACAAACACCTGTAGTTTTGTATGATCTATGTTTGTTTCCATATTTCAGATTCTAAGCTCAGAGAAAATGGCAACAAATGAGGAGTCCGCATTTGACAAAAAGATTCTAAATAACAAATCGCAACAGCTTAAGCGAAGAATTCAGAAGCTTAATGAATAGTTCTTTATAATTTGGAGAATCAGCCGTCAATGATGAACTACTCCCGAACTACTCACTATGGAAGACAACAAAAAGTGTAAAAACCCCAATTGGGCAGACCCCTCCTATTACGCGAAGTGATGGCTCGTGGGCTAGGGATAACAAATCAAAAACTGGAGAAATTGCTGATCGTCCGGCTGATATTTTAAGCCAAATGAACCCGAATCGGATATTATAATCGAAAATGGAAGCAACAATATCGGGGTGGAATTCCTATAATAACCCAGAAAGAGGTTATTACGGAAATAAAATTCAATCTGAAGTCAGCAAAGGCGCCTGGATATGACATTTTAACGAAAGTTATTATCCGGAAGTTATTATGTTACCGAAACCTGATAGACGGCTTAATAATCCCTGCTCCCTATTATTTCAAAGCTAATGGAGAAACTACTCTTGAGGAGAATAAACCAATAATAGAAAGAAGAGACCTAATTTGTTCGACCTTATTTTTAGATATGGCAGCAGCTTTCAGTAAGGTACGACAGGAGGATTTAATACATAAACTAAATGTAATGCTTCCGGTACCATATATTGCTCTTTTGAGATCATATTTAACTGAAAGCCTTTTTAGAGTAAGACAAAAAGATGAGTATTCTGGACTGAGAGAGTTAAGGGCAGGAATCCCTCAAGGCAGCGTTCTAGGCTCACTCCTATACCTACTATATACAAGTTACATACCACAGTTCGTTAGTCAACAGGGGATCCAGATGTGTTCATTCACACCACCGATCGCACCGCCCAAACGATCGATTGTGAAAAATCCGCAGCTTTAACCGCTGCGCCACCTAGGCGGTTAAGCTTGATCTTAAATATAGACATCTGTAGTGACTTAAATTAAGCATATACATCAAAATACTGCTTTGCAATAAGGTTCTGCAGCCAATCTGGCTATATGGCAGAACACTAACATCAAACTTGCGGATACAAAGGCTAATGGAACACGTCAATGTGGAACCCGGCTGCTGGATAATGTACATTTGATTATGGGACTAAAAAGAACCAAACCTCGTTAATATGTGAGTAGCTACCCAAAAATAAATTTAAAAAAAATGTTTCAGATCCAACCAACATGAACTGATTTACACGACCTTGCTTATAAGGTGATGTTTTCTTGCGTGTCACCTGTTTTTACTACAACACAGCCAAAGTATACATTAACGAACATCCAGAAGTCCATTTTGATGCGTGAAGAGCTTATATAATCTGTACAATTACTTCCTGGCCTAAAGCCACCTCCAATTTTAGTGGTTGGTTAAATGATGAGGATATTCTCTAAAGAATTATCATCCCTTATATTTTTATTGTGCTTTTGAGAACCAATCCAGTTCTTGCATTATCGTAGTTCTAATAGTAACTGAATAATTCAACTGACATGATATCAACGCTTGTTACGATATGACAGTTGACATATGATGACAGATCTATCGATCCGCTTCGTTGGTGGATAGGTTTTGATAGTTTCGTTATAGTTGCCATCGGGAAGTTTCTCATTGTTCTGGCATTTTGTAGGGCGGTTAAAAAAATCTTGTTAACTAGTACGTGATCAGTTTGATCTTTTGTTCTGTTATTTGGTGACGACTAAGTGGATAGTTATAAGTATATTTTTGAACCGGAACATACGCGTTCCTATCAACAGATGTTTTGTAAAATAACAATCAACGGGTCTATCATTATTGTTATTCCGTATTGTAAGCACTTGGATCTGACATTCATTACATAATGATCCTGACATCAATTTTATTATATGATCTGTCGTGTTGTTGTGGAGAACTGCTCCAGAATATATCAATCAAGTATGTTCTTGAGAAGGAAAGATATCAAGGTCCTTCTGATCTTTCTTTCATCTTCTAATTTTTCCACGATAATAATAATTTTTACTATAGGGAATATGTATGTACGCACTTTAAACGATGTAATCAGAACCACGCACGCCCTGAGTTATTGCTGGTCCACAGAGAGGATTTGAACCTTATGGCTATGTCCGCTTCCATTCATTTGCCTTAATTATAAAGGGAAGTGAGATGGAAGAGAAAACTAACTGGTCATTGAGCTTTCTAATTAATGAGTGATGTACATTTTTGACAAATGATTTACTTAAGTCCAGAAGTACTTAGTTACAAATTTTTATAAACACAGCAGTATAGTCAATCAGAATTCGGTCGAAAGTCACCTAAACAAAATATATGAAGCTCTTGGAGTATTGGTAAAACTTGAGTGGCTCGCGAACACAACAACTCAAATAGACTGCTGGATCATCAGACTCAAATCGTCACTCAATACAATGTTATTTTGGTATACTTTTGTAGATCAAAACACAAGGTCATAAATACCACAACCGCAGTCCCGTAACTATATGCTAATAACAGGGGATACTACATGTTTATCACACTCCCTAGTATGATGAAAGCTAAGACATTGATTGATTGAGGGTAGTCTTGCTATTGGAAAAATAGCAAGACTACCCTCGAAATATAGCAAAAAGAGGGAGGCACAACTTGCTAGGAGGTTTTGAACGAAGAGTACTTTATAAGATAATTTCGCATGTAAATTCGATTGTAAATGCAAAAAACCCAAAATATAGATTGCAGAAACATCATTAAGTTTGGTCATTGGTGGCTATAAAATTACTGGAACAGTTTTGCGACCAAATTCGATTGGTATTTTGATTCTTGTAAAGTATTGTCTAACACCCAAAAACTTTCTAGATTTCAGGCAAGACACAATCTCTGATGTCGATGAGATCTTGACAAGAGTGTTGATGAAACCGGTTTTGTGGATATGAAAGTCGAATTTTAACAAATGAGTCACACGTGTCATAAACAGTCTACATACAGTGCTACGTTAATGGCATATTCTCATTTCATCTTAATTACGAGATCGGGAATTAAATGTTTATTTCTAATATCTGTATAATGAGTTGGGCCGTGATCAAAATTGATGAAGATGGGTTGTTGACACAGTAACCTTTTATTTGGTCTTCTACATGAAGGACTGGAAATCATCCTAGACCACCTTACATTTATCATCAGAGTGAGTTTGGCCCATGGGTACATTACAAGATCATGAAGGAAAGTTAGGGTAGTGTTCATCCCGATAGCCTACTCTATTTTCTACTTTACGTTTAGAGCGATTAGTTGATAGGTGAGCCCTCGATTTTGAAAGTGGTAGAAGTCAAAAATTTTAAAAATCTAGTCTATCAGCTATTTCATATCAAATCCTATTATAATAAAATAACATAAACTGAAGTAATTCGCAGTCTGTCATGAACCAAACTCGATAAGTTGAGTTAATTGGTTGGTTGGCAAACAAAACACAGTCACTGTTTTTTTGGTAGTGGTATAAGTCAGTCTATTTACAAAGTTTGGCAGAGTAATTAGTAATTTTGTCATGTCTTCAGATAGCGGTTCAGGTATATGATCCTATTAATTTAAAAACGCCCTATTGATAGTTAACTATAGGGTGAAGAATTATAAGTTATGCTCCTAAGATATGGAAACGAATAAGACTAATATCGTCTTCCGATGAATCAGTTAATAAAACTTTAAAAGTGAATTCGAAATCCTGACAAATGAAAGAAAGAAACAGGAAATCAAGAAAGAGGACACAAAATCAGACCGCCCAGGTGGCGCAGTGGTTAAAGCTGCGACAGTTGGATTGGGCGTGTCGGATTCGAATCCCGATAGAAGCAGGATGCAAAAGAGATTTTTCACCATACGTTGGAGTGCAGAATTCATGGGCGCAATGCGCAGATGGTTCTACGTAAATTGGACCTTTAGCCGTACGTCCTCGATTATGAGGGATATATGAGAAAATGTAGTTTTAAGTTTGATCTATATGTGCGGAATTCAAAAGTTTCTGTTTGCAAAACCTTTTTTTGGATACTTTCAAAATATCTAACAGACGATTAAGCCGTGTCTTAAATGCTAAAACGCCTGGCACGGATGGTCGTGGCAAAATAGCTGGTTCATCTAGAAAAACAGATAAAGTTTTCCAGCATGTGAGAGCCATTACACGAGATCATATCACACTTCAGGTCGAAAATATCTAAGTCCTGCCTAAGATATTCGAAAAATGTATGAGCTATGTATGTGGAAAAATGTGATTAAAATAATACATCACGTATTAAGGAGTGGCCTTTCAGGAGAATATTCGATACGGACTTCAACTTAAACTTTCATACTCGTAATCAATGAAACATACAGTAATGAAGACGAGAAGTTGCATCTTAGGGAAATTCATGATTCACATGTTATTAGTGCCGACCAGGCTAGAAAAAGTTTAACAAATGACATAACAAAAGCAAAAGATAACCCGAGTAAAGGCACTTTCTAATCCAAAACTGTCTGTTTCGGTAGCTCATTAAGCGCAACATGTATGTCTACAATTAAGGGTTTCATAATTTCCACAATGAAAATGCTAAAATGTATGCATGGAATGAAACAATCGCCTCAAGAGAATCACAGGAAATTGCGTCGTGCATCTTAAAGCACATTAGGGACATTACCACTCAAAAGCAAGTCAAAGCTTACAGTGATGTCTGCTCAGGGACAAAATCGTAACAACTCTTGGCTAAACATACAATGGATCATATTTCTAAAAAATGCTCCATATAAGATGTTTTATAAAACTTCTTTGGATGACAATTCCGAATTCAAAGTTTTAGACTTTTCACCTAAAAGAGGAAGCCAAGAATATACGAAAGTATTGATTTGATTCCATTATACTCAACCATAAGACCCTGTGGGTTGGGGTATCCATGTTTCATAAATATTTCGAACGAAACATGAGACACATAGAATACCACCACAGTATCCAGAGCTTGTCGTAGGAGTCGACTAAATCTGGTTGGATCGCTGAACTGACGACCCGCATCCGTAAAAAACCATCACTGTTAAAAACGTCAAGATAAAAAAAATCGGATACCGCCAAAACAAAAAAGGTGGCCGCGTGATGACCAATTTTCAAGAAGGATGATCTCTTGAAGTGCGAGAATTATCGCGGTATAGCTCTCTTTTGCACAGCATAAAAGTTACGGTTATTCATTATCTTGGGAAGAATTACTCCGCTGGCGGAAGAAATTTTCGGTGGCAAGGAGGATTCCGTCCAAATCGGTCAGTCACTGATCAAGTTTTTTCGCCACGGATGATTCTTTCCAAGTACTATGAAACATCTCGCGATCTACACCAGATATTCGCAGATTTCTCTCGATCAATCGAGAGAGGCTATGGTATGCGCTTGAATATTTAGGAATACCGAAAAAATATGTACATCTGTGTCGAATGACAGTAATGCAGTCACAATGCTGTGTCAAAGTTGAGAACAGGCCATCGAGAATTTTTGCAATCACCACTGGTGTTCGACAAGGAGATGCGCTGTCCCCGATACTTTTTAATCTCATGTTGGAATTCATCCTTATCGTAAAAGTGCAACACCTCAGGACAATATCTTATTCCGACAATCCAATCAACTTCTTGCGTATGCAGATGATATCTGTGTGATTGGATTAAATGGCAACGGAGTGAAAGAGTTGATCCACTGAAACAGTTTCCAGTTTCCGTTGGTCACTTCATGCTTTCAAACCACATTTCCTTTAAAGACTGGTTAAAAATTTCACAGTCATAATAAACACTTATTTGTTGGCACTGTTGAAAAATCTTAACTGTTCAAAAATATTTTTTAATAATTTAAAATCCAAACCTCTTATTATTTCTAAACAAGGAATATATGACTTAAACCACTTTCATAATCAAGGGCTCAGTTAACTTTAGGAATAATGCACGATTAGAAAATCCATATATTCCAAACAACACGGACACCAGAAATACCTTTCTGTTGAAACAGTACTCGATGAAGACGGATTGAAAAATCGTTGGACAACAAGAAATTTTCTGAACATCCAAGGAACCTTCATTGCGATGATCTCTGCCGCTGTAAAACATGGCACACTTGTTCGGTAGCTTAGTGCCATGCATAGGTCATAGAAAGTTACTGCAAAAGGAGGGTGGAGTTCTGTCTTCGTTCTTCCGGTGTTTTGAGGTCAACCCATTCCTAGTCCAACTAAACGGCCATAAATTTTACTGCCAAGGTTATGCCATGAAGGTAAATATACAAAATCACATGCAAAAGGCGATTCAATTTTTTTTTTAGCTTGGTGTAGTGATCTGAGTCTATCAGTTGACCCTAGGAAAACTAAGGATTCTTTTCACAAGCCGCAGGCTTTGAGATACTTTAATTATCCAAAAATTGATGATCATACGATACTGCTCTCTTCGGAAGTCAAGTATCTGGAGATCTGGTTAGATCGGAAGAATACTGGACAAAAACATTTAGAATGCAATAAAGCATGTTACATATACTGGAAATTAAAGCTTGAAACCTAAACGCGTGTATTGGCGATACGTTTCGATGATCAGACACACGTTTCACCTTTGGTGGCCTACAACAATGAGTGGGGTAGAAGAGAAACCTCTAAATCACCTTCAAAGACTTTTTTGTATGGGTATTGTGGGAACTATATGCATACCACATCTATTGCAGCTCTTGAGTGTGGATCTAAAGCTGTGCGGAGCAAAAAGTTGCTCGCCTACAAGGCATAGACGATCCATTAAGCTCGTTTGGGCACTGTCAAATATTAAGGGAGATAGGTCGGCACACAAAAGCCCACGTGTCCTAGGAAACTATAGTGGCGAAGCGCGTCTTCGGAAAATTATTTCTTGTAATTATTACCAAAACTCACATATGGGACTGCAACAGCCCATCCTATACATCTCCGGTGACACAACGATGAAATTTACTGACCGATCAATACACTGCAATCTAGCTGGTGCTGGGTTCTACAAATAAAATGTTGAGGTCAAATTATCTGTCTCTCTTGGTAGGCACGCTACTGTCTTTCCTGGATGGAGGTCAGAGTGATTTTTATTCCCAAAGCGGGTAAAGGCTCACAGGGCTACCCAAAAGACTTAAGACCAATAACTCTATCATCCTTTCTATTGAAAACCTTGGAAAGGCTGATGGATATCTACATACGCTCAAAAATAAGACCTAGTGACTGGGCTCAGAATCAGCACGCTTACTGTAAAGGGAAGTCTGTGGACACAACTCTGCATGCCCTGGTAAGTACAATTGAGAAATCATTATTCTCGCAAGAGTTTTGTATGGTGGCGTTTCTTGACATTGAAGGCGCCTTTAACAATGTAAGGAAGGAGGCAATTCTGGAGGGATTGTCGCTACTAGGTGTGGATTACCCTATAAGTGGGTTAATCAATCACATGCTTGGGTGCAGGATGATTAACTCAGAGCTGAGGGAATCCACCATCAGAAGACGGGCGACTAGGGGAACCCCGCAGGGAGGTGTCCTGTCTCCTCTCCTCTGGAACATAGCAATCAATGAGCTGCTATTAAAGCTGGAGAGAGAAGCGATCGGAGTGATTTCTTATGCAGATGATGTAGCTGTCTCTGGGAAATACATAAGCACGGTGGCGGAGGTTATCCAAAATGCCCTCCTAATCATTACGAAGTGTGCCATCAGATGTGGACTGGCAATTAGCGCGTCCAAAACTGAACTGGTACTATTCACTAGGAAATATAAAATCCCTGTAGTAGATCCACCTCTACTAAATGGCAATAGACTAGCTTTTACGGACAAGACAACATTTCTAGGCGTAATCTTGGATAGTAAGCTTAACTGGAAGCCCAACATTCTAGAAAGAGTAAACAAGGCCAATATAGCATTGTACTCGAGTAGGAGCGCCATCGGAAAAGATGGGGCCTGACGCCGGAGCTGGTACACTGGCTATTCACTTCCGTAGTAAGACCTGTAGTTATGTATGGAGTGAGCGTGTGGTGGCCAGCTCTCGATAAAGTAACATACAGGAAAAGGATTGAGAAGGTGTAAAGAACGACCTGCATGCTTATAAGCGGGGCACTGAGAACAACACCTACAAGTGCCCTAGAAGTCTTGTTTCACCTTCTCACCGTGGACATTTATGGTAAGCAGATGGCGTCGATTACGGCCACTTGACTATCAGCCATATCTCAGTGGAAATGTCTTCCGACTGGACACTCGACGATAGTCAGATCGCTGAGGAAAGAACTGCGATCTAGACTATGTTACACCGACTCTTTGCTTCGAGAAAAGGTTCCGTACTACCTGCCCCTCAAGGGAATCTTGGGCGAGCGAGTTGGCAGTTGAAACGGTAGCATTGCAGTTCTTTACGGATGGCTCCAAGTTACTCGGTTAAGTAGGAGCTGGAGTCTTCTGTGATAAATTAGAGGTAGATATAGCAGTTCGCCTCCCTGATCACGGCAGTGTGTACCAGGCAGAGGTGATAGCGATTGAGGGGGTCCTGAACTGGTTGAGACATAAAGTGGTATCCTCGACTGATATCGCAATTTATGTGGACAGTCAGGCGGCAATCAAGTCGCTGGTTTCTGTTTCTCTAACGTCTAGAGTGGCGTTGGGTTGTCGCTCGTCTCTAAATGAGATGAATGAGTGTTTCAACATCCAGGTAGTCTGGGTCCCTGGCCACTCAGACATCATGGGAGACTGCAGGGCGGACGAACTAGCGAGGCACGGTACAACTCTCCAACTGCTACTGGAAAGGGCAAAGTTGGGAAGACCCATTAACGCACTCAAGACTGTGCTTAAAAAAGAGGCGGAAGCCTCAACGAACAATAGGTGGACGAACACCCTCTCATGTAGAGTTGCAAGACAAGTCTGGCCAAAGCTCAACTTGAAACGCTCAAAAGCACTTATCTCCCTACGAAAACGTGAACTTAAAACGATCGTGGGGATACTCACAGGACACTGCCTTCTTGGAGAACATGCGAGAAGGCTGGGTCTGGAAGCAAATGACTTTTGCAGAAGCTGTAGTGACGAGGAGGAGGAAGAGACGGTAGTCCACCTCCTATGCTCGTGCCCGGCTTTGGCACACAAAAGACATAAACATTTGGGAAAGTTTATAATGGACTGCCTCTCTGATCTCGAAAACTGTAATGTGCGAGACTTATTACGCTACGTAAGCAGCTCAAACTGGATCTCATAGGGGTAAAAGGGGAGTAAAATCCTGTGGTATCACAACGGACCGTCGTCGGTCTAAGTGTGCTGTAGCAGCCACTCAACCTAACCTAACATAACCTACTGTCTTTCAGGCGGGAATTGCTGCAATTTTCAAAGCAGCACTCTTTCAGATAAACTGTATATAGATCGTCGGAACTGCAACCTCTCTAACAACCAGACTGCTCTCTAAATGCGATTAACTCCAATACTTATAATAATTACCCTAACAGTCTAAGTGAAGTTAGGCTGCACTGAATGTCACATGGGTATCAAAAGAAATGTAATGGCTGATAAATTGGGTGCAGCGTTCTTCTTTAATTATGATAGACGCACTTTGAGGATCTTACCGGGAATTCTCACGGGTTCCGTTAACAATCATATGTTCCAAATGAAAATTAGGGTGTGGAAAAAAAACTGTGAAGCACTTCTTGTACTCCTGTTCTTCATAATCTTCCCATAGACTGCACTGCTGGGATCACAATTCCAATTTCAGTATCAACTGATGACCTTAACGATACTGGATGTCTTGGACTGCATTTGGAGAACAAAATGATTTTGGAGTCTGGGAAGAGATGTGACTGGGGGAAAAAACCGTCATTTATAATAATTGTTGTGCGAGTCTAGTAAAGACCACTTAAGGTATGTTTGTCTACGATCGAGGCTATATGTATACTTGTATATCTGCTAAATGTGTAATATCTTGATTAAACAAACATTTCAACCAATTTTGAGATATACCGAAAAACTTATGTTTCATGCTAAATCGAACAGACAATAGCATTAAACATATACACAATAAATCGATAGCCGGGAAGCATAAACGAATAATCTACAATTTTCAGGTATAATCAATCCAAAAAGATAGATTATACCAGATTTTACAGATACGAGAAGTAGCGAGCAAAAATATTCATCGAATATTTAGAAGCATGTATGTATGTACGGATAGAGCCAAACAAACAAAATATGTTACCTACATATATGCTCGATAATCAATATATATACGTGTATGTAACATACCTGCACATTGTAACCGATAAATTTTCTTCTGCTTTCGATTCCCAGAATTTTAATTTGAGAATTTTTTTCTGCACAAAAATTCAGACTCCCCGGTAAATGATGGAATAATAAAAATGTTTTTGTTTGTTATTTAAACATCAATAAATTTAGCAACAAAAAACTGAAGGAATTGCATCGAACCAAACGAACGAAAAATGATATCGAGCATAAATAAAATTTTCCAAAAAATAAGAAGCACAAAAGGAAACTCATTTAGTTTTATGGTCTTCGTTTCCTTCTTGGTTCTACTTTATCCAATACATACATACATACATGTTGAAGAACTGTAACTTTGAATTTCTAAAAAGAAATCGAGTAAAGTTTTAGATAAATAATATAATTTATTGATAGATACTTTGTGAAGCTTTTCGTATATATGAGCTTTTATTTTATATAGGTATAGACGAGATAGGAAAATGTTCAATACTTTGCTCATCGTTTTTGGAATGGTTCTCTCCAAAATATCTACAAAATTTATTGATTTAAAACGTTTTTAATAGACACAAAGTATACCACAATCAATATATGTGTACACAGATAATGTTTTGTACCAGACAGCCAAATACGATTTGTTCTGCATTAGAATTCTGATGCAGTAAAATTCTTACATAATATATAATCGTAGAGCAAAATGCGAAGGTATTTGGCGTACTGCAATATTCTGTATACGTTGACAAGAAATTTACTATCAGTCACTTATCAGACGTTGACCAACCCAAATCGCAACCACAGTTTCCCCGTCATCATGGTCATGAGGCTTACTTCTGAGAGGCTAATATGTTCATCAGGAACTAAGAAAAATTCGTGCTGTTAATCAATGGACAGTAAAAAGACGTCTGAAGAAAGCACACCCCATGCTCAAATATAAATAAATCGAAATGGAGCGTCCAGGATTAGAGATTCATTCTTTTCACTGATGTATAGTGATATAAGGGAGGTCGGTTCTACCGACGTTCAGAAAAACAAGTTCCACTGTGCTGTTTTACTGAAACAACCTCATACGATGGCAACTTATACATTATGTGGACTGGAAAAGGATGGTGGAAGGTATATAACGGGTGGGCCATCTATCGGTTTAAATTTGAACCACCGGGTTTTTCGTATCTGGCAATACTTATGTCATTCTATTCTATCACAAAATTCAGTATATTATCTCCACCGAACGAAATGAATCGATTTACGCTTGAGCAACGTTGCCATTTATTGGCCAACGAGAAACTGCACGAAAATGTCGATTTTCATGGTATTGATGTGAACGATGTTTGGTTTTAACAGGATGGTGCAACTTACCACATATCTCAAGCCACAATCGATTTATTGCGTGAAACGTTTGATTGCCGTCTAACTATCCGAAATGGTGATGTCATTTCTGTGGGGCACCGTTAAAGACAAATGTAATGCCGACAAACTAGAGACAATTGAGCATTTGAAGGCCAACATTCGTGATGCCATCACCGAGATACGACCCCAAACACTCGAAAAAGTGTTTGAAAATTGGTCGAATCGAATGGAGTACTTTGAGGCCGTTCACGGCAGCCACAATGAATGGAATAATATTCCATCTTCCAGTCATGAAAATTCGTTCTATTTACTGACGAGTGCAGAATATGTCTCCATGGTATGGTTATATAGGATAGGGTGGGTCTACCAACGTCCAGGAGAACCATTTACGCAGTGCTGTTTTGCTGAAATAATCTCGTACAGCGGCAATTTTTGCATTGTGTGGACTTGAAAACGAAGGTGGAAGGTATATAAATGCAATTAACATGAAGTAGTTCACCATCCAAAAATGATCCAAACAGCTGTCTCAGGACCATAAGAAACTGATACTCTTCATCGGAGGCCATATACCATACCAGCCGATTTACATCCGAGAGTGACGGAGGCTGATATGTGCATCAGGAAATAAGATAAATTCAAGTGTAGCAGTTCATTAATGTACAGCAAAAAGACGCTAGAAGAAAGGCAACTTCATTCCAAGACGGCTCGCAAAAAGCTCGAAATTGACAGTGCTCGAAAACAGATCATTCGAGCTTCGATCAATGTAGTTTCATTCTATTCACTGACGATTGCAAAATATGTCTCCATATAGTGTGATAGGATAGATGGGTCTACCGACGTCCATAATAATATTTTCCACAGTGCTTTTCTGTTGAAACAGTCTCGTACGGCAACAGATGTGCATTGTGTGAACTGGCAAAACGCTTGAGCGAAAAACAGATTTTTCGCAGTGGACGAGGAACTGCATTTGAACCGTTGTAATCGGGCTTTTAAAAAAATATAAAAGTTTTGTGAAATACCGTGAAAGTTTTACCTATGCTTCTAAACAAGAGGAATACAACCTTTTGTGTGATAAGGTTGCTTCCAAAAAACTCTAGCGATTGGGCATGTTAATGTGAAAAGAATTTTTCACCATCTGATTACGATCTGTGAATTAACACAATTATAACTCCTTGTTGGAGTGCAGAATCTACGGCCCGACACATCTTTCATGTCAGTATTTTATGGCTGACAAGGACCTATCTAATGTGTAGAGTGTAGATGGTTTAACGTTAATCAAACCAATTTTGTATGTCCACGGTTTTGCTATGCAATGGCGTAAAATAGAAAGTAAATAAGCAAACCGTGAAAAAGTTGGGATTGCCTTTGATCCGTAAAATATTGGATAGGAAAGAAAGAGACAGGTATGTCCATTTTATAATTAGTAGTCTTTGCTACTTTTCAAAAAGCACATTTGGCCACATATAATCGAAAATTTGCATCACTATTCCAGGCTGGTAATAATGACTTATACAGTTTATCGTTTTTTTAGATTCCCGGGCGCAGTCAAAGAAATGTCATTAGGTTCTCGAATAATTGAATATATTCAACCCCGCTGGGCTTAGGCAACTATAGTTTAACATTTTGCTCGAAAGCCTGCAATTTGAGGATCCAACCGGCTAACCTTCCGTTTAAATCACTTTGTCACATTAACCAAGTGAGGCTAGCATGATTACTCGGTTATTCTGGTGAAATGTTTTTCTTCCACATATTGACGAAATTTTAAACGAAGAAAGCGAACAATTAAACTTAGAAAGCGTAATTGTGAAGTGGATCTATGCTGGATATCACCTAAGAATTTGTTAGTCTACCATATTTTCCGTGAATACAAACCAAGGCTTATTTTGTTCAGCATTGGTCATCATTTAATGGGAATCAGAAAGTATATTCTGGAAAATATGTCGGTTGTAACATTTTTTTAACTAATCTCGGAGATCAGCTTACGTTATCGCTCCTCGAGACAACCATGTCCTCAAATTAACATTCTGTTGGAACCATGCCCTCAAGTTAACATTCTGTTAGCTCAATATAATGAAAAGTGCAATCTTTACCGCGACCTAAACCGCACAAAAGATTCCAAAGGGAAACTTAAAATAATTCTATTGATTTCAAGAAAAGGTCGGCTCGGGTTGATCAAGGTTGAAATCGAATCGGTCTTCAACAAAATAAGTATACCCAACAAGCATTTCATGGAATGCAGCAACACCAACTTGATTTAAAATCAGAAGGAAAAATAAAGCTGTTCTTGCTAGAGGGGCATAACGAATTTCTAGAAGAAAATCTCAAATTTCGACCCAAAATTGGTCAAGGCCTAGTCGTATAACGGCCATATTTATTATTTCAGGTGTTGGTTAGTGCATGTATTTGTGTCTCGAACGGAGCACTTATTTAGTCACGTTGTTCAATGCTATAGCTTTCGATAGTGATTTGCACACAAACGCAATGAATTTTGAGTTTGTATCAGGTATAATTCTCTTATCATAACGGATGTGAAATTGTCAGTTGCAGCAAAAGCTATAGCTTATTGCTCGTTGCTTCACGCCAAGTATCCATCTGGCAGTCTGTTTAACGTTTTAGTTGGTTCCAGAAAGAGTAATCTGTTCTCCGGTTCGATCTGCACTTCAATACAAATTTTAAACAAGTCATGGCGAGCTTTAGATATTTGGGTTATTTAATAAGAGAAAGTGGGTTGAGATAGTAGATCCGGAGAAGATATCAGTCATCACAAACTTAAAGCCTCCGACTACTGTTAAAGCAAACACGCTTTTCTGCTGTGATCGAACCAATCACAGATTGTGTGAAAAAGGAAAGATTTAATTGGAATCGATGAATCTTAAGAGTCAACTCGTTTTGTCTAGCCCCAATTATCATCTATACCTTCGTGAAGTAGGTGCGGTATTATATAAAATAGAAGATGAAGCTCATGAATGTACTTTCGAATTCAGAGCTTAATGATGCTAAAAATTAACTACATCATTACAAAACATAATGTGTTGCTCTGTGAAGCCTAAAACTGAAGGGTTACAAATTTAATCTTAGACATGTTCGAGGCAAGAAAAACGTTGTGCCGCATATGCTCTTTCGGATATACTGTGATTAACTTACGGAGCCTAGCGAAAGTAGACCCAGGGTCTTTCAGCATCATCAGTTTAATCCTAAATCCTTAAACAATGACAAATGACAAATATTTATTTATATGTCTTGAACCGCGCACGCATCAATCATTAGGCGATCTGTCTATATGGAAATTGTGGGTTCCCGGCAATGACAAAATATATACGTAGTGAAACGAAATAGTCGTTCAATTCTTAGGGTTGCTAAGCTCTGTGTTAAAGAAGTCACGTTATCACGCATATTAATTGGTACAATCGATAATCAATATTTCTTACCATCGATAATCAATATTTATTTTTTGTTGTGTATGAGTTGGTAAAAGAGTCGATCTTACGGGATTTTGTTTTGTTATTAACATAAATTATAAAGTGGGACAAGGGGAGTCTAAAAGATTTAGTTGATCGGTGCGGTCGAAGTATTTTGATTTGTTTGGTTTAATTTTAAAAATAATATTTACTAAAATAAGTATATATCGAAATACAAAACATACAAGTGCATTAAACTAATCATAATTGTGCTAATATAATAATAATCATTAATATAGTTATATTTAATTAACTTATAATAAAACGAAACTCATCTTAAATTTAAAAATTTAATCTTAAAATTAATTAATAAACGTGTTGCGTGCAGTTAGTGACGAAAACAAGAAAAGAAAAAAAAAACTACCGTTTAGTAAGCTGAAAACCCGATAACTTTTAATAAAAACGGTACGGTGGCTATAAGGTCGAATTCAACGTGGTGGCTCAAAATTACAAAAACTAAACTATTTAACTTTATAAAAATAATAAATCTTAATACATCTTAAAATAAAAAGAAACAAATTAATGAATTCGTAAAAAAAAAAAAAATTTCCATTGAATTAACTCAGTAATAGTTAATACATACGTCATCGTCATCATTCAACATAAGTCATCGTCCATCAACATTAAATAAGTTAAGCAATTTTATTTTATTTTCTTCATTATACACATATAAATAATAATATTAATTTTCTATTTATAATTTATAAATATATTTTTTTTTGGTTAAGGGTAATATTAGTTTAAGTGTCCTTTTAAGATTATATAAAATAAATTAAATTTAAAGAAAATCAAACAAATGAATCTACGCGTATAATTATTATTAATTTTCTTCTGGGTTTTTTTCTTGTTCGACTTATGGTTTATCATTATTTTATTTGTGTTTAAAATATGAAGTTTGAAAGTAATTATTAGTGAATTAAATAGAGGTAAGTTCTAAAGTGATGTGAAGTTAGTAGACCCGGTCTAATCCTATCTATTTCTATCCTTTTCCTAAGTGATCCTACAAGCATCTATTCATCTTCGAAACCCCCACCCCAATCCCTGAGCCTTAGCCGGCAGCAACAACGATCACTCCGAAGCTCTGAATAGATGAATAAATTTTCGGTAACGAATGGCATTTTTTTTTATAGAAACGAGGTTATCTCGCGACTTCATTCATGCCAGTTCATTTCGTTACAGTTGTTGTAAAAAATTCGTGATGTCTGCAAAATATCCAACAAAAAGCCCAAATTTTAATATGAAACCACCGTTGGGCTTAAAATATTTAGTTGAACACCCATCATTGGCAAAGAATATATGTAGACCTACTAATGCCTTATCCGAGATCGGCTAAAGGCAATACAGTGATTTTATTCATGCTCGATCATTTTACAACTCGTTTTGTTGAAGACTCTGAGTAAGAGAACAGCAGAACAAATAGTTGAGTGCCTCCGAAATAAAGTTTTTTTGTTTATTCAACGTCTCTGAAATAATAGAGGGTTTTTATAGAGTTACACAAATTATGAAATAACTGTTTAAATATGATTTTGGACATGTGGCCGCCAAGGCGCCTTTTCGCAGCATTTGCGGCCATATTTCACCAATAACTCAGCGAATGTTGATTTTCAGGTGTTCAATTCTCTCTGTTTTATCGACGTATACAAGTGACTTTACATAAACCCAAAGAAAATAATCCAATGGGGTTAAATCAGTGACTCCGTCCTGTTGGAACTATATATGTCAGCAAGGTTAATGCCAATAAGGACGTTCTCATATCGCTAAACATTGACAGTAACGTTCTGACCTACATTGGTTTTGAAGACATATGGACCAATGGCTCCACCAGCCCATAACCAAACAGTAATTTTCTTTAGATGTAATGGTTGTTTCGGCAAAGGCTTGTGTATTATCCTCAATCCGAATGCGACAATTATACTTATTCAACCAAAAGGCTTCATCGGAGACCAACATTTAGAATGGAAATTCAACATCCATATCAATTTATGGCTTAGCCTATTCAGTCGAATTGGCGGCGCATTCGATGATCGTTTGGTTTTAACTCCTATACAATTTGAATCTTGAAAGCTTTCAAGCCAAGATCTTTTCGTAAAGTCTTCCATAAAGTGGAAGAACAGAATCCAGTTGATGAGAACAGTGACGAATTGATTTATTTGGATCTTTTGCAATGCTTTCCTGTAAAGCGGCTACGGCTTCTTGAGTGTGCACTGTTCGGCGTCTCACGGGATGCACATTATCTTTAAAGTTAAACGTGGTCCGAAAACGATCTTTAGTGGTTCAAATTCGACGCGCTGAAGGAAGATTAAGTACGTCATAAAATAGACGATAAATTTAACGAGCACAACCATTATTTTGATAAACAATTTCAATAATTTGCAAGCGTTGCTATGATGTAAGTCTATCAATATGCCAAACCAAACTTAACAAACAGCAACTATCAGCTGTTAAATGGGTTGTCAAATGAAGCAGTGTTGCCAACTCAAAGTTATGAACCTCTAAATAAAACACCCTTTACATAGCGACAATGGCGCACTGCAGTTTAATTGTAGCATTATAGATTCGAAAACTGCAATATACTCCCCACAATTTAACACAGCCGAGTGAGTAAACAAATTTCGTGCCAAGTTTGGTTCAATTTTCGTGAAAGATTTGTAGTTGGTCGAATTGAGACTGTAAACTGTGAAATAAGAGATAAGAATAACCAATTGATATGCGTTTTCTATATAAAAGAAAGTAAATCATCGGTAGAGGGTTGTTAATATATTAGCAGAGGTATAGTGACACTAACTGATTTGCAGTAAAGTGCTCAGCTTTATCTTAACATGCAGCAATGCAGTACTGAAACTGACCTGTGATGTAAGAAATCAGTTTGTTGCTTAAGTAAGATGATACAAATTAAGGTTGCGTGAAGTTGCATCCAACATCCCAAAATGTGATCTGTTAATTTCATGCTTCTTTAGTGACATGCTTCAAAGACTGTGTGGCCTGCTCTCAGTTAGTTTAGCTCAGTATTTTATAAGATCCCAATCTACTGTGTATTATTGAACGTTTGTTGGTGTATAAGTTCGAACTGTCCTTTTCGCGTAACTTTTTCGTCTATGCCACGATTTGGTTCGACACCCAAAATATTGATAATTTTTTGTGTCAACATTAAAGCTCCAAATGAATAATCAAAAATAAATCATCGCGTGGTTATATCTCCGTACTATATAGTTAACTTAATTCCACATAAATGTGCCATCTTATTTGTGTTCTCCATCTTATCTATGTATATACCGTTGTGAACGTTAAAGAATATTTATTCGTTTTGTTATTTCTTATACATTTATTTATTTTAAAAATAAAAAATATAAAACATAAAAAAGCTCAAAATTGTTTTATAAAATGTTTATATTTATGCTACAGTGGTACCTGTAATACAATATTATGCTAATTTAAAATTTAACAAAAAAAAAATATTTTTCTTAGCTTAAAGGTATTTGATTTAATTTTTTCATTTTTTGTGTCTGTTTTATAAATTTTTGTTTTTGTAACTTCTTCAAGTCAAGATTTATTGGGTTATTTAAAATTTTTGCGATTCTTAGAAAACGAACTCAATTCAATTAGATAATTTTTTTATGTTTCTAATTATTTTAATATTCTTAATTTATTTATTATCATCAGCATGGTCTTATCTCGTTGGTTTGGTTTCATTATACAAAGTGTATAATAGCTCGAGCAGATCAAAGTTTAAATATTGAAGCTCCTTGAATTTTTTGGTTGAACATGCAAATTTGATGAGTTGTATAGAATGGACACATATTGTCATAATTATGTTACTGAAAATGATTTGCTTAACTAATAATGATTTTTGAATATGCCGACAATTATTGGGGTTAACTGGTACGTGTAGAACTAAGACACAAACCGAAGGGAATGGAAATTTGCCTTGCAGTGTAGCAATGTGCATTGTATATCCAGGTTTCATTGTCAATCTGAATATTCACTACCCACTTTTGTTTTTTTTAAGGTATCAATGAATGTTTACTTCATTGTAAAGAGAAAGGTATGCCATTAACATTTGAAAACGATATCAGCCAAATGGCCGTCACGCTTGCAGCACCATATTCTTTTCTTTTTCTATAACCAATTCCTTTGACCTTTGCGAAAAATAACACGGTCTGGAAACTTGTCTTCCATAATTCTGAATATTTCGTTGCTTGCATGGCAAGCATCAATCTGAATCATCTTCAGATTCCAGCCATTAAAAATCAATAATCATTAAAAAGTCCAATCCTACCGCCAGCTCAAAAACCGTACCAAACGGTGATACGTTGAGAATGAAGAGGCTTATCAACGATCAGTCTCGGATTTTCTGAGCCCCAAATGTAACAATTCTGCTTATTAACGTAGCCTCCGAGGTGAAAATCGATGTAATCACTAATGATTTATCGATTTAATCCGAATCATTTTGATGCATTTGAAGACTCAGTCAGCGTTTATGGAGATCGAGTTCTTGTATTAACTAAACTTTAGCATTAAGATCTAAGCCTTTATGCAAAATACGGTTTAACGCTGTTTATAGAATGTCTAATTCTAAAGATCGACGAGGAATCGACAAACGTGGATTTTCTTCATCACTTTGGGCTTTATCAACAATATTCTCAGTTGTTCTTGAACGAAGAATATGTTTCGATTATTCTCATCACATTTTCACATCTGGTCCTGACAGCTCAAATTTTTGAGCTTCAGATAATTTTTGTCCCTTGGTTGGAACACATCAAAAATTTAAAATATTTTCTTTGCTCTAAATCCTAATCGATTAAGAAAACCCTTCGTTATACATGATAGTTTTTTTCTTGATCCAACTAAATTTACTAAACGGTTAATAAGTGCCTCGACCTCCAATTATAAAAATGTCACAGGACGATAATATGTATTTAGACCCGACTCTAAAAGATGACGAATCGAAGAAACCACAGCAGAGCGCTTGGAGACCCGGTCCGTCATCAGTAGTTGACGCAGTGGAGGTAAAACTGCAAGAGTTTTGGATAAACGATCCAGTGACATGGTTCAGAGTCACTGAAATTCAATTTGAGTTGCAAAAATCCAGCGATAAGGCAAGGTACTTAGCAACACTAAGGGCATTACCAAGTCGATGATTTAAAAAAATCGATGATTTTTGGCAAAATCCACCGGCACAAGACCTATATAACTCATTAAAATTGGTTATATTAGACTGACTTGCCCCTTCCGATGAACGGAAGCTTGAGCAATTACTGTCTGGTCAAGATTAAGGCGATGGCCGACCGTCTGAAGTGTTACGGTCAATCAAAAACTTAGCTGGCGCGAATTTTTGCGACCACATCATCAGGTCGTTACGGGTACGTTGTTTGCCTCCCATCATTAAGACAGCTATTGTCGGACAACCGACTGCTACTCCACTTGGAAAATTAACAAAACAGGCGGATCGAATTTTCGAGTTTTTAACACAGGAACAAAAAATGTGCGAATTTTCCCGATCACGTTCACGCACTCGCACCCATAACAATAATAGTGCCATTAATAACAACTCTTCTCGCACCAGATCATCGGAATCAAATTCTCTGGACCAAAGACTATCCAGAATCGAAACGATTCTAGAAAGCTTTTTAAAGGGCAGGAACAATAATAGGCAGCGTGGATTGTCTGGTAGTAGACCAAGAAGCGCCACACCTAACCGTTTTCGAAGAGGTAGACGCTCCTATTTTGATGGAGTCTGCTTCTACCACCTTTTTTTAAAGACAAAGCCCATCGGTGCGTGAAACCCTGCAAATACCAACCACCAACAAGTTTTGATGGACAAAAAAAACTAATAACGACTCGTCGTGACTATTTTGCATATCTCTATACGTCAATAGTCGAAACGGCCAACTCGACCTCTAAAAAACTCTAATTTTTGAAGTCTAATTTTGTCGAAACGGCTAAATCGACCTTTAAAAACAGCCGAAATGCATTCAACAGCCGAAATGCATTCATTAAAGCGAAACATAATAATAATTGTTTTTTCAAACATAGTTATACAAACTAAAATGGAATCATGGTCAAAGATTTTGAAGTTAGAACCATTGGAGGTTGTAATGTGACATTTCCGCCTAATATTTTAGCAACCGCAGGCACGAGTCAAAACAAGAACAGTCGTTTACACATTTTTGACAGATCTAATTCACTTACGTTTTTGATCGATACAGGAGCTGACCTTTCAGTGCTCCCGATCGCGTACAATTCGAACCATTTTAAAAATTTACAAAACTCCGATTTTATTTTATCAGCCGCAAATGGATCTACAATTAATACGTATGGCACTCGAATGCTCACGGTAGATTTGGTACTGAGGAGGAAATTCATACACGCTTTTGTTTTAGCGACTGTGAATAGACCAATTATCGGGGCAGACTTTCTCGTAAAGTTTCGTTTATTAGTCGACTTTAAACGTAAAAGGCTGGTTGATTCAGCTACCAAGCTGTCAATCAATGCCGTTGAGATGGAAGTTGATGAATTAACTCCCATTCATTTTATTTTCGACAATGCCTTTGGGGCTATTTTAAAGAAATACCCCTCTTTAACAGCCGAACCCAATTATAATTCTCCAGTTAAACATGCCGTGGTCCATCATATCGTCACTCAAGGCCATTTGCCAGTTTCGAGACAACGGAGATTAGACTCTGTGCGTCATAAAGTCGCACAGAATGAGTTTCAACACATGGTTGAGTTGGGGATTTGCCGACCATCAGCCTCCCCCGTTTCTTGTTCACTCCATATGGTTAGAAAGAAAGACCAAGATTGGAGACCGTGTGAGGATTATAGGAGACTTAATTCGGTAACCATACCGGATCGTTATCCAACACATTCAAAATTTTTCCATGAATCTTCATGGTAAGCCGATATTTTCTAAAATCGACCTTGTCAGGGCTTACCATTTAATTCCGATTGCTACCGAAGACATTCACAAAACGGCAATTACTACCCCATTTGAATTATTTGAATTTACGCGAATGCCATTTGGTTTACGTAATGCTGGATAAACGTTTCAACGTGTTATTAACGAAGTCGTTTGAGATTTAGATTTTTTCATTTTCGTTTACATCGACGACATTTTAGTAGCTTCAGCATCTGATGAAGAACACAAACTCCATTTGGAAAAACTATTCCAACGCCTTACCGAATTTGATGTACACATCAAAAGTTCGAAGTGCGTTTTTGGAGCTTAATCATTAGATTGCCTCAGTCATAAGATTACTCCAGGCGGTAAATACCGTCAACGGAGAAAGTTAAAGCTACTATGGATTGTCCGGCACCCACTTCTATCAGACGCATAAAGCAGTTTATTGGCATGGTGAATTACTATCACCGCTTTATTCCTAAACTGGCAGAACACTTATCTTCAATTCACTCTCATCTATAGCTTTATTGCTTAAAAAGCCAAAAACGCCGAGGAATTTTACTTGGCCTTAAGAATGCCATGTAGCATTCGAATTTATAATACGTGAATTGGCTTCAATTACCTTATTAGCTCATCCTCTGATCCTCTGCTCATCGGATGATTCAGATTTAATCAGTGTGACCACCGATGCGTCTAATAGCTGTTGGAGCTGTTTTACAACAATATCATAATAATGTTTGAGAGCCGTTGGGATATTTCTCTCGAAAGTTATCGAAAGCCGAGACTAAATATTCGGCATTCTATCGAGAGTTATTAGCCATTTATTGAGCAATTAAACATTTGCGTTACTTTAAAGAAGGTTGGGAGTTTAGAATTTAGACCGATCATAAGCCTTTGACCAGAACAATTCAGTCTAAAACTGAACATAGTCCTAGAGTGTCAAGACACTTGGATTATATATGTCAATTTACTACGGATATTAGACATGTGAGTGGTAAAGATAATACAGTAGCGGATTGTTTTTCCCGCATTAATGATGACACCATTGTTTTGTCGTCCGTTGATGGTACTTTTGAGTACCAGTAAATTATATCGGCACAAAAAGCGGACTTAGAACTTCAGAAGTTACTTTCTGGTTCCGGACGTCCTTATAATTCGAATAACAAATTAGAGCTTTTTAAATTGCCTGGTTTGGAGATTTAATGCGAAGTTACCACGGGGCAGAACCGCCCATACATCGCAACTCCTCTTCGCAAGAAGATTTTTGAAACTTTACATAATGTCTCACACCCAGAGGTTCGTGGAACGCGTAAGTTGATTTCTACTCGGTATTTTTGGCCAAGTTTAAACAAAGATGTAAACAATTGGGCACGATTTTGTTTAGTTTGCCAGCGTTCGAAAGTGCATAGACACACTAAATCACCCTTAGGCGTGTTTCAAATTGATGTTAATCAATTTGAAACACGCCTGAGTGTTGATCGTTTTACTCGTTGGTCTGAAGCGTATTGTATGACTGATATGTCAGAACATACCATAACGACCACTTTTGTGCATAATTATGTTTCCCGTTTCGGTGTCCCTCCGACAATCATAACCGATCAAGGAACCCAATTCGAGTCCAAGATTTTTAAGGAATTAACGAAACTTCTTGGTTCAAATCGAATACGCACCACAGCTTATCATTCTCAAGCAAATGGAATGGTCAAGCGCTTTCACCGTCAGTTAAAAGCTGCACTTATAGGGCCCAAGGAAAAACAGCGCAATGGAGCTCTGCAATACCAATTATTTTATTAGGTATTCGAGCCACGGTTAAGGAAGATTTGAACTGCTCACCGGCAGAATTAGTATATGGTCAAACCATTAAACTGCCGGGTGAGTTTTTAACAATGGACAAACTTCTAAGTTACTTGAAGCTAGCAAAAGCTGATTCTAGATTGAAGAAAATTATCCCAAATTTGTTTTTCATGAATTACATTTGCCACTTGCTACACTTACGGGCTTACGGGGTCATTTATTAAGTCCGTAGGGTAATACATAGATGGCGTTTAAATAATTTTTTCCATATTATTAAAAAATAGCAATCTGACTATTGATTCGAGAGTTATAGCATTTTGTATGAAGTTACTTTTAATTGTTTAAAAAAAAATGGATTGCTAAACTTAAATGTGGTCGTACCAGCACAATGTATAGGTTCCATGTGAGCTCACAGTCAACCAAACACACCCACGAATCGATGTTTCAGAGAAGTGTTTGGCGCTAAACCGCAATAAAGAGTAATTTTACCGTCGATATGAGACAATGGATGAGACATGACTTCACACATACACACCAGAATCAAAAAGACATAGTCAGCTGAGTGGATAGAAGTCGACGAATCGAATCCAAAGCAAGCAACTACGCAACAGTCAGCCGGAGCTGGTAAGGTGATGGCATTTATATTTTGGGATGCGAACGAAATAATATTCATCGACTGACTCATAAAAGGAACCACCATCTACAGCGACTTTTACTGTGCACTTTTGGATCGATTGAATGCTGGACTCGCAAAGAAACGGTAAATTTGCAAAAGAAAAAAGTGTTGTTTCACCAAGGTAATGCACCGTGCGGCAGATCGATGAAAACGATGGCAAAATGTTACATCTAAGTAAAGTTTGCCAAAAGCTACCTGTCTCTGTGAAACAATTAACAAAAAATATTCACATTTTTTATCACACAGTTCCAAACGATTTGCTGAATTACAGGAATATGGTTGTCCTTCGAAATTATGATAAACAGAATGTTGGACCAAAGGGATGCACTACAAATGAGTTTTATTTCATATAATTAAAGCTTAATAGTTTTAAAGCTTAGCAGAACAGTTGGAAAGTCCAATTAATTGTAATCAGAATGAATTTTCGTAGACCAAATTGCACATGGCCAGTAATAACACTCAATTGCACAGATATACTAAGCAGATAAACTCCCGATTGCATGATTTACAGTAACACAGATTAAACAAAGGTGGGGGAATTTTTGATCAAATAGGTTCAATTCGAAATTCAGTAGGTTGTCACATATTTGGAAAGTTGGAAAAACTTGTGTTCGGATTATATAGTCTATTATAGACCATCGGTTCAGGGAAACAACGGGCATCCTCTATCTTCCACACATGCTTTATATTACCGCACTAACTCTGCGTGTTCTATAGATTAATAAATGGTAAATGTTCTGCAGAATTAAAGGAGAAAATACCACCATTTGTTACGCCAGGACGGGTTACACGAGGAACAGTTAATGCGCAAAGGTTTACGGTGAAGCTGCCGAAACCTCGAACTGAAGATGCAAAGCGCGAATTTATTTATCGAACATCTAAGAAGTGGAATTCGTTGGCTGGTTTTCAGTTTCCGTTGAAGTATAAAATGCACAAGTTCACAAGGATCGCGTGTTGGGTGCATGAGCTCTGACATTTACAAGGAGTTAGGAATGTCTAAAAGTCCGCCATGCACCCAATTAAAACATTACGTAAAAAAAACTATCGCATGAGTAAGAACCTAGCAAATTTCCCAATACAAACGTCTGCCGAATCAATAAGTTTCAGTGAATTACTACGAAATTTTATGGACCATAGAGCCAGCTAGATATATACTGATATTGAGAAATTTATTCCTATGCTGATCCCCGGAATTGAGATCCTAGTGGCTAAAGATTGGAATCCCTACAAGGAGACCCTGTAAGTATACAAAAATGTATTAACTTCCATAGAAGGAATCTCAGAGGCTTCAAAAAACTATAAGCTATTAGTTCAATTACACCGAGCTATTTAATTTAACCGGACACTTCATGGACAATATATTAGGGAAGAAATCTCTTGAATCTCTCATGAACATTTACTTCCCGAAATTTTTACAGGTGAAGATAGAACTCAAAACCCATAAATCTACCAACTCCTTATTTATGGAGGACACACTTAACAAAGCAGATCGGATTGACGTTAGTCTGTTTTAAGCCTTATACATCTGGTAACCCTGACTGAATTACATAAGAAGAATCGCTTATCCTTTTAAGATATTTGAAGCTGCTATGAATTCTTAAGAGAAAGAGGAGGTTAGAGTGACCCTACCGCGATGAATAGGCAACAATGAAGGGTTTGATTTATGTAGAGATGGACAACTCTTGTTACGAGTTAAATAATCGTATGTCTGATATTCGTACTGCCAACACTTCTCTGGAATGTGAAAGTCAATGGATTACTGTTGAAACTGAAGAGTGGGTGGAAATGAGTAATCACCTATGCAGACGATAGCTGTCTCAGGCAAACCCCTGGAAATGATTAATAAAGTAATCCAAAATTCTCTCTTAATTATCACAAAACAGGCCAACTGATGAAGATTGAGGCAACACATTCAAAACACAACTAGGTTTTGCTCACTAACAAATAATAAAGTACGTCCGGTGGCCTTTTAACTTTGAATGGCATCCCACTAGCTTTTATTAACAAATTGAGATTTTTGTGTATAGTAATCAAAGTACGCCGAATGTTGTGGAAACTGTGAAGAAGATCAATATAACCTTGTTATAGCGTTAGAGCCCAATAGGGAATTTTTCGTTGCTAGAGCCAGACCAATACTAATATATGAGTTAGCGTGTGGTAATTGGTCCTTGATAAGGTAACATACAGGAAAATACTGAAGACGGTGCAAAGAATGACCTGTATGCTTTTAACCAGAGTGAAGTTAACTCCTCAAAATTAACTTATATATGGCCGCTAGGCAATTGTTCTGTGGAAATGGCATCAAACAGGTACTCAGTAATAATTAAGTTACTATATAGGTAAAGAATTAGAGTTCGATAAAATTTTCGGATTTGGCCGCCCAGCGATATATTGGAAGATGACTTTAATCAAGAGGGAAGTGTGGAATGTGGAATATTCTGTGTCAAGAGCGAGGTAACCAGCGTAACGCCTACAACTATTGGCACTGTATAATTTCGATGCAGTTATTGACACTCCCGACTAGTATTGTATTTTCATCTCTTTCAATTAGTTCTAATTAGGTTTTATCAATGTGTTAGTGTAAATTAGTTTATTTTTTCTGTATTGTTGAACAAAAATAAAGGTAATAGGTTTAGTTGCCTCTGACATTTCATCGCAAAAACATCACGCGCAGAAACGTCTCGACTAGTCAAAAAAATTGTGTATTTCGTTAAGGAGGCCAGAAATGTAGGTACTAGTTTTTTATACATACAGCCGTGCGTAATGGTATTTTTTTATTCAGTTATTATTCTTAAATATCATAAAATTAACGAAAATGAGTTATTTCTTATTAATTCTTTAATGTTAATATTAAAAAAGTAGCGTGCTAATAACTAGTTCCCATAAAGTCAAATTTCAATTATTGACACTAGGATGCCAATAATTGATTAATAAGAAACTACAATTATCGGCACATGCCAATTATTATACTTTAATCATGTGACAATTATTGTAATTATTCTTTTTGTTATTAGCTATAGTCGAAGTCTTAATTTTGTAATTTTAAAATGCCAAGAAAAAGGGGCACATTTAATGAAGACTAAATTCAAAAGGCATTAGGTGAGATTAGAAACGGCCAAATTAGTAAAAAAGCGGCAGCCAAAAAATATATGGTGCCACGATCAACGCTTCAATTTCGATTAGGGTCGAATTTTTCTAAAGCTCGACCAGGTCCACCAACAATCCTAACCGAAGAGGAAGAGTTACGCATTGTTGAATGGATACAAATTTCCCAAGAAAAAGGATTCCCGAAGCGAAGCGAGGATGTTGTTGTATCAGTAAAAGAATTTTTAGAAGCTACTGATAGACCTCATCCATTTGGTGAGAACAAAATTCCGGGAAAGGGTTGGTTTAAGGCTTTTCTTAAACGTCATCCGTCTCTATCGCTTCAAGCTACTGATACTGTTTCGGCAGCAAGTGCTACAGTTGTTGCTTCTGATATTTATTCATGGTTCGATACAATAGACGTTTTTTTAAAAGATCAACTATTTTGATATTTCAGAAGATCAAACACGAATTTTTAACGGAGACGAGACTAATTTTCTTTTATGTCCTAAAACTTAAAACGTTTTAGCAGCGAAAGGCTCTCGAAATGTATATGAAATCGACAAAGGATTGGCGAAAGCAAATTTAACGGTCATGTTTACCTTTTCTGCGACCGGAGTATTAACTCCTCCCATGATAATTTACCCATATAAAAGAATACCGGAAGAAATTCGTAAATCTTTGCCAAAAGGATGGGGAATAGGAATCAGTGACAACGGGTGGATGACAAAACAAGTATTTTATGAGTTCATATCAAAGGTTTTGCATCCATATTTGGTGCAGCTGGGCACTAAATTTCCCGTTATATATTTTGTTGACGGGCACTCAACCCATCTAACGTGTCTTGTAAGTGAGCTGTGTGTGAAACTTCAAATTAGTTTAGTAGCTTTATATCCAAATGCTACTAGAATATTACAGCCTGCTGATCTGGCAGCATTCAAACCGCTGAAAACGTCTTGGAATAGGAAAATTTTAGAATGGAGACGTAATAACCTAGTGCCTCTTTAACTTAAGAAAAATTTGCACCATTATTATATGATGTTGTGGAAAGTACTGTGTACAAGGAAACTATTCAGAAAGGCTTCAAGTGTGGCCTTTTTCCATTTAACAAATTTTCAATTAATTTATCGAAATGCTTAGGAAGATCATCGTCTAAATCAACATATGGCAGTCGCCTAAATCCCAAATTACCAGACAATGGATTTCAAATGCTGTGTGAAGCAATCGGTGATAACAAAATTAAACTATTCGAATGCATCGACCGAGGTGAACTTCAAAAAGATAGCTTCAACGAAAATTTCGTAATTTTATATGATTTATATAACAAAGTTTAAATCCAAAGCAAAATTAAATCTAAGTGTTTCAGATAAATCAACTCAAACGAATGTTGAATATCAAAATATAGACTCCTCAGAAATAGAGATAAGTGCTATCGACGATTTTTTTATAATTCAAGATCCACCAAGTACGGCAAATGACGAAATTATAAATATTACCAATGTCATTCCCATTCAACAGTCCACAGAACTACAAACAGTGACATACATAACTGTTCCTTCGCAAAGCACTACGTCAGTAATTGATGATTTCCTACCTTGGCCAGAGACTCCCTTGAGAAAAGGTTGCAAAACGGACAAAATTAAAAAGCCATATGGGGTAACTTAAAAAAATTGAATTGGAAAAGGAAAACCGCAAAATTTTGTGAATGAAAAATAAAGAGTTAAAAAATGCAGAAAAACTGAAAAAGACGAAACGTCCACACAAGAAAATGTAAAGTCTACGAGGACTTCAAGTACGACAACTTCTACAAATGTGTTAGTTGCAATTGAAAATACAGGGCAGAGCAATATAGAAGGAAATAGAGATTTACGAACCTGCGAACAGTTTAATTGTCATAGCAATAATAAAACTATTCAAGTTGAAACTTCCAATTTAAATAAACCCATTGTAGAACCAATTATTAAAATCAATGTAATAAATGAATCTTCCGGAAGTTATCAATCTACTACGAATACGACGACGTCAAGCAGCTTGGAGTCAATCGAAGACACTCTGCAAAAATTTGAGCAGATACAGGAACAACTAGGCATCAAAAACGATCAACATGAATTTCTAGGTAAAACGATACCTCATGAAACCATTGCCAAACCGTTCAAAACCAAAGAAATATGTATAGAAGATGAAACGGGCTCCAAAAATATAATTTCTACATCGAACATAGTGTCGCTTATTAGTGAGCCTCCAAAAGATCATCATGTTCGAAAACTTTTTTGTACTGATGTGGTACTGGATATTGGGGATAATTAAATAACCAGCCACTGGAAAGATGTGCTATTATTGCACTTATGCATTTACGGGAAATTCTGGTACTGAGAATTTCGGTATAAAGTGCCAAAGTTGTACGAGGGAATTTCATCTTAAATGTCTTATAAAACCAAAAATACAGTACAATCCAAGACTGATTTGCAATGGATGCAAAATATTGTGATTAATATAAGAAAACTGATATGTGGTATAGGCATGACAATAATTGTACCAAAAAGAGTGCCAAATTAATATACGACCATGCCAATAGATATAGTTTTGGGAACAACTTCATATTTTAGTAAATTAAACATATTTTTAATATTTATTTTGAAAATTGAGAATTCCAACTGTCAAGTAAACTGAATAACCTTTTAAATCATAAAATTTATATCGTAATGAAACCATTACAATACAACTAATAACGATTTCTATATGAGAAATGCTTAAGAGTGCCAATAGTTGTATCCGTTACGCCATATCCGTTACTGTGTATCAAGGGGAGAGCGATTGAGGAGGTCTTTAACTGGTTGAGACATTATATATGGTATATACAGTTTAATGACTGTCACCGGCCATAAAGTTACTGGATTCGCTTAAAAACAATAAACATTCTGGGAGAACGATTGTAAAAGTATTCCCAGGATGCTTTATTCTGGAGGCTGTGCCTGATACTAAACGATTTCTATAGAAACTGTGGGATGTGGAGAAGGAAGAGACTACTTAGAGGCTTAAAACCTCAGCACCTGTAACAAGAAGATCTAAATTTTCAACTGACGCGATACATATATTTATACTCTACCCAACAACATAATAAACTTTGTGGTTTCGATAAAATTTAGTTATCAATTTTATGCCGAAAATTTTGTTGCCCGATTATTGCTGTACCCGCGAATAAATTTTATTCACCAATAAAATATTTCCTTTTTACGTTTCGCGCTATAAAATCAATCCCGATACCAGAAGGGAACACTGTGTGTTTTGGATTACCCATGCGATTATGTATCGGGATTTTAGGTTATCACGTTTATTGCACGCTCATTAGCATTGGTAATGTGCCAAATGTATTAATCAAATTAAATCAATTTATATTAATCGATGGACCAGTAAATTTTTATCACATTATGGATAATAATTTATGTTTATGCTGCCGTATGTAGGAAAATCGGAAAAATTTATTAATTTGAAAATTAGAAATTATTTCAATTTCCCTTCAACATATATGCTCCCTGTGTACATTATATATAGGCATATCACCCCCCAATAGAATATGTTTTATTGTTATGACTGTTGTCCCTACATTTAACATATATTCATATAAATATTGCATCGTACAATAATACCATAAACATAAAATTAACATTAATATTGAATTCAATGTTGTGTAAATCAATGCAACATATAAATGTTGTATTATGTACTCGCATAAATAAATAAAATATGTTTCTTTCGGTTGTATATGTTCCGATGATGAAAATGAATGACCAATTTATGTTTCAAATTCCGCACCCCGACAAAAAAAAAACATTTGTGCTCAAAAACATCAAACATAATGTTCGCGAGATGGGATCACCGGGGGTTGGGGGTGGTTTATATATTGTTCTCGTCGTATATAGGAAAAAGGGATCAACATAAAAAAAAACTTCGTTTAAATATTAATTCGTGCGGAAAGACTTAATTTGTTGTATGCTTTAATGTAATATAAAATCTTAAATTTGTATTGTTGTTGGAATGTATATGCGCCCCGCCATACCATGAAGACAACCGGGTATGGGGGAAGGGTAGTCGAAAGTTTTATGGTTTGCTTTTTTGCTATACAAATATTGTGAACTTTAAAAAAAAAATTACGTGCTTTTGTATCAATTAAATTTGTAATTTTTGCTATTTACTTTGTGAAAGTTTTCTTTGGTTATGATTATGACAGATAATTGATAAGAGACGACAAAAATGCTTTTTTTATTTTATAATTTTTTGTGATTTGAATAAATAATTTTTATTTTATAAAATTTTGTTGTTGTTAAGTCAAATCACATTCCTTATACTTATTTAAATAAATTTTTGAGTAGGAAGAATTTTTGTTGTGCTCGTCTTGTGTTGTGGTGCTACAATCTTTATGATTTTGTTCGTAATCAGCGTGACTAGAGAAAATTAGTAGCAATTGTTGGAAATATTTAAAAAATTATTTATTTTAAATCGCAATTTATTTTCTTTCAGGTGTGACAGGTTTAGGATTTGTTTTTGTGGAACACGTTTCCCTTTGATTTATATATTCTCCATGTGTATGAAGGTGCGTGGAATCTATATACACAATCTTAAAGATGTTAACGACTTCAATAATATATGAATAAATCTGAAGTAAAAATCTGACTTCATCAATCAAGATGGCTCTGTTTGCCCTCCAAAAGCATCCCGGATCAGCAAACAGAATATGATCTTACATTTATCTGGTCAGGATCTCAGTGACATAAGACCGTTAGAGGTTCTACGAACGATAACGATAGCTGGACCAAAACGTGACAAACAAGCTGTATTTACCGTCAATAATAAATGAGATCTCACAGTCGAAAACGTAAAAAATTCCACAAAACAATAATACTGTCACGAACTGTGGAAAACGCAGGTTACAGAAGCCCGGTGATAGATGACCATCAGAGATCAACGGTTAATTATGATATAGACTATCTAAACATGTCTTTTTGATTCAGGAACCGTGGATTTACGGGAACAAAATAAAAGAACTCAATCCAGGGACATCTGATTCTCTCCTGGTTAGTGATATACGTGCTCGAGACCAAGAGCCTATGTTTTTGTTAGTAGTGACATTAATTACAGACTTCTAAATGAAATTTGTTGTAATGACCTTACAGCAGTCGTCGTTGAAGTTAAAAAACAGGGTATCCGAAGTTAAGTTTTAGTGATCTCCGTCTATTTCCCATATGATTTGATACTTCATCCTCCTACTCAGGAATTTATTAAAGCAATAAATTAAGTGAACCGTAATGATATCCCAATCATTGCCGGATGCGATGCAAACTCACATCACGTATGCTGGGGAAGTACCAATATAAATCTTACAGGAATTTCCCTCTTCGAATACCTGCCCGCGTCTGACATTGTTCTCAAGGCAAGAAGTAATTAATATTACTCTTGCCTCACGAAATCTTAGTGGTTAATCCTGGATGATCTTAGATGACGTTACTCTCTCTGGCAATCGCTAAAGCTTCTTCTCTTTACCAGCGATAAACCTCAAATAAGAGATTTAGGAATCCAAAAAACATGGATTGGGAGCTTTACAGACTCCATCTCAACCATCCATTTCTATCTTCAGTAATGAAAATCAGAAAGTGCGGGGAAATGGAAAGGGCAGTTGACAAACTTAAAGAAGCACTAATTAGCGCTTATGAGAAGAGCTGTCCTCTAAGTAAGCCTAAAAGAATTGGAAAACCACGGTGGACTAGGGAATGGGGAAGACTGAGGGAACAGACAAGAAAACTTCTAAGCAAAGCCATATAAACCGGTTCAACGGTAGATTGGGACTTGTACAAACCTTCACAAAGAGATTACAAGAAATGTATCCGAAGTGAAAATATATCGAAATGGAGATCTTTCTGTCAGGAAGTGGATAGTCTTAATTCAAGAAAGTTCTCTGTGGAAGCATGAAGATCACTATCGGAAGTCTAGAGAAATCTGATGGAACTCACACGAGAACAAATCAGGAAGCTTTAAATGTACTAATGAAAACTCATTTTCCCGAAAGTGAGATTTCAAATGAAGTTGGTGAAAATCAACTCCCCCAGCAACTACTAAGTTTCAGAGATTGGAGCTTGTAGGCGAATGTGGTGACAAAAGACCGAATTCGATGGAGCATCGGTTCTTTCTCAAAATTTAAATCACCAGGTCCAGGCGGAATATTCCCTTATTTCACTAAACGCAGGAGTCTTGAAAACTTTAGTCTTTCAAAAATTGGGTCTCACATGATCCCACTCTCTTCGGAAGTCAATTATCTAGGCACACCACTCCCACTGCAGCTCTTGAGATGGTTGTGGGTCTGCTGCTGCTTAATATTTGGATCAGAAGGTGTGCAGCGCAAACAGCCGCTCACCTAGAATGCAAAGACTATATATTTGGCCCTTCCGGGCATTGGCCCTTCCGGGCAAATATGGAGGGAGATGGCTAGTCAGGCTGAATAAAGTTAGATTTCACTGGGTACCCAGTCACATGAGTATCAAAGGGAACATATTGGCCGATAAATTGGCTCGAGTTGGGATAATCTTATCTCTTGTCGTCTACTCAAACTCTTCTTTGGACCAGTAAACCAGCAAAAATCCTCAATCTTTCTTAAATTATGATATACGCACTTTAGGGATCTTCCTGGGCATTCTCACGGGGCATTGCACCCTAAATAGTCATATGTTTCGGATGAAAATTCGAAACACCTCATACTGCGAACAATGCGGGGCGGGAAGCATGAAACTGTTGAGAACTTTTTGTGCTCCTGTTCTTCGTACTCTTCCCATAGACTGCACTATTTCGACTCACAATTCCTATTTGAGGATCAATTTGGCGACCTTGAGGATACCGGATATCTTGGACTTCATTAGAAGAACAAACAGATTCTGCAACTGAGAGTGTGCGCCTGAGAAAGGATGTCACAATGAGCCAATTGAGTCTGAGTGACTGGAAAAATAATAAATATATAGACTGGCCGGGTTTTTATTCAGGTATCTTTGAAGTCGTCGTGTCTTCGATAGCAAGAATCAAATTTGTTGACTAGCTATAACATCATTACTGGACCAAAACGTAATCACTCGACGAAAACAATGCCATGTCAATGCCAGTTCACGAACGACAGACACGCGATAAAACAAACTATCGAGAGTCTGAGAGTACAAGACGGCTTTTTTCTGAGTAAATCAAACCGTCAATCAATGATACTATGGTTATAATTGACACAATGCTACTCATTCAATACACGACCCTTAATGGATATGTCACGTTGCTAAAGAAAAATTCTTCGCTACAATTAATCTGCTGGTTCGAAACACCATGATTCATATCACAGAAGTCTATTTACCAATGTCAAGACCACGACGACTAGATCTCGATAAAGCTGTTGAAATAAAGTTTCTGTATTGCCCCTGAAGACTTACAGAATAACTTTTTCGATACCGCAGTATCACACAAACGTATCACCGCTTCATAATAGATAACGAAGTTGATCGTGGCCTAGACTTGCATGATAAACTATTTTTTGCTCCAATCTACTGTCGCTTAACTATAGATATTTACTTTTGGGAGGAGGAGGGGCTAATGTTTGCTATCACTTCAAAACATTAATATGAACGACAAATTAAACATATGAACGATTAAAATAAGCACCTACACTGCTAGGTTTCTAAAGTTTGTTGACCAAAATTTTAAGATATGTGTTGTGAAGTTCGCAAGTTAAAAAAATTGTGGATGTTTTTTGAATCCATATATTTTATTAATTATAATTTTATATTATTTTATTATTAAATTCCACGTTGATTTTGTGTGTAGTGCGTGTTACCTCTTCGACCGCTCGAACAAGAAGGCCCTTTTTTGTTAATTTGTTATTAATTCTGGTTATCATTCATATAAATATTATTACATAACACCCTCGACTTACACAACACTACAGTATAACCTCGATTTACACAACACCATCCCCCTTATAAAAAATAAAATTAATGAATTTTATTTTGGAGATGTATCGAGATTATATTGCTTACATTCATATACATATTTAATATTATTATAATTATAATTTTATTAATAAAGTATATTTTTTTTTATTTAATAATTTTAAATTTCATTTCTATTTTTTTTTTAACAATTATTTACATTTTTTTTTTATAATTGTTTACATATCAATTTCGTTTAATTTTAATAAATTAAAGTAATTATAAATTAAGGATTTCTCGTAAACTTAGAGTACAACATTTCTTTATATTTTTTTTTGAATTACATACATTACAATAACTATTGCATATTTCTTTTCAAGTTTATTATTATTATTATTATTTTTTTTTTTTTTAGTCGTAATGTTTTAATCGATTGTTGTGCACTGTTTTAGTTTTCCGATCAATACGGATTTTTGAATTTTCATTTGAAAGTTTCTCTATAATTTTATAAGGACCAAGCCAGGGTTGATCCAATTTCGATTGTTTTGCTTCGTTTTTTAAATATACATAATCGCCAGGCTCGAATACTACATTTTTTGAATTTTTATCGTATTGTAATTTTGATTTTGCTTTACTAGTTTCGATATTACGTCGGGCAACTTCATAAGATTGCCTTAATCGTAACTTAAGCTCTAATATATAATTGTCATAATTATAAATGGGTTTACTCTCGCTAATTGGTTTTTTTACGAATGAAGGTAAGTTTGGTAAAAAACCATGGACAAGCTCAAACGGAGTTAAATTTGTCGAAGAATGTGGTGTTGAATTGTAAGAAAACATCGCATATGGTACCCACGTATCCCAATTTTGTGTATCACCATTTTTATAATTTCGAAGGTATTCCGATAATCCCCGATGAGATCTTTCCAGAGCCCCATTAGTTTGAGGATGATATGCAGTTGTAGTGAATTTTTTTATATTAAGCAACTTACATACGTTTGAAAATAATTCACTAAGAAAATTAGCACCTTGATCAGTTAATATTGAAATCGGTATGCCAAATCGGAGTATGCAATTTTCAACAAATGCTTTTGAAATAGTTTTAGCATCTTGTTGTGGAAGTGGACAGGCAATTGAGAACTTACTTAGATCATCTTGAAGTGTTAGTATGTACTTGTTATGATCGTACGACAAAGGTAATGGTCCTACGATATCTAGAAAAATTCTATCAAATGGTTTAGTTGAGGTCGTGGTTACTACCATAGGCATCTTAGTTTGTCGGGAAACTTTGTTTCTTTGACAATCGGGGCATTTCCGAATGAAATTTCTAACTCTTGTTAACATATTTGCAAAGTAGAAATAATTTTTTATACGCTTATATGTCCTCATTATACCTTGATGCCCCCCAATACTACTACAATGATGTAGATGAATGATTTCATTGATAGTGTTTTCATCATTAATTTGTTGAATATTGTGACTACGGTTGTTAGTATTTTTAGAAATATCATGCGATAATTTGGCTGAACTTAAGGATGTCGTTGCCTCATTTAGTTTCCATTTAGCTTGAGATCGAGTGATAACTTGAATAACATTTCCTGGGGAAGAATCTGAAATATGAAATTTTTCAGATGGATTATTTGATATTGACTTTGTTTTAAGTTCGCTTGAATGATTTTTAAGTTCAATTCTACTTAACGCATCCGCTACATTATTTAGTTTTCCGGGTCGATACTTAATAGTAAAATTGTAATCATCCAGTTCTATACGCCAACGAATAAGTCTGGAAGCTGGATTTTTAATAGAGTTTAACCATACTATTGGTCTATGATCAGTATATACTATAAATTGTTTTCCATAAACATATGGTCGGAAGTGCTTAATTGTCCAAACAAAACAATTGCCAATAGTTCCTTTTCGATAGTTGCGTAGTTTTTCTCAGCCTGATTTAAAGATCTACTCGCATAAGCGATAGGCAAATCTATATCGTCTTGCTGTTGAGATAAAACCCCACCTATAGCAACATCACTAGCATCTGTGGTTATATAAAACATTTCATTATAATTTGGGTATTGCAAGATAGGAGGATTGCATAGAGCTTCTTTTAATTTAGTGAACGCTTCATCACAAAATGGAGACCAGATAAACTTTGTGTTCTTTTTTAACAAGTTACTTAGCGGTTTTGAAATGAAAGCAAAGTTTGCAACAAATCTTTTGTAGTAACCGACCAGTCCTAAGAAGGATTTAACTTCTTTAACGCTTTTTGGAGCAGGGTATTTAGTTACAGCTTCCAACTTTTTAGGATCTGGTTTAATTCCACGATCGGTAATTAAGTGACCTAGGTAGACAATTTCTTTTCTAAGAAAGCAACACTTCTCCGGATTCAACTTTAAATTATATTTTCGAAATATCGTTAAAATATCAATCAATTTATTATTGTGTTCTTGAAGATTAGACCCAAATACAATAATATCGTCTAAATAAACAAAGGACTGCAAACTGTTAAGACCATATAATATAGTATTCATTAACTTCTGAAAAGTAGCAGGAGCATTCTTTAGGCCAAATGGCATACGTACGAACTCATAATGTCCTAAATTTGTACTGAAGGCTGTTTTGCTACAATCATTTTCGCTTAATAGAATCTGATGATAACCACTTTTTAGATCCAATGTACTAAAATATATGGCTTTACCTAATTGTTCAAGAACTTCATTAATATTGGGAAGTGGAAAAACTTGGCCAATGGTTATGTCATTTAATTTACGAAAGTCAATTACAAGACGCCATTTTTTCTCTTGATTGTGTGATTTTTTTGGTACAACCAACGCAGGAAAATTCCATGGACTGACACTATGTCTAATGATTCCGTCATTTAACATTTGTTCAACCTGCTTATTGACTTCTACCTTTGTCGATTCCGGTAATCTATATTGTTTAATATTTAATGGTTTTGAATTGGGTTCTAAATTAATTTCATGTGATATAGTGGAAGTGGTAGTTAATTTATCACCCTTTAAATTAAAAATATCATTAAATTTGCGACAAATTTCTAAAATAGTAAAACTTTCCTCTTTATTTAGATCTGTAATATTTAATTCATTTTCTAACTGTATAAGTCTATTTTCAACCGAATTATTCCAAGTGTACAAAACGTATGTATCATAGGGATCTATATTTTCTATTTTAATTGCATTTTGATTAATACTTATAGCTTCGTCATTTGTGTTGAGTATAATAAAATTGGCAAAGTTATCATTTACTCTTATTATACTTCCACAAACAAACATACCATCAAATATTTTGTGTGAATTGTAGATATACTCTCCATCAGGTATATCAATATACAAATTAACAACTTTTTCTGATCGAGCTGGAATGGTGAATTGATTTTTCCGACTAGTTAATTTTAAATTCATAATATTGTTCCTTAAAGGTATTTGAAGTTCCGATTTAAGGTAATCAATTTTACATTGATATTTGGTAAGAAAGTCTTTACCTAGAATTCCAGCACATGAAATTGGGAAATAATTGTCTATAATGTGAAAATTATGAGTTATATAAACTGAATTACACCAAATCTTTGCCTCACAAACAGCCAATGTTTGTGAACTTTCCGTCCCAATACCTCTAATTTCACAACCCAGATTCGGATAACACTTAACATTTTCATTAACATATTTTAACTTTATCAAACTAATATCAGCCCCCGTGTCAACGAGAAAATAATTATTATCATTGATTAGTATATCAAGAGGGAGTTGAACATATTTTTGTAACTCGTTATTAACCACATTAATATTATAAAACTTATAAGATAATTCATAGGGTTTTCTTGATTTGAATTTTTGATTTTGGCAATTGGGTACATGTTGGGACTCTAACGAGCACTTTGTTGCAAATCGCGGACTTGAAAACTTGTGCTCGGTTTGTTTTCTTGTCCATCTTGGTTTTCCGGATGTTTATCATACTTTTGTTGGTTATTGTGATGAAATTGAACTGTTTTAGACTCTTTATACATTCTTTTTCGACATTGTTCAATAGAATAACCATTATTTTTACAATAAGTACAAATAATTCGTACTCTTTGAGAATTATTGGAACGAGAAGGATTTGTGGAGCTATCAACTCGATATCTTAAATAACATACAGCAGAATTATGACCTAACCTTTTGCATATTTGACAACGAATGGTTTGGTATGTTTTTGAAACAGAAGGTTGTGTATGACTCGAACTTTCGTGGACATTAATTTCTTCTTCGCATGCCTGATTGATTGCTTCGCGAAGTTCTATAAATCTGCAAGCTTTAATAATTAATTTAATTGGTTCTTTGAGCCCTTGTTGAAACGCTTTGAGTGCAGTTTGCTCGTTCAGAGTTTCAATTTCATCGTTATTATTGCCAATCTTACTAAAACAAACTTGATTTAGTTCAACAAGTAAATCTTCCACTCTATTTGCGTAAGATCTAACATCTTCATTGTTATTTTGAGAGATTTTAAGTAATTCTAATTGAATTTGCGCAGAAGATCGAATTTCTCCAAACTGAGCTTCAAACTCTTTTTTTAAAGCCGAAAAATTCTTTAATTGTTTATATCTTATTACGTTATATGCTTTACCTTTCAATTTGGCTCTAAGGAGATTAATTAAGTTACCATGTTCTGAAGGTTTTAATGGTTTAGCCACTAACTCACAACACGAAAGAAATCTATGTAGATCCTTTGAGTTACCATCAAACTCGGGAATAATTTTTAACGCAAGTTCAATATTTAAGTCTGCCATCTTGTCTTGTTTCGGATTAATGTCGCTTGATGAGTCTTTATTGTATGTTTCTTCGTCACTTAATTTATCGTCAGTGGAGTCAAGTTTTAACCCTTCCTTCCTTGTCGTAGGCATTAAGTGCGATTATTCAACATGAGATCTCAATTAATTTTTTTTTTAAATGATCGGTAATCGATTGAGTTTAGCAAAATCAAACGAAAAATGTTTCCAAAACTTTCAACAATTAATAAAAATTCACTTAATTCACTTAACAAAATACACTCGTACCAGTTTACCAAACTTGATCATGAAATTTCTAATACAGCATTAAACAACAAACTCGAACATTTGTAAATACCAATTGTAATGCAATATATGTAATATCAATTACAAAATATAAAATTTTTTTTTTTTTTTTTTTCTTAATGATTAAATATATATTTTACTCACATTCACACAATATAATAAATGATTTACACGTGTACCTGGGTGAATATGCATGACCAGCAATTGACTGATGAAATAATTGTTTTGTGTTGTTGTGTTGATATTGTATTGTATTGTGTTGATTTTTGTTGACCACATGTATGCTGGAGTTGATGAACCGGCGTTCTCGTATATCCAGAAATTTATAGAAAATTGAAATATATTCGAAGATATATATATATGTATGTATATATATATATATATATATATATATATATATATATATATATATATATATATATATATATATATATATATATATGCGATTATGCGGTTATTAAAATATGTTGTAATAGATAATACTTCTAGGTAATGTAATAGGTTATAGGTAAACACATATACACGAGTGGAAATTTCTTAATATCGTTTTAAATTAGATTATTAAACACATTGTTATTAAATCATCCAACCATATTTTGTCTTAACTTATGGAGCTTCACGGAAATATTTTTCGGGAATCCCTCCGCTGCCACCAAATTGTTGTGAAGTTCGCAAGTTAAAAAAATTGTGGATGTTTTTTGAATCCATATATTTTATTAATTATAATTTTATATTATTTTATTATTAAATTCCACGTTGATTTTGTGTGTAGTGCGTGTTACCTCTTCGACCGCTCGAACAAGAAGGCCCTTTTTTGTTAATTTGTTATTAATTCTGGTTATCATTCATATAAATATTATTACATAACACCCTCGACTTACACAACACTACAGTATAACCTCGATTTACACAACATATGTATATTAAGATAAGAGAATCGCAATGTACCTGCTTTGCCTGAAGCCTTTGGAGTATAATGGCCACCACTTTCATATCCCGTTAAAGTTTGATTTAATTATACGTCCTAGAGAGCCTTGGCTCATCGCCAAGTGTACGGCCTCGGGTTTACAGGTCCAATTGACAGGTGGACTAATAACATAAATTTTCTACTATATAAGCTACACACGATAGTAAAGCTCTTTTGAGGCATAATTTTACTTTAAGACAATATTGGAGAGAAACGAGTTTTCAACGGTTAAATACTGACATTTAGAACAACAATTGGGTCTAACCTGCCATCTAGATTTAAACGACTAGTGCTGGTTATGATGATTAAATATCTCTTAGTACACTAGCATTAACAAACTAAGTGGATAGATTCTCGAGTAAGTCACCAAGTCACATTTAAACGGCAAGTGTCTGCATTACGTGTATTGAGCTGATGCCTCCATTTTGAAAAACAGATAAAAATGTAGCTCAGAATAATATAACTATTATTTGTTGGAATTCGAAATCAAAAATTATTGAGCAACATCGCATAGAGATCGTATAGATCTATAATTGTTCACAACTGTAGTATATAAAGCAGATGGCTAGTGAACAAAGCCAATAGAGTCCGACCATTGACGTGGAACGAACTGGCAAGGACATGTATTAACCGTTAAACCATTTTTACTTAACTCAGTCCACAAGACTTGACAAACTGTTTGGTGACTGTTTCAATGTCTTACTGTAGATTAAATTTTAAACCGAGAGGTTTACGAAAGGTGTTCATGTATGTATAGAATTGAAGGATGACTTTTCATAGTTTCATATCGCTGCTAATAGCGGTTTGTTTGCCAATTTGGTGTTAGTGTTATCGAAGTTATTTGTGTATTCACGTTGATTAGGTGGTAGAAATTGAACAGTTCTATAACAAGTCATGGGTTGTTATAGAACTGTACAATTATGGGAAGAAGTACTCATGATTTGATTATTGCAGTATTCGTTCAATGGTCCCAGAGGCACTATAGTTTTTAGTAAATGGTTGATTATAACGTTTTCAGTATTTAAGAACACAATGTGTTTCGCTATAATTTTATATAAGTGGAATCCCCGTTAAATCATGTACTTGTGGGGTCTCGAAATCTCCTGACTAATTAATTGAACAACATCTTTTCAGTTGTGGTTTGAGGTATTTATGCGTTAGTTCTTTGTGAAACTAATTTAACCAATTTCCTGCGTGGTTCTTGCGTAATAGTTAACTTGGGTCGAATATGCGAATGAATAATTTTCATGCTGAATTATCCCGATGGTAGGGTAGTTATAATGATGATGACTGATAATGATGAAAGTCGGTAAAACGGGTTGACTATGACTAAAAATTGGTAGCCTTACCATCCATTTTGCCAATGTCCGAGGACTTGTGACTATAATAAAAATTGAGCACATCAACATCTCGAATCACGCAGACCCGACATATTAGTGCTACAAGCATTCGAGTTGCAACGTGGAGTGTGCATATTCATTAAAGACCTCATACCGTACGCTCGACATCAAAAGTACGAAATTTTCTCAAAGACCACTCAAACTATTCTACTTAAAATATCCCTTCCTAATAAAATCCTTTTTTTAAATGGTTTATATAGATCCTCCAATCAAACGGATTCAGAAACTATGAATTTCTTCGAGGTTTTGTCAGACAAATGTGATGACATTCGCAATCAAAATCCCTACTGCGAATTAACTATGGTTGGTGACTTTAATGCCCACCATAAAGAATGGTTGAATCACCAAAATACGAACTGTGCTGGGCGTCAGACGGAGTGGCTTATTGTTTCGCATGACTTTACGCAGATTGTTATGATTTCACATTTGAATGTCAAAATTTTACAAGCAGTCATACTCTGTATCTTTGTCTTACAACAATTCCGCATTCCATTGAAGCGCGTGTCGAGGCTGGACATGGAAATTCTGACCACAACCTGATAACAGTAAAAATATCTGTCGCAACACCACCAGAATTAAGACAACAGCCAAGGCGTCTATGGCATTTTAACGAGGCTGACAATGAAGGGTTAAGGCCATTTTTTCAACATTTTCCGTGGGAGAGCCATTGTTTTTATAACAATCAAATAGACGACGCCATTTCCCATTTCACCGAAACCGTTCTACATGGAATGAATAAATATATCCCCTAATTTTAAAATCTTTTTAAAAGAAGCCGCCAAAGCAGCCAGACAAAATAAATCTGCTCACAAGAAATATAAGCGCATTTCGTTTGAAGGAAGCGAAAAGAGCTGACAACAAGAAAGTCGCTAAGGCTACCGAGTTGAAAATCTCCAAACGGAACTTTTCGGTTGCCAATATTTTTAAAACATCTATTTCAGCATTGAAATGTTCAGACTGTGCTTTGTTGGTGGATTCATATTTGCAGGCCGACTTACTGGCAAGCGTTTTTACTTCGAACTCGACCTTAGTTGTCCCCGATGGAGTTACGCCTTCGTCAATTCCGTATTGTGGTTCCAAAATGGATCCTGTTAACATCTCGGAGGAAATTGTCTTCAGGAACCTGAAGGCAATGGACATTAATAAGGCCACCGGATCTGACGGATCTTCCTGTTCGAATACTGAAGGAGTTTGCCACTGACTTGGCTCCAATATTAAAATTTTTCTCCTTTCTTATAAGCAAGGTAAATACCCGAACACCTCGAAGAGTGCGATGATGTAACCGGTCCTTAAAAGTGGTTGTGATAAAACTGACCCTTCAAACTACCGGCCAATATCAATTGTGTCAGCCGTGGCTAAAGTTTTTGAGAAATGCATTAACCAACAACTGGTGCATTATCTTGAGATTAATAAAATAATTTCAGATAAACAATATGGCTTCCGCGAAAGCCGGAACAACTGATCTTTTGACTTATGTTACAAACAAATGGAATCTCCCCTTGAGCACCACGGAGAAGCCTTTGCAATTGCCTTGGATATATCCAAGGCTTTTGACAAGGTTTGGCATGAAAATCTCATTTGTAAACTTGTGGCATACGGCTTGGATTCGATGACCATCAAGTGGATAAAAAGTTTTCTCAAAGACCGAAAGATCAACGTTGTGCTAAATGGGAGATTATCAACGAAACACTCCTCAAATACCGGAGTCCATCGAGGATCAGTTTTGTCACCAACTTTGTTTTTGTTATACATTAATGATGGATAGTACTGTAAGCCCTATCCACAGTTTTGCCGATGATGCAACATTGCACTCTTCTATTTCATTCGAGGTCGAGCCTACTCTTTCACAGTTAAACGGTAAACGGCTGGAAGTTGTCACTTCGCTTAATTCCGATTTGAGTACAATATTTGAGTGTCACAACGAATACCTTTTTGTGGTTAAAGGACACGTTCTCGTGAGTTGTGACTCAATTCGTCTGCTTGGTGTTCAAATTAACAACAATTTAAAATGGAATGAACACATTATCGCATTGGCCAAATCAGCTTCACGTAAACTCGGGTTCCTCAATAGATGCAGACGGTTTATTTTAGATCGCATAAGGTTCTCCACAAATATAAAACCTTTATAAGACCGTGTGTAGAATATTGCTTTCAGGTATGGGGTGGAGCATATGGCACTGCTGTTCAGTTGCTGCATAGAGTTCAGCGGCATACCGTCTCAATAATACGAAACCCCAGACTTATGAAAGATCTAGACAGCCTACAACACCGGAGACATGTTGCAGAACTCTGCGTGTTCTATAGATTAATAAATGGTAAATGTTCTGCAGAACTAAAGGAGAAAAACCCACCATTTGTTACGCCAGGACGGGTAGCACGAGGAACGGTTAATGCGCATAGGTTTACGGTGAATCTGCCGAAACCTCGAACTGAAGGTGCAAACCGTGAATTCATTCATCGAACGTCTAACTAGTGTAATTCGTTGGTCGGTTTTCAGTTTCCGTTGAAATATAAAATGCACATGTTTAAGGAAGCTATCAACCTTTACTTGAAGGATCACCCGTTGCGTGCAGGAGCTTTGACAGTTACAAGGAGCTAGGACAGTAGAAAAGTCCACCCTGCACCCAAATAAAAGTTTACGTAAAAAAAAGATGCAATTTTAATAGAAGACCTATAGTCCACGACGAGGGATTTGTACGAAGCGTGCTATGTATAATAAGTCTATATATAGTCATAAGACTGTAAGAACGGTCTGATTTAGATTAAAAAAGAAGAATACATAAATGAGATGCTATTTTGGTATAACTTGGTCGAGTGCAATTGGGTATCGGGGCCTATAAACATCAAACAGTGGAGTTTGATGTTTATAGGCTCCGATACCCAATTGCAGTGGAGTCTGAACAGCCGTTTAACGAATTCTGGACCTAATCTGATTTTTTGATACTGATTAGACAAGCAATTTGGCTCAGAGACGCGATATTCTAAATTTTCAAAAAACAATCCACAGTGACAGTCTCAATAACATTAGGCCGAGTATATGGTATTAACTCCATCGCAGGAGATACCGAATGAACACGTCTATAATCACTTATATACATGCGGGCATCGAGCATATAGCCCAACGTCTCTGATTAACGTAAGTCTAAGCAAACAAGATTACCCATATTGAAATAGTGATTTCTATAGTCTGACAAAATTGGTGGTCATTTATTAAGCCCTCTCTCAACGTACGGGATTTCGAGACATCATAAAATTAGTTCAGAATTCTAAGCTATTTTTATTTTATTTTTGCGAAGTGAGGCGGAGGGAAGTTCCTGTAAGCAGGCGTGATTATGATATCATAATCTACGAAGCAATTCATTCAAGTAAGCAACGCATACAAATATACAAATAAAACATTTTGACATTGTCTGAATGGCAAAGCCATCGAACATCAACAAATATAAAGAACCTCTTAAAAGATAGAAACATGAAAAAACAAGGAAGGATCGACAATAAAATCCAGACAAGGTTCTGGTTATAAGCTGGATGGAGGAAAATAGAGATAGAGATGGAATAAAGTTGTTTTGGTCCTCAAAACGATATTGTTTGGATGCTGAAAGAGTGACGGTTGGCCAAATGCCACCTCAAAATAGTCTGAAAGATATTCTGTAGGTGGGAGTTACAATCAGGGTTTGAATCGAGAGTGGATATCGCTGGGCTGGAATAACAAGAATAACTGGAAAAAGGAAACGGTAGGGACTCATTTCTTATAACTGAGTAAAATATTTTGTGTAATGAATTCTGGTGAACTCTATATATACCATATATATATCGTGTATAACCCGGTTCAAGTCTTAGCAAATTCGTCGAATCAAATATTTATTTGCCTTTTGGGAAACGGTTATCATTGTGTTCGTATATGTGGCCACATCAAAACCTTCTATACCGCATATTTACGATAACAAATAATTCGTATATACCATATACATATAAGAAATAGATCCGAATAGATACTCTTCATTTTATTTTATTGTTTTTGTACCTCTTAAAGATCAACATAAAAAGCTCAACAAAAATAAAACGAAATCGAATTGTAATGGAAATTATTCCTAAGAAATACAAATAAGATAATTTTTTGTTCGTTCATGTCAAAATGTTTTTACCTTTTGTTGCCGCACACTCTACGCCATTTATAAGTATACGATATTCCAACGAAATAGGATTGTCAAATGAATTGAAGTAAGATTTATTGAATTTGTACGTGAATTTTTAGCAAAAGATTTTTATTTTTGATATTAAAATTAATGTTCAAAATCACATCCTGCGACTCGTGTATGTATCTGTACGAGCTTTGAGTGGAATAAAAAAACAAGTTAATGGATGGGAAGTAATGCTGCGCGACTGTAGCGGCATGAAATAAATAACCGTTAAATTATTAGGCTCGGTACGAAATTCCGCTTCCATATATGTACATATATATACACACACACACACACAAACCAAACACAATGGTTGCGGTACAAAATATTTCCAGATTATAGCAAAACCAGCATTTTTCTTCTATATACATGTATACGTTGTTTGTTTATCTCTCTAGATGTCTTATATACATGGTTACATGCTTAGTATATATTTATACACGTATGTAGTGATGTATACATAAAAATCTAGTTCAAGCACACGATAAGCGTATAAATAAATAAACTTTTCAAAAAGTTCAACTTGCAGCATCAACAATTTCTTATATGCATGCATAAGAAACACTCGTATATATGACAGAGAAATGCAATATAAATTGACTTAAAGAAAACGAATCATCCAGCAGCAATGAATGCAATACATCAAGATGGAAAGTACAATGTCATCGTAAATATAAAAAAAAATTGTTTGTTGTTGCCGTCCCGAATATCTTTAGCCAAGGAATGGTTGGATTAGTACCGAATAACCCAGACACATAAAATTTTATCTCGCTTACGATGATTTTGTGTCTGGTGGTGTACCAAAAAAATGTATTGCACTGGAAGGAAATTACTTTCATTCTCAACAATTTTCTCTGTTTATAAACCCGCCTTAAGACTCGGTTGGGAATTTACATAATCTTTGTGATAAAAAGGTTGTGGTTTCAAATTTTTTTAATATGATTAAGTTTTGTTTCTCCTTAAGAAGATTACTGTTATATCGTTCACTATAGAGTGACATTTTCTTTTATTTTCAGTTGAAACCATAGAGGTGAGTTGAAAGGATGATCGAGTTGGGATTTCTCAACGTGTTTTTAAGGGTGAAACTGGCTCAATTACAAAATTATACACAGATGATTTTTATGCGACAATTAAGGTTTTAATTGGGAAGGACGATCCTTCCTATAGAGCCAGTTTTTCGTAAAACAGTACTTTAGTCACAAAAGTTACATTCTATTAAAAATCAAAAAGACGTTACCTAGGATTCAAAAATTCAGGACTTTTAGAAGCGTTCTGCAAAACTAATAGCTGAACTAATAGATAAAGAACAGTAACAGTGCAACTGAAAAATTTATCCTACATCAGCAATAGTGATTAAATAGACAAGTGGCACCCGACCGAAAGGACATCAAACAATCACCGAGAATAATAATACTGGCTAAGCAAACCAAAATGGAAGGGATGTTGACCATGATAAATAATGAAGGAGTAATTATTCCATACTAAAAAAGAAAGATGGACCCAACTAGCCTTGCGTGAACTACCGAAGGCTGAAGAACTTACCATCAAGAGCAGTTACCCCTTATATTTGCTTAGAAGAAAAATGATACAGTATTTACTAGATCTAAGCCCTGTGGGTGGGGAGAGCCATGTTTCGTAAATACTTCGAACGAAACATGAGATACATAGAATACCACCACAGTATCCAGCGCTTGTCGTAGGAGGCGAACTAAATCTGGTTGGATCGCTGGGCTGACGACCCGCATCCGAAAAAAACAATAAAAGTTAAAAAAGTTAACAACCTAAAAAAAATCGGATACCGTCTAAATAACAATGACCCCCCGCTTAAGTACCCGGAAACGAGATTGAAGATCGGCACGTGGAACGTGATGATATACATGATCTCAAAGTGGCAAGGACATTCTTTCCCCACAAAAACATTTATTTGGAAACATGGCACCATCCACGTTAAACATCCCGAAGCCAAATTGACTATGTGGTAATTTCAAAAGACCGAGCTCGGGTTGTCCAAGACGTGAGATCATATCGGTCGTCAGTAAAATTCGTAGGCAGTAACCATTATATGGTCACTGCAAAGCTACGATGGAGATTTACGTACAAGTCAGGGAGGACAGGAGAATATAAAACGCGATTCTCCTGTGAAGGTCTGATAAATGAATAAACGCAACGAAAATATCAAGATCTTGTCAGCAATAGCATTATACAATCCAATTACCAATCTGATGATGTGAACAGTGTCTGGGAAGTATTGAAAATCTCGGTTGTTGATGCCGTCCAGCACACTCCTGGTATCGGAAAACTAGGCCCAAAATTGATTGGTTTGATGAGGAGTGTCGTCTTGCTGTTGAGCAACGCAATATAGCCCACTATTAAGTGCAGACTCGGTTTACAATTGCAAGAAAAAACAAGGCAGTTCTTGCTAGGAGGACAGCAAAACGCATTTGTAGACTGAAGAAGTGGGAATGGTGGAAGGCCAAGGTCTTGAGAGTACAACCACTCAGCAATGAGCACAATTCGTGTGGTTTCTTTAAAGGAATCACCGAATTGCATCATACCTTAAGATCTGGGTCAACTGCCATTCGGGACCAGGATGGAAACCTCTGTGTTAACGTCGATGCGGTACTCGATACATAGCATGAACATTTTTCTGACTTACTTGTGGAACATATGCATCACAAGCTGTATTTGAATACCCTCAAATACAGACCGCGGAGATGCTCATTGAGGATCAATCCTATGAGGAATTCACAATGGCCATGCAGAGATTAAAGAAAAATCGTTCACCAGGGGTTGATTGCATTAATTCAGAGCTCTTGATATTCGGAGGGCTAACTTTGTGGAACCGCCTTTTTGACCTTATTCGATTTGTATGGCGACATGAAGTTATGCCCGAAGAATGGAAAGTGGCTGCGCTATGCCCAGTATTCAAAAAGCGGAGGAAATTGTCGGTGACTACCAGGGAGGATTCCGTCCAAATCGGTCAGTCACTGATCAAGTGTTTTCGCTACGGATGATTCTTTCCAAGTACTACGAAACATCTCGCGATGTACACCAAGTATTCCTAGATTTCAAGCAAGCCTACGACTCGATCAATCGAGAGAGATTATGGTATGTGCTTGAATATTTAGGATAACCAAAAAAATATGTACATCTGTGTAAAATGACAGTAACGCAGTCACAATGCTGTGTCAAAGTTGAGAGCCGGCTATCGAGAATTTTTGCAATTACTTCTGGTGTTCGACAAGGAGATGCGATCTCATGTTGGAATACATCCTTTGTAAAAGTGAAACACCTCAGGACAAAATCTTATTCCGACAATCCAATCAACGTCTTGCATATGCAGATGATATCTGTGTGATTGGATTAAATGGCAACGGAGTGTCAGAGATACTTGATCCACTGGAACAGTTTTCAGCTCCGTTGGTCTCAAAACCAACGAGTCCAAAACCAAATATATGATCTCTGGTTTTCGAGACCAAGACGCAAGTGATTTCAGTAGTGGAAACCACACGTTTGAAGGAGTGATGAGATTCAAGTATCTTGGATCTCTCATCACTCACGATAATAATGTGGGAGAGGATATCAAGGTTCGCCTTGCCGCTGGCAATTGGGCTTTATATCCTCTACGTCCACTTCTGAAATCAAAATATCTTGCAAATACGAATAAGCTGAAACTGTACAGAGTGTTGATCAGACCCGTAAAAACCGAAAAAAAAAATTTACTAGATCTGAAAAGCGGGTGCAGGCGAAGTAGAAGTAGATTCAAAATATTTAGAGAAGCAGTCTAATTTGGAAGGCTTGTCTTATTTATCTCGATGACATTATTGTACGGCGTCGTACGTTTCCAAAACATTTGACAAAAATTGGAGAAATTATTACAAAAAATCAGGCAAATATAAAGCATTGTTTGGTAAAATTAAGCTGATCCAAGAGAAAGTAAGGTATTTGTCTCACATCGTTTCAGAAGAAGGAATCAGAACAGATCCATATAAGATTTAGTAGATCCATACAAACCGACGAGCTATGAAGTTTCGTGACATATTATGCAAGTACTTTTGGACATTTGTAGATATCTGTTTACCATTACTAAGAGCCTATACTTAAACTGATGGAGACTAATACACAGTTTTGGTGAGTCAATGAGTTAAACGGTTCGTTTTTGAACTAAACGAGAGATTAAGTTACGTTCTCGTATTAGCGTATTTGGTACCAGAAAAGCTACATGGTTTTTTTGATACTTATGCTGAAAATGTGGCGACTGAGGACATTCTATCACAAAGGATCAGAGAAGGTAAGATAATGATGGCGTACTCCACCAAAATCCTGTCGAAGTCAGAAAGAAACTACTGTACTTTTATAGGTGATAAAAAGTGAATTTTAGGAAGGCAGCTAAACAACTCCACAAATACTTGTGTGGCAAGCCATTCATGACTAGAACTGGTCACGAATCTCAAAATTGTTTTTGTAGTTCAAATACTTAGTAAAATAACTGCAAGGTTAATTGAGATTTTGAAGAACTATGACTTTACCGTCGAGTGAGAATTGGAAGTCGTTTGCAGCACGACTCTTTCGTAAGGCGAAAGAGGAACGTTTCATTTAAGGATGATAATATTTGAAATCTCCGAAGAGATACAAATTTTATAGTGAACAGTTAATGTAAGGCTTGAAGGTGTTACATTCAAGACCTATTTGGAACGAGGTCGCAAAATCATGACAACATAAAAAAAACGGGCCATCCTCTGACCAAAAGACGGAGATAGACTAATGGAGAATTATTAGAAGAACTGAATATCATAAAAAACAAAGACATCTTTGAGTTAACAAAATACTTCAAAGTCAGCTAAGGTTTTATTGGAAGAGATATCGGATAGATATGGAACAATACTGTCAACGCTGAAAAATTGGCGCAGTATAAAAAGATTTGAGACCACAACCTCTAGTAGAAATGAAACTAATGTGGGAAGCATACAATATCGGAGCACCGATAAAGGGTTAAAAAACTATTGATATAGCAGAGATAATCAAGACCAACCAGTTCATCATGGTCATTATGAAATACTTCACAAAGTGGTTGAATATAACTCACAACCAAAACAAAAATCTGTAACAAAAGATAAACGAGAGAGTCAGCAGTTATGCAGTGTCATAGTAACTTCAAGATGGAGCTTCTTCGATTTGTGCGTTTCTTGGGATTGCTAATTTTTTAAACTCGCCAAATTCACTTTTTAAGTTGATCCCATCATCCAATGGGTCGAAAAGCTTTGACGCATTCGGAATAACGGTTCTCTTGGTAGATTTTTAATTTTCCGGAAATTTGACTGCAAACGTTTATCGTATATTGTCGATCTACAGATGAGATGGGGTCACATCATGTGTCATTGGTTGCTTCGAAAACCAAAGAAGTTATGTGGCGCTCATTTATTAACGAGGTTCCTTATCGCAATGAAAGATACGATGAAGCCAACAACGGAAATATATGCATGGACGATCTCAGTGATAATCCTTGCGTGGTTGTCTGATCATCCCATAAAATGTAAACCTTTATTGGCAACCGCACGTCTAAAATATTAAACTTAATTCCTAGACAGCGTTGGAACCACGTGAGATCGGATCAAAACCCAGCTGATTGCGCTTTCAGAGGAGTGTTTCCATCCAAACTTTTAGACTTGCAACTATGGTGGAATGGACCAAATTGGTTGTTACTAAAAAACGATTGCTGGCCAAAGGAAGTCGCATGCGATAGCACTTATTTAGAAAAACGAAAGAAACAAGCATCTACGTCACACGCTCTCCACGGTCAAAACGTATAAGATATTATCGATATAATGATTAACAAAACATTTTCATTTGGCAAGTTAATAAGAATTTTTAGTTTTGTTAACAGATTTATAGAAAATGTCAGAAAAAACCGAGCGAGAGAATATTCACGTCGCTAACAGTAAAGGATTTAGATCGTTCAACCACCCAGATAATCAAACATGTCCAGATTATTGAGTATTATGAAGAATTGAAGGCGAAGAAACAATTGAAGGCAAAGAGACAGTTGCACACCAAGAGCAATCTATGGCCACTCACAACGGAAACGAAAGAGTAGGAGAAAGATTGAGTAGGAGAAAGATTGAGCAACACCCATATCCTGAGCAGAATGATCATATCCTTCACACATAATAAATATCTCCATCCAGGTCCTTCCTTAACTTCTCATATTATCCGCCAAAAATACTGGATTGCCCGAGGTACGGGACTTATGAGAGATGAATTAAAAAGATACATCTAGTGCTTCCAGCAGAGAGCGTCGAGTGCCAAGCAGCTTATGGGAAACTTGCCTGCAGTGAGGATCACTCCAGCGAGACCATTTACTAAGTGCAGCGTAGATTATACAGGACCCATCGAATTAGCTATCAATCGAAAAATACTTAATTTGAGAGCATTATGTGCTTTATCTGAAGATGATACCACTATTGAAGCGCTGACACCTGCATTTTTTTTATTGGATCTACAATAGCAGCGATACCAGAGGTTGATCCAGAAAACATACCAATTTCGAGATTATCCCGCTGGCAACATATTCAACAAAGGGTAAGAGGTTTCTGGAAGCGTTTTACCACTGAATATTTGAACTCGCTCCAGCAACGAACCAACAAGATAATATGAAAATAAACGACTTGGTATTGGTGAAAGAGGATAATTTACCACATGTAAATGGGCACTCAACATTAAAAAGACTCGGATGGTTTCCATTAATACAGTCAGATGCCATGAAAGATTTAACCGCACCAAATATAACCGCACCACAGAGTACCATTTAGTAAACAGTAGTAAACGCTGATCAAAGAAACTGGGACGAACGACGTCTATTCTGAATGGAATGTCGTAGATACTACGTAAAAAGTATAAGCCAATGGAATGTTTGGCGATACATCCACCTAGCCACTAGAAGTTTGATGTACCCAGAAGTTCAAGATATTCCCAGCCAGAATTCGTGAAACAACTGAAGACGATTGGTTATTTTATTAAATGAATTACGTAAGATTAATAAAGGGTTCAGATTGTCTTTGGTTTTTTAAATTTTGGCCAAGATCTGTCGACAACAGTCTGCTTCCGAACCATTGTCGCAACAATATATTAAAGTTGTACCAGAAATATTCATTTTTAGTTTCGAAAACTAATTGTTATCTATAAACCCTGCATGCTACATCAACTGAAACCAGCAACGCTGTTTAAATGAGTGGCAAAACTAAAACCAAAGTGTACACAATAGAATAACAAATCACATAATTTAAAGTGTTGCAGCGTTCGTATTTACATTCGTAATGTACACATGGAGGATTTGAACAGTGTTGTCAGTTTTGCTTTAACACAAATCAAATCTAAGATAAATTTTCATTATTTATTTGGTCCAATCTTCCCGACTTACTAAACTTGCTCCCACAAATACTCGAACTCGAGCTATATATGGTCTTCATGGTTCTCATTTTCGAAATTGTTCTGTTCGAAATGTACTGTTGACATTTAAACAGTTTCAAAACCAAACTGACAATTAACCTATATGTCTGTTTAATTAGGATTCCACTGAGTATAATAAGGTTGAACCTTTTGGTCATAACCCTCCTAATATCAAGTTGAAAACACAAACCTAATTGCCATTCTATTGGCATAGGTCTTTCGGTTGAAATCGATTATAACTTCACCTAAACGCCAATTATTCCATACAGCTCTATGTATATAATGGAAAAAATTAATTTTGGGCAAACAACTTCCGGCAGTTCGATAATCAAATTATATGAATCGTGAATTTCGTGTAGCAACACAAAATACCAGCGACCTTTTTAATTTTCCATCAATATATCAAAAAAAAACAAAAGAAAAACTTTTAAATATTTGAAACATTTAAAAATTAATTTTCCAGGTCAAATCTTATCCATAAATTTTGTTTCAAACAAAAAACCTAATCTAAAAGAGCAAAACACAACAACAAATAACGGCAACACCAAACTTTTCTATTTTAATTTTTTTTTTCCTGTCGTATGTCGTCGTCTTCGTCGTTGTCGCTGTTGCTTTTGTTGTTGTTGTTGTATATATGCATATTTTGCTTAAAGATTACAAAACTTTTTTTTTTCGCGTGACATTCCGGAATTTTTATATGTTGCGTTATACGTTCTGCCATTTTCTACGTTTTCAGGAAATATAAATTCACAAAAAGAGATAATTTTGCCATGATTATTATTTTATTTTTGTACTTTAATTGTTTTGGTTTGTTTTCGTTTTAATTTTTCTTCCAAAAATTGACTTAAGAATAAATAAATACAAGAGGCAGAGAAGAAGCAAGCGCACACAACACAAGAAGAAGCTAATATAGAAAATATAAACAAAAAATTAAGAAAAATTTTCAGGATTTATGTTATCTTCTGGAGCTTTTTTTTCCTCCTCTTGTTCGTTTGTTTGTTTATTTATTTATTTATTTTCGTTTCTAAGAAAATTAAAATTTTGATAAATTTGTTTTAATTTTATTTAAAATATAATAAAAATATTGTTGTTGTTGTGTTTTACTTCTAGATAAATATTCTGTTTAATTTAAATTACTTTAAATTGAATTTTACGTATAATTTTTATGTTTCTTATGTTTATGTGTGTTGTATTTATGCTAAGAGTAAATGTATGTATCCACGGTACGTAAAAAAATAAAATTAAAGTTTATTAAACAACAACAACAACAAAATATGAAAAAGTTTGATTAATTCTTTAATTGTGTAATCATAAAAAATACAGGAAAAACTTTTGCCGGGAAAAGTGAAAGTTTATTTTAGAAAATAAAAAGGAAATGTAATAATAATAATATAAATAATTAGCGGAACAAAAATACGCGTTTATGGATTTAAAATATTATTAGCACGAAGTAATGATCATTTTATTAAACTAATATTGACTGTATTGCCATGAGGCCTTTTAACATAGAAAATCATTTCCGAAAGAGGCAGCATGATTTAAATATTTTAGTTGTTGGTGTTGCCAATAGATGTCACTATATTTTAGATGTTGGTGTTGCCAATAGATGCCAATAGATGAACAGATCGGAAGACGAGAATTTCGCCGTAAGGGAAAACATTCCAACACCATAAGGTGGATTTCACATGGGGCAATTAATGATTGTTATGAAACAAATGCAACTACAAACGGAGCAAATGATTGGCGGCCTCAAAACTAAAATGATAGTAAAACAAGCACAAATGATTACCGACCAAGAAAGCACGAAGGAGCAAATGCGAGACGATCAGAAAAGCATGTGTACCAACAACGGCATGATCGAGATTAAGTTCTAGAAATAGAAGCAGTAAGAGGAACATGTCAACGAGAAATTTCTAGAATCATTAAATGAAAAAGTGGACACCATCAAAATCCAGAAATTCTCGAAAGATGGATCAGCTATTTTAGGTGGCAGATCAACAAGTCTTGAAGTTCGAGAAGGAAATTATGGATTGAAAAACCAATGGCAGCACTCAAAATGCTGGATCAAAACGACCAATTTGACATCTTTGAACGAAACCATTTGACATCTTCAATATCCAGTTTGAATTGCCTGCCACAAGAAACGATTGGTGTCAAAAGGAATAAGTAGCTGCATCATTTAGTGTGGCCTTAAAGGAACTGCAACCGAATTACTACAGATCGTGCCGGAATATGAACAGAATACGGACAAATCATGCTGTGGCATTAGAGCCGAAATATGGAGGTGACCACAGAAGGGAGTTACATCACGAATCGAGTTTGACATGGAAGGATGCAAATTACATAAGGCGACAGTGCGGCTATTAAAGGAAAGAAGGGGGTGAAAATACGAATCGAGAACAAACTTTTTCGGATAAAGTACTGATGGCGGATATAGTGGATGAGGTCATCCTGGGTATCGACTTCATGAGGAAATACGGATTTGTATTGGATTTTCGACAAAGGATGCTAAGATTTGGTAACATCGAGTTATCATTCGAATGGAACAAGGTAAAGCGAATCATACAGAGAGTCATCATGGAAAACCGTTCAAAGTTGTCACTGCACTGGAAGAAATGTATGGAGGCCAGTTGGGTGAAACACCGATCGGTCAACGAAATGGATCGACTCAACGTGGGACCTAACCGGATGGCAGGACAAAAGTGAATGGAAGAAAAACTAATGAATGGACATGATGAGGATCTTTATTCAACAGAAATGGAGGAATTTGCAAGAACGGAGCATGGACCATCACTGATGATATTGGATACAGTTCATAAAGGAGCGGGTGGCGTCCACCTGGGAATGAATAATACCTTGGAGAAGGTTCATGAACGATTGGGATACAGGAGAAGACTGACTGCAGAACGGAAGCAAAGTGAACTCCGACATTTTGCTATTAGGGAGCCATCGATGGGGCTGCGGGAGCTAGACAGTCGGACAACACCCGGAAATGGGGTTTACACGAAAATACAGGCAGTTGAGGAAGATGGCAAGAAGGGTATTTTCTAAGAGGAAAAAGGAAATGTCAACCAAATCCTGGATAGGAAAAACCATAGAGGACGAAAAAGAGGCGGATGGTAGTATGACGAATCTCAGTGACACCTGTGGTAATTAAAACTATGTTCAAAATTGCCGTTGAAGTTAAAGAGTTACTACATAACCTAATGTTTACAAATATGGATAAAGTATGTTAGTTTACAAAAAATAGAAAGTTCGCGAAATGTAGACATATAGTCAGTAATGGAAAGTTCTACCAGGATTTACGTAGTATATAGTTGTGGACATTTGAGTTACGAGACAGTTAAGTTTTGAATTTTTGAAAGTATAAATAAGTGAAATTGGCAAGTGATGTAGTTGAGTATAAATTCACAATCCAGTGATCGAACCGGATAATAAATTTGAATTTGTACTCGGCTAAATCGTAACAAATCTTTTTGAATTTCGTTTAATTTCTATCAGAATTTTGAATTTCCTTTTTCACTACTCACCGGTGTCATTGTGATTCGTTAAAATTATCCTCGCCCAAACCAGTTTGCTTCGAACATAATCCAAACCTCTTCTTCGTCTTGTAGGGGTTTTCCAGGTTCAACATTTATTTATTTCAACCTTATTTCCCAGTATACCCTTGAGATGAGATCTGTCTTATTACAAACCTCATATTTTATCTTACATTACCTTCCCAGAGCTTCGATTGTTTCCAATTATTTGCTATTGGTTTTCCTTCTAATCCACTTGCCATTCCACGACTACTAGCTTGATGTTGTTATTTACAGTTTCATTTCTTCGTGCGTAAGAGACGTTCTTAATTTTGGCTGAATCTTGAATTTCATATCCAGCTGTTGTATGACGAGTTGGTTTCTGTAGCCGCTACTTTGGCCTCGTAATATTATGATGTTGATTCAGCTACTGATTTTTTTTATTTCAAGTAGTAGAACCTTTCTCCAGATTCTTAACTTTGGTTGCGTATCTGTTCTAACGATGCTTCTAGACTCCAATAATTTTTGAAGTTGGGTGACCACTTCGACGGATGATCCAATATAACCCGGCGTACGATTGACTTTCACTTGTTTCGTTTGAAATGTGTCTGGATCATTAAGCTCAAAAGGTTCGCATTTGCTCGTTTAGTTCGTCTTTGAGACCGCCTGTAGATACAAAGATTGTAGATAGTACATTCTTCGGTTGAATTCAGTGCCCGGATTAAATTCTAGTTTATCCGGGTCAAAATTTTCATACAACAACATCTGTTTAAATCAGCGACTTTCAAGTCTAATAGTTTCAACAATTGCAGGCAACGGTGCGGGATATAGAATACAATCCCACAGTTGTCACCAAATGTAACGATTTCAAATGTATTGCCAAATTTATCTTAGCTGGTGGTACTCCCATTGTGTTATCATGTTGTACATCGATGATGTGTCCTTGCCTTTTACTTGACTGCAATGATATTGCGTCTGCGTTCAATATGCGCTTCTTTTATGCTGTTGTATATCGTAACCAAATAATATAATTTTTCAAACCACCGTGCTCCATTGACACTTAAGGAAACCGATCTAGGTGCCATAATCTGTTTTCAAAGTAAAATATTGACCTTATAGAGATACTTATCGTTCCTATGCATAACCGCCTATTGCGCTCGTTAAACGTATTCATAACTGGTGTTCGTAACTCCATTGGAACGACTTTGTTTTTCTGTAAGGAATGAAACTAAACCAATGAGAGAATTTATGGTACAAATGGCAACTGGAAAGCAGCTATTAAGGGTAAGAAGTATAAGTCATCCTGGTGATCGACTTCATGAGGAAATACGGATTCGTATTAGATTTTGGACGAGTGGTATTAAGTTTTGGTAGCATTGAGTTGTCACTCGAATGAAAAAGCGAATGGCCATCGTACGGAGAGTTATCTTGGACTACCGTTCAAACTTGTCACCACACTGGGAGAAATATATGGAGGCCAGTGGGAAGAACCATCGGTCGGTCAACAAAGTGGAGCGACTCAACGTGGAACCGCAAACGATGCCGCAACAAAAGAGAATACAGGAAAAATTTATGAATGAACAAAATGAGGATCTGGGAGATATCAACCTTCACTGAGGCTATTGGAGGAGCATCATATATAGGAGCAAGTAAATCCAGTATCATAACATTAGATTCGGGAATAAATGTGATAATAAATGCGAACTTCTTTTGAAGCAAGCAAATCTTGACATAGTATATGTTTGTTCAGTCGTAAAATTTCTAGATTTTCCACTCCATTTACTTAGGAGCTAAAATTATATTTTCATCTGTATGAACGGCAGTCGTGGTAATCTTGTGTTCTAAATATTTTACGTCACCAAAAAACAATAAACACTTTAAACTTAATTTTAATCCTGCTGACTAGATTGTATTAAACACCTCTAAGTGCGTTTCATTCGCAGTTCAAATCCATTTCCATTTTCGTTGTACTGCCCTATTGCTATGCTACATCAGTAGCTTACCGTTTCATTGGTGCCTTTACGTATAATATTGATGTCGTTATAGTTTTGAATTTCATTGCATTAGTCACGGCACAGATATCAGACTATTGCCACCATTTCTCCACCTTAACCAAAATAGTTTTATGTGGGAGAAATTTTATTTATCCTGATGTGGCCTCCACAATTTCTACCACGTTAAATGTACACTCTTTTGGGTAAATTCAAGTAATATATTTCTTCCTGACTTTCCTTTTTAATTTTGTGGTTCACCAGGTCATCTTCCTCAAACCATTACAATATTTATGATCGAACCGATCTAAACATTCATTTTCAATAGCTTCCATCTGCAGACTATTAAGCATACACTTTCGAAGGGTGTTTCTCAGTTACCGTTGCTTTGTATCCAGGTGACTGGATATAGATTGTGGCTCCAGTTATCAGTGAAACGAATTTTTAAATATGGAGTGGATATAAAATACAAGGCAACCTATCATTGTTGGTGTTAACCAATCACGATACAGAATAATTAGAGCAGTCTTTGAAAGCAGGCTACTTTTAGATATGCAGTAAATCGTATAGGGTATATTCTGTAAGTAAAGGTTTAATGAACTAGAAGTTTTCACTAGTTTGTCCAGACTCAATGTTAATCTTAAGAAATTTTAGAAACAGGCAAGTGTGTCTGAGGTTTTTATATAATATTTCGAGTTAAGTTCTTGTAATTAACTATAGTACTATCGCGTCACGACTTAAAGTATATATACGAATCGCACAGTATGAACATCAAGTCCGGTAGCATATGCCTGATGAGATGGATTTGATCTTTTCGATCACCTAGTCATTCAATGACGTCATCATCATCAGATCTTCAGATGCGCTTTCTTTACATCATTTGCCCGGTTGTAGCTTAATTTTTCTTCACCCTGAAAAGCTGTAAAAGGCGTCGGGTTGACCTGACCCGACCCGACCGTAACGCAGTTAATGGTTCGTAAACTCTCAGTTGAGACGCGGTTAGAATCATTTCAGGCCTTTTAAGCCAAATATTATTATTATTTTATAACAGTTACACCATTTTGGGCATGAAATTTGTCCTCATATACAATAACAAAAATTAAATCTTGTTTAAACTTCAGGTTAAGTTATGTTGGTTCAAAGGTGAAAAGATTACAGTTCATGTTAAAAATGTCTCAAATAGTTGGAAGTAAGTAGATTTACGAAGCTCTATCATGTTATTTCATATAAGACCGAAAATGATTAAAAAATGTAGAAAAATAAAGCTCCAAAAGCTCGTTTTAAAGAAGAAGCTTTTATTGGATGAACTAGGCTTATGTTTATAAATTTACTCGCGTTCATATACTAAGACATCTACCAAATAAGAAGCATCCCGTTATCAGAGAGATATCGAATTTCAAGTCAAATGATTAGGCGAATGATATGAGATTCTCGCATCGTACGTAAGTTTTCTAGAAGAAAAATAATTATGGTGTCAGACAGCATGGTATTGTGTTCAAGATTAATTATATTGATTTATTCGATAGCACAGCAATGATTTTATTTGAAATTTCTTACCAATACCATCTTAGGTGTATTGACAGAAATATTTCTACTATACAGACCAAATCAATGTGTACATGGAGGTATTAGGTTATGTATGTCTACACACATTGCATATAATACGGTGAATAAATCATCATCATCGATGTTCTTCTCGAATATAAATACACGTATATACGAACGGATTCTTGTTCTCCGCAACTTTTATTAAAATCAAATTTATTAGATCAAATATATATTATTTGTGTGAACGAACGGTTTCGTTTTATACGGGATATGCGAAAATTCGAGACCAACAACAATTTCATCTTCCATTCGATGTCTTATGATCCAATAAATTTTAATGTATAATCAATATCTATATCTCCTCCATATCGTCTTAAATATTATCCAAAAAAAAAAAAGATTCATCCTTTTGTTGTTGTTTTTGTGCTTTGTAAAAGCTGTAGTAAATATCCCCAGTCGTGTTTTTGTTGTCAAAGACGAAGAATAATTTTTATTGCTTTTCCTTCCATATCTCTGTGTGTGCTCGCTTTAATATATGAAAATTCCATTCGTTTTCTGGATTTTGCCGGACTGGACGATCTTATATGTAGATTTTTTTTATGTATGTATATACATCGATTCAAATATTAAAAGACATTCATCATAAAAAGTTATGACCGACACAGACATAAAACATATGTTGAATTTAAATGCAAAGCTTTAAAAAAAATCTGAGGATTTATTTAAGAATGCAAGATCTGGGTATGCGGAAATATATCGAGGAAGTGGGAAGAACAATAATATATTGGATGCGGTTACTCTCGAGTGTAGACTCCTGTAAACCTTTTCCATTGATTGTAACGAAAGCTAAAATCCAAAATCATTCAGTGGTTTGATGCTATTTTGAGGAGGGCTGATCTCTACCCTTTAACATCCTACTATGCGCCGTTGTCAATCAAATTATTGGCATACGACTATGTATATATGTAGGTTTGGTTTATTGAATTATACCTATGTAAAATGATCTGTACCGGCCTATAAATCAATATTGTTTTGATAGGAAAAGGACGGAGACATTGATAGGAAAAGGACAGAATGGTTGAAAAATGCCTATTTGATCGTCTGATGATGTGTCAAAGATTACGATTTCGTACGAGATCAGACAATAGAACTTTCAGAAATTAGCAAAGATAGCAGATTGAGTGCCCGTAAGCTTCTGGTGGCTACTCTAAACAAGTTGCAGACAGAAACTTGATATATGACCATCTAGAGGCGGAATATTCACAGATGTAGTGACATGTAAAGTCAGTGCGAATTTAAGCTAGTTATCATCCAAAAAAGACTGGAAAATGATATCACTCTAAAAAAAGTAAAAAAGGAGGCTTTTTAGCATGCATGATTCTCGCGTGACTCTAAAATTGGAGTTTAACAAAATTCTAAAAGTTAATCCAGGACGCCCCTCCTTACCTGCAAGGATTGCGAGTTGTAATCAAGGACTCATCAAATTAACTGCGAGCTTGACCCAGAGATTGGTTAGTCTTTACTAGAAGCAGTAGGTGATAAGCTAGAGGACGTCAAGGGAGACATTAAATTTGCCATCACAGTGAATCCTTGTACCCATCTAAAACTTTATGGAAAAGTTGACACTGCTGTGCTCTAACCAGTAGAAACCACCGACAGAGAATGACAAAGAGCGTCCTTTGTCAAGAGTCGATAAGATGGAGCTCGAAGTAGAAAACTGATTAGCAAAAAAACACGATTACTTCTAGAAGACGCATAACCGTAGGCGGAACACAAAGTGAATTGGCAAAAAAGTAACTTTCAATGACTCCAAGGAGTGTAGCCAGAAACATTTGGGGCTTGTTTTTTATTTAAATAAAATTTTATTCAAAATAATCTTAGAGCTGCTTCACCAGCTCTTCTCTACCGTATGATTAAATTGAATGAGGGAATATTTCAAACTTGAAGAACTATGAGTAAATAGGGTACTCATTGAAGTGCCTGAGATTTTCTGAGGGTGAGAATAAGCATCCTTGTGAAAAGTTATTTGAACTGCTTTCTTCTCATAATATAACAGAAATGTAACAGTGACTAACTTGGAGGTAGATAATAATATGCTCTGGATGGTTTTGACAAACTAGAACCGGAAAAAAAGTCGTCTGGAACTTGTTTAATCAAAGAAAAGTTGAGGCTAGGGTGCGATACGAGCGTCCAATTGGGGTAAGACAAATATCAATTTGAAACAGTACAAAGTTGGCTTGAACTTTACTTTTATCACAAGAAATATAAAGAAGACATTAGATGTAACTGTAATGTCGAGCTTTACTTTCCTCTATTATCCACTGAGGAGTGAAGAATATTAAACCTAAAGGAGTATTTTTTTTCTGACCACCAATAGCTAACGTTTATGATAAGTATTTACACGGCAAGCCTGGAAAATTTAGCGAAATTATAGGGAAATCTTAGCCAGCCAACGACTGATAGTAGTAACAATCACGCAGTAGAAGTGGAGTGTTCCATTGTAAAATCAAAAGCCAAGCTTAAATCTGTATAGTCGTCCTCGGAACTAATTTGCAGTAATTTTAGGTACTTTAAGGTATTCCACATAAAAGTAAGGAAGGCACAAAGCAAATTCTAGATATGGTTCAGCTAAAATATTGAATGGGTCTCCGAAATTTTTTTATTAGAAAAATAGTATTCTCTTAAAGCTGGAGGTTAAGTTCATTGGATGTCATTAGATAAGGGGTTTTAACTTTATGTGCTTCTCCAAGTCAGAAGCCTGGCAGAGAAGGATCGGCCGCAGAGCTTAGAATTTCAATTCTTCGCGGATGAGCTTAGGCAAATGTAAGAAGTATAGCAGTGCTCTTGAACCTGTTAAAACGTAGTGTGGTACCACCAGGTAACATTTCCATCTACGATAGTGTTGACGTGCTATGCTAATTTTTTTAACAAGCTAGGTGAACATTTCAATTTCTAGTTTATCTGGGTTCATATATCGCCTCTAGGATGTCTTGTTTAACTGCAAAGCAGATGAACGTCCCAGAAATTCTCCTGTGGCTACCGTAACGAGGAAAGTAGAGGAGTCTATTGCAACACTACAATCAGTGCTTAGGAAGATGGGTGATGGCTTGACAAACGTATATAGTAAACTAAAACAAGTTGCATTAAAGCTGGTTAGGGAGATAACATAAGTTTCAATGCAAGCGTGTTTGATGAAAAGGTTCGTGAGAATACTGTAAGATATACAAAATAACCGAAGAAACGTAGGTCGTTTTCTCTGCTCATGCTGGAAACTAGCACTCAGAATAGACTTAAGTATTTACATGATAGACTGCCATCGTGAGTTCGGAAACATTCTCGTTTTTTATATATATATTTTTTCAGAAGCCCAAGCTAGTTATCTTATGTAATAGAAAAAATGAGATCTGTGGTATCATAATGGAACGAAACCGGTCGACCTTGCCATGGAACAATACATACTTATAGCATTTCCTAGACTTGGATTATGAAATTCCTTTAAGAAATTTAATTAATGCTCAATGGCAAACAACCAAGGTCTTATAAAAATGGCTGCAAATACTGCAAATACTACAATACACAGCTACAATACTGAACGAAATAGGCAATTATATCGATGTTAAAATGTGGTTATGAAAAAGGTAAGGGACACCTCAAATCAGCCAGTAATCCACAAATTGGAAAGTTGGACTGTTCATTTTGGCAAACCCATGCGACTAATAAGTGACAGGGGAGTAGTGTTTATATCCTCGAAATAAGCCCATTTTTGACGAACAACGAAAATGTCAATGCGAACGATAAATATAACCATGTTGGCGATGCTTAGAGTTAGGAAAATGGACGACGGAAGAACATGGAATATTAACCGTAATAATCTTCAGTGATGTATCCTCAGAAATCAATTTTACTATATACAATACAAGAAGCATTTTGCAGAACGAATAAATTTGGCCAGAGAGAAGCAAAATTATAGGCTTGACCTGGAAGTAAACTTCGTATTTGTAAAAGGGCGTGGAGAACCAGCGACGAGTACCATATCCGATATGTTATAAACGACGAAGTGCTGAAAAAGACGAGGTTCCAGCGATCGAGCGGATCCATGATGTTATTTACTGAATTTGAACTTTGATGTTTCTGATAAAGACTTCAAAATATATGAATGTGACCACACAGTTATCGTTTGTGAATGAAGAGCAATTGTGAATATCCCAATCCAAATTTACTCATGTCACTAAAACGACGAAATCAACAACAATTTAAAGCGCTAGCCATCAATATTCTATGTAACTTATTAATCAATACGTAAGCATCACTGAACGTATCTATTATTGTCATTATGATCGTATTGGTGATCATATTAAAACGTAACCCTTTCCAATTTTATTCTATTACAGTAATATGCATAGCGCAACAGTTTAACCTCAATAATATTAAATTAACTCCGATTACATAGAACCTTGATAAAAATTCTCGTATTACACTTCCAATTATGAAAACACTACTGTATATCTCGATATACACAGAAAATAAAATATGAAAAACAATGAAACAGGAGAAATCACCGAGAGAAGAGAGAAATACACAATAATAATTTTGATTTACATGAGGAATGAATTATGGGATGGGCCCAAAGCCCACTGTAGTGTGTGTGTGTTCACACAAGCCTGCTTCTTTTTTTTACACGAGCACAATCAAACGAAAATATCAACCTTTGAGTGTGTTGGTAAACGTCAAAGTCCATATAAAAAAAATTCAAAATTTGACGTTTCTCACTAACACTACTTAAGGTCTATAGACGCACACCACAAAAGGTTGAGTACTTTTATTCTCTTTTCCATCTCACTAAACTGATAAACGATTGTCAAATGATAATGGTAATTTTGAAAACGACATATATGCGATGACAGCTTCATTTATGCAAAATAATTTTATTTGATTTTATAATAAATATAGATTAATTGTATAAATAAATATAATAATATTATGGATAATACACAATAGTATAATATTGTGGATAACATCGAGTGAATCTTGTTTGTTTTGTGTAAATTCGAGTAGGATAGGTTTGTGGTTAGGTTTTTCAAACATAAATAAAGTATATATGAGTTGCATAGGAATGTATTTTGATTCGAAATTCATAAATGGTTTAATAAAATTTTTATCTATTTACATTATATTTTATTAAACTATTTTTTTCGAGTTAAAATTTTCAAGTCTTTAGTGTATCATAGCGTGAAAAAGTTTGTGTAGATTTTTCATGTGCGTCACGGTATGATTTATGAATGTTTAAATGTGATAAAAGATAAGGTCCTATTTAAAATTGGAATATTTTTAACTGTTCTGGAAATCGATCTTGCAATTAAATCATAATTTCCGTGATAATTTAACTCAAGTTTTGAAGTCAATATGAATATAGTTTATTAAATGATCGTTGACGTTGAGTTTGACACAGAGAGTAAGACACGCTCATTCGTTTTTATTTTATATTTTTTGTACATTTTTACTCAATAATACTAAGGTGGTGTGCGTTTGTTTATTTTTTTATACTGTATTCGCAATCGTGTACGAATAGAGGAATATTCACTAATACCGCTAAAGGTTGATATGCTTCTACAGCATATGTATGCATAAAGTTTGGCTTGTGTGAAACACACACACTAAAGTCGGTTTTGGATGGGCCAGTTGAATTCAATCAAAAACAATAAAACGAAACATACACATGCAAACGCATCGAAGGGGACATCGTGACGCAGTGAAGCTATTATGTGGATGTGTAGACTAATACATATTGCAAATAAGCTTGAAAAATGGCAACAATGTTGCATAACAAAAAAAGATTTAATACAGAGATAATATAACAAACAAGATACTCACTCATCTGAAACTCTCCACAGCTGCTTAAAATATATGTCCATTATTTTTTTAATTAATAACCACACTTACTATTATTTATTAAACTTTACTTTATTCTAAATAACTAGAAAGACACAAAAATAAATTTAAAACAAACCGAGCGGACAAAAACCACGTCCGCTCCGTACGACGCTCAACACTGCACTACATTTTAATGAGCTTTTATGTATTATTGATACACAGTAATAAAATGCAGTGACGGCCAATGTTGTGTATGTGAGTGAGTCGTAATATGTCTTTTGCTTGCTTTTAGATGATTTGTGCTGTAGAATATGTCTACTTAGAATTTGTTGACAAGATGGCCAAATAGCTTCACAATCACAGTGGATGGCATGTCCAATGTGATTGGGAAGCTATTTGGTCCTACAAGGCATTTGTGTTCGATAGTGAAATCTTGGTCAAATAATACTTTTAGAGTAGCTGACCTCTTTGATTTTTCTGTTCCTACACCAATGCCTGTTAATTTTGAAATTAGATGGATCTATCTTGTTTCTGTTTTAATCTAGGTATATATAGTATAGTGTTGCTGATGTGTGGTATTAGTGTTTGAGCTCGCTGCTATTTTAAAGTTTATATGCTCTGGTTTTCTACGTTATTTAATGTTTTTGTTGTGCTTTGAATTCGCGTCTTGGGAATTTGTTGAGCGACTGAACTCGATGAATTTTTTATGTGTTGAATTGGGCTGGCTATGGGTTTATTCTGGTTCCTTTACTTTGTTTTCGTGGAATGTATGATTCATGATTAGAAGAATCTCTGGAGTTTCTATATGATATCATATTTGTTTGTTTTATCATATTCGCTTTTTTTGGCGTGAATTTATAAATTGTGTTCCCATGTTTATGAAACTCTTTTCTATGTTTGTGATAACTAAAGGCTGTTGTGATTGTGGTTATTTGGGGTAGTCATTTGTATTCCACAAATCTTTGCCCTGTTGTTGTAGTGAAAGTTTATGATTCGCGTTGTAGTCTGTTTGAGGTTTTTCGTATCTGTTATTGGGATTGAGGATGGCTGGTCTGTGAGCATATGTCGGTATTGAAGTGAGCTAGGTGTATGGTTCCGAAACTGGTTTGTGTTGTTCTGATTTTTAACTTATGAAATGTTGGGTGTAGTTTGTTCTTGTTGATTGATTTGTGTTTATGGGTCCGTTTGATAGTTGTTGTGTTGACGTAAGCTACATCACTATGTTACAGTAATGGGTCTATTGTGTTGGTTGCTCCTCGTTTAAATATTTGTACGGTCGTTGCGTTTAAGTGAATGTTAGATGTTTCTTTCTTTTTATGCATTTTCAGTGCTTGTATCAGCCTGCGCTTAATGTAGCTGTTTATTTGTATAAAATTTTGTTCCACTCCGTTAAGTGAAAGTGTTTTAGCGTACAAATGGTTCAACATTGTTTTAAGCGTTGGATAATCTTCCACTGGTCTATGGCTAATCCTAAAGTATTCGTGTCTTAATTGTCACGATTTGTAAAGACCATCTGCGGGGTTTATGCATCTCATCTGTTTGTTGGAACTGTTAAGTTGGTGGTATTTGTTTTTTTAAGTTATTCGGATGGATTGATTTTTTGGTGGTTTCATGATGGGAGTCTAATATTTTAGTCTACCGGTGCATGTTGCTTTGCTTATCAATTTTAACTGATTTTTCGTGGTTTGTTTGAAAGCTTGGAAACAAGTTTGCTTTCAGGACTTCGACCATTAGAGTTCTCGAGATAATTTGGGCTAACCACAAGGGGATTTCGAATTTTATTTAGAATTCGGGAGTAGACACACCAGTAAAGTGTATTCTCAAAAGTTTACTGAGTACAGAACGGTATTATCACAGGTAACGATGAAGCAATTTATTACAATGTTTTGAAGCCTAATTCGATTTAACATACATAAACCGATATTAGCAAATCCAAAATATTCATCATACTTTTACTTAGACTCATTGCTAGATTCTTTATGGTAGTAAACCAAGTTAAAACTTGTATGGTTCTAAGGGTTTTTAACGGGTGGTTGTTTCTGTCATTTCTAATGAAGGATTAATAAGAAATTTCGATTCCAGTATCAGAAACAAAAAAACAATATGAAAGTTTAGATATTTGCAGAAACCTACATATATAAAAGCTATCAAATAGCATATATTGAATCTTTTAGTAGAATTCTTAATAATTGAAAAAACTGCTTAGTAGTTTTTATGTTAAAATAATCTGAAGCTTGACAATCTTTTCAACACCAGGTGTGGCATAGTTATATATAACTGTGTAGATCAAAAGTAAAGCTTGCCATGGGAAGCACATTTTCCATATTTACCTGATAATTTTTTAAAATATTTTTTAAATCTAAGTTTGTTCTAAGGCGATAGTAAGTAGAAGCTTTCGAGAAATACTATGAGGCCTAAACCTATATAGATTATAATTTTTTCATAGAAATGATGAGATTTACCAGATTTCCCAGTTGCGCAAGTACGATAAATTTTCATATACAGTGGGCATTCATTATAAGCAACCTTTACACAAGCAACATTCTATTGAACCTCTGCGCATTAGCAACTTTTTTGATTCCAAAATTTCTGTACAAGCAACCATGGTTTTATTTTTCATTTTAATTTTAATTCTTCCGTAAAAATGAAGAAGAAAGGCAGAGTATCAATTTCTTTGAAAAAAAAATTGTCAATTTTAAATGAACTCCAAGATGGCAAGACACCAACAGAGATCTGCACAGAAGCTACAACATCTATTAGTCGACTTTAACGAGGATAAAAAATAATAAAGAAAACTTGGGAGAATTCGCATCAAAAAAGTAAATCCTGAAACTATACGGATGGTTTTTACTACGAAGAGAAGCAACCGAATTGGTTTCAAACGAGATGCTCAAAGTTAAAGCACTAGATTTAAAAAGGTCACTTAATGGACACGAAAAATTTTCAACTAGTGATGGGTGGCTTGAAAAAATCAAAACCCCACGGCATAAGAATTTTGACGGGTGAAAAACTTTCCTGCAATGCTGAGAGTGCTGCTAAATTTACAAGCGATTTCAAAAGGATTATTGCTGAAAATCGATTTTTACTTGGACAGATCTATAATATAATGAAACCGGTCTGGTTTACAAAGGTTTCCACAAAAAAAACAAACGCTATCGTTTTCGAAAAAACAGCTGTAGGACGGAAATCCATGAAGGAAAGCGTCATCGTTATGCCTTGTGTAAATGCAACTGGGACGCATAAACTCGATTTGATGATGATTGGAAAATCTAAAAATCCTCGATGTTTTAAAAATGTAAATTTACCACTGTATTACAAATCATCCAAAAATACTTGGCAAACTTCTGTGCTTTTTAAGGAGTGGTACAACGATTTATTCATTCCTGAAGTTTCTCGTCATTTGGAAGCTAAAGGCTTACCAGTAAAAGCATATTTATTTATCGATAATGACAGTAAACACTTTTTTCATGATAAAAACTTCAAGGCTATATTTTTTCCCACTCAACAATACAGCCTTGTTGCAACCACTTGACCAAAATGTCATAATATCCCTTAAGCAACGGTATCGAAAGCACTTTCCGTCAACACTCGTGGCGTTGTGTGTAAACGGCAATCACAACAAGGTATCAGCTCTTAAAAGTTTCGTTTTTGATAGTTGAAGTCTGGAATCAAGTCCCACGATCAGTTGACATGAGTTCATTTAAACAACTGTTTTCATCGATCGACGCAATAGAATTTAATATATCAGAAGATCATTTTGTGGAAGAGGACGATATCCCCCTGGCTAGACTGTACTAGGTAATCGAAAATGATTTAACTGAGAATGAAATAATGGAATGAGCGACTGGTAGCAACGAAAGAAGCGTATTTTTTGAAATAGAAGAAGAAATAGCAAATGACGAGAGCATCGCGTACAAAGAGGGTCATATGGAAGAACAGAGTAGAATCAGCATCGATAATGTGATAGATTCCTTCAACACAGCGGTAGAATGGGCAGAGGAAAATAACCTTACAAGCAATGAGATCTTGTTTTTGAGACGAATTAGAGAAAAAGCAGTTCTTACAAGACTTAATATGTATATTAATTATTTAAACTAATAGAATTTAAAACTGGTTATTTATCTTTAAATCGCAAAACGGATTTTTCTTAAAATTTATACTCTTTTTTTCTATATATAATTAACTTTTTCTACATGAGAAACTTTTTTGAAGTTGGTTCAGATAAGTTGCTTGTATAGAATGCTCACAGTACATAAATTCCTAATTACCAAAAGCTAATCCGATGTGAGTTCTGCTTTGTTCTAGACTGTCAAGACCCAGACGAGTCAAAGAACATGATTTTCTAATTTTGTTATATAGCGATATGAAAAAGCACAATTCTGATTAACCCGGTTGCGGAAAACAGTTAACACTTTTCTGAGGTGGCATGGAGCAATCAATATAGTTCCCAGTGACATCTGACGAGGCTATATCGTAACAAATTGTATATATATACCAAGCTGGAGCCAAATATAATTAAGGGGTAAAACCGAAAATGATTTCAATATCTCAGCTACCATTTGAACATATATAGTAGGGTACCGCACGGTAGTGTAAATTTATAAAAAACATGCATATCATCTACTATATGTTTTTAAATATCCACTAAATCATAATTTTTAACAAGTTTTTAATCGATTTTATCGTACACAGACACAGCAATGAAACTAACTTTAACTTCACGAACATAAAACGATTTTTTTTTACGTTGCATAGAAAAAGCATAAAAAAGTTTAATTACAAAATTTAAAAATTGATTTATCTCTGACAGACTAACAAAAACACAAGTTTTATAATAGACTATATTTATATTAATTTTTAATAAATAATTTTATATTTATCGCAACCAATAATTTATTTTGTACAAAGAGTAACTTATCTTTATTACAAAAAATCTTCTTCTTATAGTTTTCTTCTTAAATGTTTTTAATATTAACTCGTTGCAACATCTACACACACCATATTGTATATTTTCCGGAACCACAATGTTACATATACTTTATATAATAGCAGTTTTATAAAATTTCAGATATTGTTGCTTATTATAATCTTAGAAGAAGTTTATTCACCATTCAAAAGTGGTTGTAGCGTAAATTGTTTTCTTCAGCTTATAAAATTAAGTTCCAAATTCTCAATTTCCCAATGTCAGTCGACATTTTACTTGAAAATCCAAGTCCCTAAAGTTGCTTTAAATGTTTTATATTTTAGTTAAACATCAAAGGTTCTGGGGTGTATTATAACCTCAGTTTATATGAAGCTTAACAATTTGGTTTCTTACTCAACATGAAGAAAGAGAAACCCAGCAACCGTGTTGAATGTGCTTTATTATAGTATATGCTCGATTTAACCAAGAATATTATTATATTAAAGAAAAAGTATATTAGTTCACTAAAGGTGATACGATACCATCCTGTGAGATCGAGTAAAAGTGGATGAAAGCAGCACAAAATTCAACACCAAATCGACAACGCTAATCATTCACAATGTATCATGAACTGAAATCAGAAAAACTACATAAATCTACGGGCTCATCAATACTAGCCCAACCACAAATCAGTCGGTACAGATATGAGTCTTATGAACAACAAAACAAATCTCAAATATGTCTGAATATGGTATGTCAGAAAGAGTGTTGAAATAATATAAAAAGATTGAAACTGAAGCACATATAAAAAAACTCAATTAAAAGGCAAAATGAACCTTATAAATCAAGCTTAAAACTCCACAAGGTAATTCGGAGGAAAAATAATCCATTTTTTTGGTGTTCAATTGGCCCATTGTGACATCCCATTTTTAACTGTTCGTGCCAGCTATAGGTCCGCTTTAGTATTGACATGACGATGGGACGGCACACGGAATCTATAACCTCAACATCAACCAGGTCTCAGATGAGTTCCTTCGCAACACCGATCACACCGCCCAAACAATCGATGGTGAAAAATCCCTTTTCGCATCCTTCCTCTGTCCGGATTCAAACCCGGTACCTCCCCTGGGCGTTTAAAAAAATAATACATACAAAATACCGAGAAATATCGATTAATCGCTAAATAAGTGAATACATCAGTATGACACAATGATGCAATCAAAAGGAAATGAGTATCGAAACTTTCTGCAACTTTAATAACTGGAAGCAGTTGGTACAACGAATGAAACTATTTCAACCCATCTATAGCCGAGTGCAGACATTAAATTGTCACAGAGGAATTGAAAAACTGCTGGAACAATCAAACTAATCGCTGGAACTGATCACTAGCAGTGCTAGTTTTAGGAAGTGCATCTCCACGGATGGGTTCTGCTCTAATCGATCAATTAGCGGGAAATTGGAAAAAAATAAACCACCTGTGAATCAATACTAAACAAAAAAACAAATGCGACATTCATCAGCTTTTTGATCGGCCTCTGCATTCGAACTTATTCGACTGATGCGGGTCTAAAATGTTAAGAAGGGAAAAGCACTGAGATTAGACACAAACATATGGTGCAGATATCCGAGGACTGTGACTTAAAAACATAACCGAGTATTCCAATTGGAAGCGCGTTGAAACCAATACTATAAGTATTGTATACAAGGGTCGTTTTTGTATTTGTGGAGAAGAGGATAATGCAGCTATATGCTTACAACTAAAGACAGCGACTACACTGGATCGGGTACGAACTTATAAAATAGCTATCACTTATATGTAAAATCGATAATCGAAAAAAGTTTACCCGGGCTCATGAATATTGTCTTACTGCCAATTATATCACGGAGATATTTAATTTTTTTGAACGCTCCATGTAAATCGAATTTCTCATCAAGGGGGCTATTACGAAATAATACGATATCGGATTTTTTTCCAAAATAAAATTCGTCTACTACATAGCAGTCGGATTTTGACATTCGATTTTCGGATTTCATTGTGTCGTTTTAGTTTCATAATAGCAAAATCCGCTTTCGAATCCGATATAGAATTTTTCATAATAGCCCCCCAGGTTTACACTGTTCGAGAAATTACCCAGCCGTGTTACCACTACCACTGGCTAAGGCGAGGATAAGTAGTCGTGAATTTTAGATGAGGTCTTAACCTTGAAGCTTCATTACAAGAACATTGAAGGTAATAATAGGCGGGGTTTTTTGGGGATCACATATTCAAAAAAGTTATCACTATTACCAGATCATACACTGGTGATTGTAGATTTAATCTAATGTAAGTATTTCATGAGTTTCATTAGAGCAACACATTACAAATACCAACCTAAATCTGATTCTAGATTATCAATTTAAAATGTTTATGGAAAAAAGTAATTACCGATTATAAGTGCCTATTCATAGTTGAATTTTAGTATTATTATGAAAAAAACTGACGAAAATGAATCAGCAAAAGTCCATTCAACCAAAGCAGCTAGAACCATCCTCTAATTTTTTAAGTATATTAAACTATACAAAAAGGTTATTGTGTCAAAGTAAGACAATGGTGACGAGACCACGAGGCAGTGAAACATTCAAAATTGGGACGTATAAGGTCAGATAAACCTTCTATTCTAAGGAACATGAAGCTCTCGGAGGTGAAAGAATTCAATTCAGTAAAACTACATAGCTCTATATACACTCAGCTTATGATATCAGCTCAATGCAGTTGAAACGCGAGAACATCACCAAGGAGGTCCAATGGTGAATTGGAGAGCTCGAGAAACTATACTTCAAAAAATTGAGGGAACTTTTAAGCAAGACCGAAACGAACATAAAATTTACTAAATTTAGTTCAACTTTGGATTAGGAAGGTCAAAGAGAAGCAACTTGAAGAACTTTTGCCGAGATAAGGCCTTTCCACTTTAATTCATACTTTTTCTTCAAAAGTCGGATGCCAAGCTTTACAGCCATATAAAACGAAACTAATGCGTGATTTTTAGCAACTTACTTTCCGGGTGCAGTGGAAGCCAGATCTCAGGACAACGTGAAGTGAATTATACACGAATTAAAGCAATTGCAAACAAGCTTAGATAGGCTATTGGCCTCATTAAACATTTAAATAGCCTGGATCATAGATATCTTTATACCAAAAAGATTGGGATAACCTGAAACTCAACCAAAGGACCAATTAGTCTCAAATCGTGTAAGAAAATAGAAAAAGTTCTAGATCAACTTATACGAAGCACTGCTCACGAAAAACACTCGCCATATCGAAACCAATTTGGGTCTCGAATCCAGTTAGATTGTTTACCAAACTCGAGAAAACTATCATTGATTATGAAATCGCCCTCTGTGTTTTGTAGATATTGAGGGTGCTTTTGAAAATACCTCTATTGAATTGATAGGAGAGACTTCAATTGGAAAGCAGATGAGTGCGCCTACAATTACGTACAACTACAGATAAGGTAGCGAAAGCGGCAGCCATTAAAACAGTAAAATGCTGTCTACAGTTGTTAGATTCTCTACGGATGAATCTATGATTTCCAAACAGAATTGATCTATTGGTAATATAAAAAATTATTAGGCCCATTATTAGGTTACCTCCCGCTCCAACTGCCGCAGTTTTAACCACTGCGCCACCTGGGCCGTCTTTCTGTTTTCTTGGCAAATATGTTTTTGTTTAGTTTTAACTTGATGGCTGCAGTCAGTTTTGCGACGGCAATACGATAAATGTTTATGCCTTGCGAATGCTGTAAGGAAGATCTTGAAAACAGCAAAGGAATGATTAATATGGGCATTCTATACCGAGGCTGTGGAAAATTGGTGTAGTGAAGTTATTCAGTTGGTGTTCTGAATCAAAACCAAAGCGAGTATATTCCAAAGGTCTGTATGGATCATATAACTATTCATGGAGAATCAATTTATGAGACGAGTGATCCTAAATTCCAGAATTTTATAAAAAAGGAAACATATAGAATGTTATCATCCGAGAAAGGTTTGTTCACGGAAATTTGAAATTACAAAACGTGCGGCCAAATGGAGAAGTGGAAAATAATTTTACACAATCGGTGGCGAATGATCAAATGTATGTGAAGTTATTCCAGATTTTCATGCTGAGAAACATTTTAAATATAATTTCATCCCAGTCCGGAGTTTTTGAATTGTATTTTTACCATTTTTGTGTAATAATCGAGTTCTTATATTAATGGAGGAGCAATTCGGTTCTGAGATTGCTTAGATAATTCGGTTCTGTGATTGCTTAGATTATTTGTTGCAATTTTAGGAACAACCACTTGAGTGGTTTATTTATCGAGTTTTTATTAGGATGATTTTGTTTGGGAAACTCAAAACCATATTGCTTCCATATAAACTCTGGGCTGGGATGAAAATATAATTTTAGTATGGCTTGAACATTTCTCTACCTTACTTGCACAGCTTTTCCACATCTGTCATAAACAAACCGCAGAGATTTTTATTGAGAATCCATTCTATGAAGAATTCACCATGACCATGCAGAGATTAAAGAAAAATCGTTTTTCATGAGCTGATTGTATGTAGAGCTCTTGATATTCGGAGGACTAACTTTGTAAAAATGTCTTTTCGACCTTGTTCGATTGGTATGGTGAAATAAAGTTATGCCTGATGAATGGAAAGTGGCCGCGTTATGCCCAATATTCAAGATGTGTGATCGCTTGAAATGCGAGAATTATCCCGATATAGCTCTCATTTGAACAGCATACAAGTTACTGTCATACATTTTCTTGGAAAGAATTACTGGTCTGGCGAGAGAAATTATCGGTCACTATCTCAAGGAGGATTCAGTTCAAATAGGTAAGACTTTTCACTATGGATAATTCTTTCTAAGTATTACGAAACATCCCGCGATGTACACCAGGTATTCCTTGATTTTAAACAAGCCTATGACTCGATCAATCGAGAGCGGCCATGGTTTGCGTTTGAGTATTTAGGCATCTGTATAAAATGACAGTAAGTCACAATGCTGTGTTAAAGTTGAGAACAGGCTATCGAGAACTTTTCAATTAATTCTAGTGTTCGACAAGGAAATGCGCTGTCTCCGGTAATTTTTAATGTCATGTTGGTATAAATCCTTCGTAAAAGTGAAACACCTCCGGACAATATCTTATTCCGACAATCCAATCAACTTTTTGCATATGTAGATGATATCTGTGTGATTGGATTAAATGGCAACGGAGTGAAAGGGATCTTTAATCGACTGGAACAGTGTTCAGCTTCCGTTGGTCTCAAAATCAACGGGTCCAAAACCAAATATCAGATCTCTGGTTTTAGAGACCAAGACACAAATGATTTCAGTAGTGGTAACCACACGTTTGAAGGAGTGATGACATTCAAGTATCTTGGAATTCCATTACTCACGATAATAGTGTAGGAGAGGATATCAAGGTTTACCTTGCCGCTGGCAATCACGCTTTTTATATCCTCTTCATCCACTTCAGAAATCAAAATTTCTTGCAAATACCAATAAGTTGAAATTGTACAGAGTGTTCCGATTTGCTTTCATGTATGGATGTGAGAGTTGGACCTTGACGGATGAGTGCGAAAGATGGCTTCTAACATTCGAGAGAAGAATCAAGCGTGTGATATATAGTCCAAAACACGACATCAATGACACATACCGAGTTCTTTTCAATGACGAGACCAGGAATTTAATCCAAATTCCTGATATCATGCATGATATCAAAGCACAACGAGTACCCTGGCTCGGTCACGTTCTAAGTGCGGATCCGAAACGAATGATTCAGCGATCTTTGAAGGGAGAACTACCTTTCGGTACACGGTTGAAAATTTGGGTATATTTGACTATACGAGCGATTAAACTTATTTATACAATTTTAGGTATTGATTGATTCAATATTTTGCTAAAGTATTATGATTCTTTGTATGACTTTCATTATAAAATAAACACAAAAATTGTATCAAATTATATCAAAAACCTTAGCATGGATATTTTGAAATGGTTTTAAAACTTTGATATTAATTTAATACAATAAATATATGAAAATAATTTAAATAAAAATTATCAAAACAAAAATCAAGAGAGATTTTATACCATGTAGGTATAAATATCATAAACTAAATTATTGTTTTTATACATAATGGTATTAATATTTTATAGTAATAACTGCAAGGATATTTATACCTTAAATGTTTTAAATTAATAAAAACAAAATATGAAAAGAACATAAAAGAGTTTTATTTTAATGCCTAATTGGTATTAAAATAATTTTAATTTGTTCTAGATTACAAAAACTATATTATAGTAGACAGTGAGTTATATGTTAATGAAGAAAGTTTTCGAATTGATGAACCATCAATAAAGTTTTTTTTTGATATAATATAAAAAAAATGGCTTTTTGTAAATGTGCAAGTCACAGCCCAATGAAATTCATTTAGCCCAGGAAAAATTTAAAAATAGTCAATAATCACAGACGCAGCATATTGAAAAATTTTACAATACACGGTGATTGCCGATACGTTTTTGTGTTCGGAGTTGGTGAGTAAAATGTCTGTTATAAATTTTTACATTTAAGTTTTTATGAGTAAGTTTTTGTATAGATTACTTATGATTTCACCGGTTTGATGCAACACCAAATATTGAAATTGTGTGGGAGAAGTACCAGAACCACATTTTTGCTTATTTTAATATTCCAGGAAAATCATGATAGAAACATAGGTAATTATACAATGACATAGATTTAAAATATTTTTTCTATTTTTTTATTTCTTAGATTGGGACATGCAAACCTTATCTTTCGTCAATTTAATTCGATTACTGCCACCATGGACCGATCAAATTTAATAGAGAGACATCTATGTGTTTTGATGAGAATATATGTACTACGAATTGGTGAAATCAAGAAAAACTTATTTATTTATTTCAAAAAATTCTTTTGAATTTAAATACTTATTTTAAATTAATATATATTTTTTAAATTTTGATAAAAACTTCTATGGACTTGATGTAATTTTTTATAGGCTTTTTAAAATAAAATAAATATTAAATCTTAATGAATCTACTGTATGTTTTATTCTGAATAGTAATTTAGTTTTTGTAGCAATAACCTCAAGATCAACTTTAGATAAAATATCCAGCCTAAATATATTAATATCAATAAATTTAATTTTCAATAAGTATTAATCTAATACAATTTCTGTATTGTAAATTCAAATATTATTATTTTTATTTATACACAAAAATTGTATAAAATTTATACCCATTACATATTAAAGTATTTAATACAAAAATGTATTTATGTAATTTTATATTTTATTAGTATCAACTCTTTTAATACATATTGTTATTAAAATTATATCATAATAATATAAAAATAGTTTATACCGCTTTCGTCTTCATTTAATAGTTTTTTGTTTTGAAATTTTTTATATTATAATATTATTAAATTAACAAGTATCGGTATCAAATTTAATACAAAGTCAATGAATTAGTTTAATAACAACTTTTGCGTGGAATTATATGAATACTTAAATTTTATCAATTTTAAATCCTTTTTTTCAACCGTGTAGGCGAAGAGGTCGTTGTTGAGGACGATTGCTCCACAGCAAAGAGAGGTTTCTTGCAACAGTATGAAGAGCTAACTCGTGATTGAATTCGATGGAGTCAGATTGTTGACACTGTACGGGCAAACAAACTTATCACTGGAACTGTTCACCAGCATTGCTAGTCTCAGAGGATACGACTCCGCGGATGAAGAGTTGATATATTTAGACATAACTATTAAAGCTTAACATAGGTGGAAAGAGCATGTGAGAAACAAAAAGGAAGAGCTACTCATACATTTAATATTCTGATATGTAGAGATGCTAGCCAACTTCGACCCAGTCAGATAGCTTAGAAGTACGAAGTCTATAGAAATATGGTGGAGCTTACTTAAAGCTAGTACTGTTCAAATTTCAAAAGTAAACTAACCATTAACATCTTCATAAAAGATGTGTATGACACGTGAATGACAAAACTAGCAAAATATCAATATCTAGAATCAAACTGAAATATATACTCTAACTACTGTAACTTCAGATCTAAGTAACGAAAATCTCAAGATAAACATGCCAAAGCAGTTAACTTACACTTTCTGATACGCCATAATGCATATCAACCAGAAACCAATCGATTGTGTAAAGGGAGTCAAATACCTGTACAATCGGTAGCTAAAATTTAACAAAATACAATTCAAACGGTAATTCAGAAGCCTTGAGACCGCGAAATGTAATCACGAAAGTGGAGATATGAAGATGTCAATTGACTGGAACTCTTTTAACTGGCAATCAATATTTTGGCTTAGATACTTTATAGGCCCACAAAGCACATAAAATAACACAAGGTAACATAATCATCCAAACACACCAAATAAAGTTACAAAAAAAAAATCCAAAATGATGACAGCTTGATGGCAATCCAAAATGTGATCAGAAATTATGATGGTTATAGATTTTGGTGCGACTGGCTTACCAAAGACTGACGGATGGTCAAGGCCTTAAACACATTGTGGCATTTGATATAGAAAATTATTGTGAGAAACTTTCGTTTGAGTGCCGTGATATTGCGTGAAAAAGTCGTTATAGAAGACAATAATGGATTCCGTGTATTAAACAAGAGAACGTCCAGGAGATCCCTTGGTGGAATAGATAGCTGGAGAAATTACGAAAAAAACATCGAGGATTCTTGTTATCAAGGCTAAACGCATCAATGATTAGGACCGAAACGACTTTGGCTAAGTTCAACTTTAAATTGAAGAGGTTCAAAAGGGCAACCCTATGAGGAAATTAATAAATTACTTGCAGTTGGAATCTAGAAGATACTAGGCAACGATCATTTTAGATATTCTTCAAAAATAGGATGCAAGTTTCACTGCCATCCGAAAGGAAATGATTGAGTTACTTTCTCATCTCACTTTACTCAGTTGAAGTCTAGCCTCACGACGACTACTACATTGGACCAGGTGAACATTTATACATTTCACAGTAGGATTTGCAGTTTTTCAGAAAAAATTATACTACTAGGGACATAAGATGTGATATTTGATCATTCAAACCGATTAAATCACATTTGGGAGATGTATTGGCCAAGACTCCTTCAGAAAGTTATTGAGCAGATTTAATCTAGTCTTAATTATATTTCTTAACTCTGGGGGTAAGTTAACGTGTCTTGTTTAGCAAAATAAGGGCATGATCTGAAATCCAACCAATATGGTATATTGACTAATCAACCGGACTTACTATAAGCTTTTGTAGACATTGAAAGCACTTGACCATGCCGCTTACAAGTCGAAAGACTAAATGTGAATCGAAATAATACAAATACTATTTATAATTCTAAATTTTTCCAAGATGAAGGTTAAAATACGGGTCCAGAAAGTAGTGCGATGTACAACCTAAATTATCTTTTTCCAAATATCGGTATATCCGACCAGTTTGTGGTCGTGATAGGATGTAAACTTTATTCAATCCCATAGTAGACTGGAGTGCAATAACAACAAACTGAAACATGTCATGTATTTCACTTAAATAAAAGCATGATCCGCGAAAGACAAGCATATGTCGTTCGTGCCAGTAGGAACCGTGTTTATATCAAAAGATATAAGGAAACCCGTTTTTGGACGATTTTGGTTTACCATCCAAATTATTTCAAAAGACTCACAGACGTATCTAACAACGAAAGTGTTAAGTCTATTCGAAGCCAATATATGATAAATGTTTAGGAATAGGCATGCGAATGCTGTAAAGAAGATCCAGAAAAGAAACGATTAGTATGGGTATTCTAACCGCTCAAGTGGCGCAGTGGTTAACGTTGCAGGAAATGGAGCGAGAGCTACCGGGTTTGAATCACATAGGGATAGGATTTTTCACCATTGATTGTTTGGGCGCTGCAATCGGTGGTGTATCAACACATCTGGGCTCCCTGTTGAGTTTAGACTCAGTAGGCCGTCCCATCGTCAATGTCAGTGCTATAGGCTGGGTGTTCTAACATATACCGAGGCTGTGACAAATTGGTGTAGTGAAGTTATTCAGTTGTTGTTTTAAATCAGAACCAAAGCGAGTTTATTCCCAAGGTGTAAATCTGATCATATATTATAGAAACACTTGATGTCTGAGCTAGTTTCAGATGTATTATCCGCATGGATCATATAACTATTAATGGATCCAGAATGCCAGAATTTTATAAAATAATTGTACACAATCGTTGGCAAATGATCAAATGTATGTGAAGTTAGCCCAGATTTTCATACCGGGAAACATTTTAAAGATAATTTCATCCTAGTGCGGAGTTTTTGAATTGTATTTTTTACCATTTTTGTGTAAATATCGAGTTTTTATATTAATGGAAGAGCAATTCGGTTCTGGGATTGCTTAGATAATTAGGCATGCATAAAATCAAGTTTCCAATTTTAATGGAATAAATTCACCCCGATTCCCTTAGTGGTATTCTCTTAGTCGTCGAGAAAAATTCTTTGTGAATACCTCCGGATTCAACACATGGTAACCATTCTTCATATTTAGTTCTTGTTTTTCCGCAAAGTCGATTTTTTTTTCTCCTCTCTTTTAGTCGCATATAAACGGTCGAATATTATTAGTGTAGTGTAAAAGATGAGTGAAACTAAGGAACAAGATGTCGAGATGGACCAGGGAGACGTAAAATACAGTGAAGTTTCGTCGGCAAAGACATTGCCATTACAGCCGCTATGGATGGATGACGTACGAGGATGGTTGGCATCAGCGGAAATTACGTTCGACCTGCATAAGACCACATCCTCAAGGCAAAAGTACCTGCAAATCATATCGTCGATCCCATCGCACTTGTCCCAAACTACGATACCGGACGTGTTGAGAAATCCACCCACAGAAAACCACTACGAGCAGCTTAAAACTATATTATTAAACCGTCTCGCGCCTTCAGACGAGTGGCAGCTAGAGGTATTGCTCAGAAGTTAGGATTTTGCAGACCGTAAACCGTCCAAAGCCCTCAGACATATCGAGAGTCTGGCAGGGAATAATTTCGGTGTCCCAGTCATCCGTTCACTTTGGACCCGAAATCTTCACGAGTTAATAAGAATTGCATTAGCTGCCCAACCCGACTCGGCTCCTTTATCGACTCTAGCCGAGGTCGCGGATCGTATGCACGAAAGCATCAGGTTGCAGCAACCAAATTTACACGCCATCGAGAGACCCTATAATCCTCCGGCATCAAGACCATTTTCACAAGTACGAAAGCCACGAAGAGCAAGGCCAATTCAGGACGAGCAACCATCGACATCGTCATCTGACTCATTCGCGTCTGGCTTGACACGAATTGAGCAAATTGTCAGGCAATTAAACTTAGGTGCGCCAGGCCAACGCGGCAGACAATTTGCACGGCCAATACCCCGATCACGTTCACGCTCTCGATCACGTCGGGGTCACCATTGTAGTGTGTAGCTTAGCTGTAAATTTGAAATGTAATCGTAAATCTGAGTTGTTCCTTGTATCTTGTAATCCACTAGGCCGGTTTCGCCACAACGTGTTCATCAATTATGAATTAAAGCGACAAACTATATATTCTAGTAATCGTTTGAAAAGTTTCTTGTCACTTGGAACGACATTTATAGGCGCGTGAAAATTTCTGTCGACAAATTCAGTGGAAATTATAACTATTCTCCGATTAATTCAGTGATCGACGTTCGTTATATCAAGTCACTTCATGAAGTGACACGACTAAGGGAATCGGGGTGTAAGTTCTAGGATAACGCGGATAATTCTGGTCCGAATCCAATTCTGATAGCAGTCATCAGTTAATTGTAGTGTTGCATTTTTCGGTACAACCACTTGAGTGGTTTAATTATCGAGTTTTTATTAGGATGATTCTGGTTGGAAAACTCTATATGGCTCCCATTAAAACTCTGGGCAGGGATGAAAATATTATTTTGGTTATGTCTGATGAACTTTGTGTTATGTGTTCAAAGTTTGAGTTTAACAAACATAAAATGGTGATACATTATGTACTATTTTGGACAAGAGCTGTGTACCAGATGCGAAGACAATACAGTTTAAAGCTCATCAATTACTCTAGCATTCGACTTCAACTATATTAATATAACCATCAGTTAAGTTAATCTTGTAATAGTCGAGTCATGAATCAAAGCGGAAATAATCAACATATGCTTCCGTCTTTCTACATAATTTTGTTTTATGCTGTTGTTATTTTATTCGGAATATATGTTTGATAAAAAGAACACCAACTTACGTCTTCTACTTTTAATAATAAAACTTTATACTCATTCTTATATAATATGTACGTACTTCAAGACTCCACCTCATTTAAAAAAGAATTTTTTAACTTCGGTTTTATTTAAAATAATTTTTCCATTATTTTCTGTTTAGTCATAACCAACTACCCATAGATGTTCATATTTTTTTTTTGCTTGTGCTTTGCATATGAGGTAAGGAAATTACATTTTTTCCACCCATATGTTATTCGAGACGTCATATTAAGATTATCCTGTGTGCAGTGCATGTACTCGTAGCTAGAGAGCAAGTAGATCATAAAAAAATGGAATTTATTTCATTCCTTCAGTTTTACTCGTCTATTCGTTAAGGAACAGATTTTTTGTATCCTCTTGTATATGTTTTTATACATGTATACATGAAGTGACTAGAATTTATATAAATTACAATACTTTATTGTGATCATAACCAAAAAAACATTAAAAATCTTATTTTATGTAATATACAAAAATTTTCTTTAAATATAAAGCTTTTAAGTTTTGTGTGTGTTCGCTCTAAATAAGAGACGAAAAAAAAACTTAAGTATAATTGAGATGAAATGGAGTAGAAAATTACTAATTACAAAGTGAAAAACAAACAGAAAAATGTTTTTCACTTTACTTTTCCTCCGCATAATGATGATGGTTCTTTTAACTGATTTTTTTTTTTGTGTAATATTAATTTTTAAAAAGGTTTTTCATTTTAAAAACAAAACAAAAATCTTGTTTTAATTATTAATTCATAAAATATATATACAACAACAAAAATTAAAACAGCTGCTTAAAAAGAATTTTCCCACCTTAATTACATAATTAATAATTAAAATATTTTAATGTTATTTATGACGACAAATATTTGTTGGGTAACCGCAAAATAGTCGTGTGCCAGTAACATATTACGAGTGTGTATGTACTCGTATCATTTGACCAAACATTAAACTTTCCATATCGTTAAGCTTTTATCGGATCAAAGCGTTTGTATATGTGTGTATGTAAGCAATTAACCTCGTTTCATTGTGATTTAATTGTTCCCGAAAATAAATTAATGCTATAAAAGTAACACATACATATACGAAGATGGAAAACTTAAAGGGTAAGATAGAAGCAGTTTTTGTTTAATGCTAATGGGTGCTGGTTAATATGAATGGGCAGGACCAAAGAAAACATGTTGGCCGATAACTTAACCCAAAGAGGCGCATCTTCTACTTTTGTAACCCCTAGGCGTGACTACTATTTATCGACTGTTTATGAATTTATGGTATACACCAGAAGCGATATCGCAGCGATACGGCCTATATAGCAAAACGAATATCATGGCTTTCATTCACAGAACAAAAAGATTCCGATACTGAAAGCTTTCGTTTTAGGAAGAGATGTTACAATTTATGAATCGAGCCTGAGAGATGGAGAGGCGGGAGAGGTTCCAGTATCAAGAATGTTGAGTAACGATGTTGTGTCTTTAGTCTTTACCGAATAACGTGTATGGAGAGAACGAGCAATTTAGAATTTCACCGGTAAAAATTAAATCGGAAAATTCAACTGTAAAAGATTTCTCTCGAATGGGCGTGCTATCGATAACGCTGTAGATATTAATGATTAGCTTAAAAGAATCTAACTGTTACCTGCTCAATTACTCAGAGGGCAGTAATCAACTTATTATTAGTCATTTGACCATTTATGAGGTTTAAACGGTTGTTAACGCTGGGTGCCAACATACAAAGAAAATGGGACATCTATTTTTAGGTAGCGGAAATAATGTTAAATGTTTACATGTATTCATGTCGCTTAATGTAACATAAAACCATATTTATTATACTCTAATTACACAATTCAATATTATCAATAAAAAAGAATCAAAAAATCTCTCTCTTTCCATCTAGCCTTCAACAAAGAGCATTGTAAAAAAAATATACAAAATTGTACAACATAGTTTCATTTATTAAAGGTTTTTTAATAACGAGAATATTTTGGATTCGGAGTGAATATCATAATATCCAAAAGAAACATTGGCGCCCGAGCAGGGACCTAAATACTAGTTATTCTGTAGAGGTACATAAGCATCAATAGCATACAGAAGCAAGCGGTATTTCGGAGTTTGCATAATAAAGAGATATATTGTGATAGCGGAGTATCGAGTTTAATCAAGCGAAAGCACATTGCGCAGAATTCAAGTGGAAGCTACAGTTGAATAACTGATACAAACAGTAAATCGATAAAGTAGAAAAGTTGACCATATAATTGCGTCCGCATAATTACGCGCGCTTTGAAATTCAACGTGTATAGTGGTGAACACATATAAGTGACTAAAACGTGGATATCAACAACGTGAGCGGTATGGAAGGTTTAAAGAGGCAGCGAGTTACAATGAAGGGTTCAATGACAAAATTAGTTACTTTTGTCAAGGGCAACATCGACAACGTTAGCCACGATGACAAATTAGTAAAGCAAGAAAGGGCCCAACAATTATTAAATGATTTCATTAGTATTGAAAAGGAAATGTTTAATATAGACGACAAAGTTGAGTCAGATTTGTCGGAGTTCGAAGATTGCTATTACATGGTTGCCGCAAAGCTAAATGCCAGTATTCGCAAACACGGCACTGTTTCAACGTTAAATAAATCAATTGGTGGTTCGTCGCAGAGGTCAGCTATGGAGGTGCGATTGCCGAAAATCGATATTCCCACTTTCGATGGAGACTATATACATTGGCAGTCTTTTTTTGATATATACAGCTCCACAATACATGACAGAGAAAATCTGGCCGCAGCGCAAAAGTTTCAATATCTCAGGGGTCTCTTAAAAGGGGAAGCTGCCACACTCGTGCGTCATCTCGCGGTAACGGATTCGAACTACCATGAAGCATTTCAAAAGCTGATACAACGATATGACAGAAAGCGTCATACTGCCAATGCATTCATAAAAAACTACATAGATCAGCCGAGTATATCACAACCAAATACTTCTGGAAGTTGACAGACTCAATCGATGAATCCATCAGGGGGCTTAAGGCAATAGGTGAAGATGCTGAAAAAAGAGACCCTTGGTTAATATATATCGCATTACACAAACTGGACGATGAGACTAAATCGCTTTGGACACAAACAACAACAGATAAAGAGTTCCCAACCTTTGATGCCTTTATCAAATCCCTTGGAAAACGCATTGAAATGATAGAAGCTACGCAGGGATCTCCAAAGAAAGGCCAGCCGATCAAAACACAAACAGCACGAGCATATGCAGTTACAGCGTCTAACGGAATGGTTTGTCCAGTTTATAATGAAAATGGACACCGAATATATGAATGCGAATTATACAAAGGTATGACATCAAACGATAAGTCTGCAACAATACAAAGAAGTAACAGGTGCTTCAATTGTCTGAATGGAGGTCATAAAGTGCAGGAGTGTAGGTCTAAGGCGAGATGTCAGTACTGTCATATAAGACATCACACATCACTTCATGGGTCATCGGATGGATGGCAGACAATGGGCAATGTCCAACAAGCAATTCCAGCAGCTCATAAAGCTCAAGGATCGCCAAGTCATGAAGCAGACAAAAATCAAAGCAATGGTATACCCGAGACGAAAGCACACAACGTCACCCAGGGAACATCATACGGGATACTACCAACTGCCATAGTAGAGGTTAAGGATAGTATAACGGCCAATGGCAGAAATATAGAGCACTTTTGGATTCTGCATCGCAAGCCTCATTCATTTCAGAGGAATGTGTTCAGGATCTAAACCTCAATCGCGAAAATGCAAGGGTTCTTGTGAAAGGGCTTGGCGGTACAGGAATAGGAACAACCAAAGGATCTACCGAGTTGACAATTACATCAGCGGATCATACAACTAAACTAAAAACTCAGGTATTCATCATTCCAAAAGTATCGGCTATATCGAATGAGTCTAATGTTTCTGAAGTAGATCTCCAAATGCTAAACCAGTTGCATCTAGCGAATCCTACGTATAACAAGCGTGGCCGAATCGATATACTCTTGGGGGTTGATACATTCTTCAAGGCCCTTCTATCTGAGAGTCTGAAATTGCCAAGTGGTTTAACAGCAATGCGCACAATATTTGGCTGGATTGTAGCCGGTAGAATTAAAGCCACTGATCAATATGATCCATATAACGGGCAATTTTAACGTGCTGCTAGATATTGCTAGGTCGCTGCGCAAATTTTGGGAAATAGAGGAGATACCCAAAAGGATGAGGTGTACAACAGAGGAACAAGAATGCGAACAACTATTTGAAAGAACCATTGGGACGGCTCCAGACAACAAGTTCATAGTACGACTACCATTTAAGCAACCAGGTAGTATGCTTGGGACAACATATAACACCGCACTGAATCGGCTGAGGTCAATGGAAAGGAGGTTTGAAAGAGATGTCGAATTTGGAAACCAATATAGAGCAGAGTATTCATCTAGTTCATGGTAGAGTATGAAGAACTGGGACATATGACACGGTTGCAGGGATACGATAAAGCAGCAAGCAGCAAGTTTTACCTTCCTCACCATAGGGTACTAAAGGCAACCAGTACAACAACTAAATTACGAGTTGTATTTGATGCATCCACGAAGTCATCAACAGGACAATCATTAAATGATGTATTAATGGTTGGACCTACCATACAACCAACACTAATCAATATACTTCTCAGATTTCGTCAACATGAGTTTGTGCTGTGCGGGGATGTGGAAAAGATGTACAGGCAGGTGTGGGTAGACACTGATGATCAACAATACCAGAATATCCTATGGCGCGTTAACACAAACCAACAACCAACATCATTTAGGCTGAAAACACTTACCCACGGTACGGCATCAGCTGCATTTTTGGCAACACGTAGCTTAAATCACATAAGCAATCCATTGCAATCCAAGCAACCTCATGCGGCAAGGGCCATACTAAAGGACATGTATGTTGATGGTATGGTGACTGGCGGCAATTCAATAGCATACGTCAAATCTTTAATGGCACAGGTAGTAAACGAATTAGGGAATCATGGCTTCAAACTTAGGAAGTTTCTAACTAACAGTGACGAATTGCGATTCTTCATACAACCAAACACGGAGAAGCAAATTAAGGAAATCGGAGAGCATGCAGATACACCAAGGGTATTCGGACTGCAATGAGACCCTTATGCAGACGAGTTTCGATTCAACGTCGAATTGCCTGAGCGTGACAAACATACCAAACGAACGTTACTGTCCGACGCTAGTCGTACCTTTGACCCGCTTGGTTGGTTATCTCGTCATAATTAGAATAAAGATCGTATTCACTAGGATCAACTCGACTGGGATGATCAACTTCCTCCAAGCGTGCTACAAGCATGGAAGAAAATTAGAGCCGATATAGGTGAGACGACAAAGGTACGAATTCCGAGGTGGATACAATCCAATAGCCAAGTAAGTTTAATTGGGTTTTGTGACGCCAGCGAAAAGGCGTATGCCGCGGTGGTATATGCTTTAGTAAATACAAAAGAGGGCCAAAGAGCACACATAGTTACATCCAAAGCACGAGTAGCACTAGTCCAGCAAATCAGCTTGCCACGACTTGAACTGATGGGTGCTCTGCTACTAGCAAAGCTTATGAAACTAGTGGACGAGGCCCTGAATATAAATATAACAAAAGCCGCATTATCCACAGATTCACGAATAGTTTTAGATTGGCTATCGGCGCATCCAAGGCGCTGGACTACATTTGCATCCAATAGGGTCAGTGAAATAATTCAATTATACAAGCGAGAACATTGGTGGCATGTGACATCGAAGGACAATCCCGCCGATATTGCTTCACGAGGAATGACAACGACGGGGCTGATTAGCAATAAGCACTGGTGGTGTGGACCCTATTGGCTAACTGATGCCGAGCAAACTAGAGCAATTCAATCAGATAGATCTTGTGACCAGAAGATGACGACTGAAGAGTTGCGACCCTCTAAATAAGACAAATTCGTGGTATCAACGAACAGTTTTATTCAATCGTTCATTTGCAAGTACTCCAGCTTCTCTAAGATGTCTAAAGTATTAGCACTCATTAAACGGTTTATCTGCAAATTACGACACGAGAAAACAGGGAGTGATACAACAACGAATAGAGAAGAGATAAAAGCAGCCGAACTGATACTTATTCGAGAAATTCAAAAATCGGAGTTTCCTATAGAGTGCATTGCAAAATGCACGGGAACTGGCTCGAAATAGCAAATTAATAAGTCTTAATCCATTTCTAGATAAGAACGGCGTTATACGAGTAGGAGGATGGATTAAAAATTCGCTCGCAACATACGATGTCAAACACCCAATCATATTACCGATGAATAATCACGCAGTCAAATGCATAGTAAGGGAAGCTCATCTACTCCATCACCATCCGGGAGTGAGTCTGCTCACCAGCATCGTACGACGACGATTTTGGATAGTAAGAGCTAAAGTGGTATCGCGATTAATTGTGAACAAATGCATTAAATGCATTAAACAAAATCCGAAGACATGCAATCAGATGATGGGGAACCTACCAACCGAGAGGGTTCAATATCTGCACCCTTTTCATCAAGTGGGTGTAGATTATTGTGGCCCATTTAAATTGCAAGCTGTAAGAAGAAGAGGACAAACATAAATTAAGGTATATGTTTGCATTTTTGTTTGCTTGAGTACCAAGGCTGTACACATTGAGATAGTAGGCAATCTAACAACGGAAAGTTTCCTGGCAGCGTTAATGAGATTCACGGCACGGAGAGGCAATTGTCATACTATACATAGCGATAATGGGACGAATTTTGTGGGTGCAAATAATCACCTTCGAGAACTTCTTCAATTTTTACAAGCAAAGGCTTCTGATATAGCTGCTGCACTCTTGCAACATAAAATAAATTGGAAATTTATTCCACCTGGAGCTCCCCACATGGGAGGAATATGAGAAGCAGCTGTAAAACAAGCGAAGATACATTTAGAAAGAGTGGTCGGCGAAGCCATAATTAAACTTGAAGAGTTTCCCACATTACTGGTAAAAATAGAAGCGATACTAAACTCAAGGCCGTTGGCTGTTAATCAAAATGAGGATATAGATTGCATAACACCAGCGCATTTCCTAATCAGCCGAACATTCACGGATATGGCAGATGAAAACTTACAGCAACAAAATATTTCACTGGTAGCTAGATGGCGATTAGTGAGGCAAATGCAACAACAGTTTTGGATTCGATGGCATCGAGATTATCTAACGGAAATGCAAAGGCGAAGCAAATGGTTTTGTGGATCGGACAATCTTGCAATAGGAGACATTGTATTAATTGCGGAACCTGGGCTGCCATCAACATGCTGGGCATTGGGAAAGGTCAACGATACTCATCCGGGAAATGATAGCAAAGCACGCGTGGTCGACTTTCGTCTGGCTAACAGAAATAAAGTAATTCAGCGACCAATACATAAACTCTGTAAATTACCAGTTCAGTCGTATGAATCAACTGTTTCATGGCCGGCGGAATGTTTACGCTGGGTGCCAACATACAAAGAAAATGGGACATCTACATATTTTAAGGTAGCGGAAATAATGTTAAATGTTTACATGTATTCATGTCGCTAAATGCAACATAAAACCATATTTAGTATACTCTAATTACTCAATTCAATATTATCAATAAAAAAAGAAAAAAAATCTCTCTCTTGCCATCTAGCCTTCAACAAAGAGCATTGTAAAAAAAATAGACAAAATTGTACAACATAGTTTCATTTATTAAAGGTTTTTTTAATAACGAGAATATTTTGAATTCGGAGTGAACATCATAATATCCAAAAGAAACAACGGTTATCAAAAAACTGGACTGGTGTAACGAGCCTCACTGGTTCTTTTAATATTTATTATTAGAGTTCAAGTGGAATTTGGACTTAATCTAAGTCTGTGTCTCTCAATTATGTTGATAGATATTGTTCACTATAGAACGAGAGAATATTTTTTACCATTTTTTACTGCTTATATATTTCCATTTTCCGCTCACTGTTAAGTGAGGAGGCACTGTAACGAATCAGAGTCATATTTGGGCCACAACATCTCATAGTTTTCTAAATGCTAGCATTTAGATAAAATTAAGGACGTCCAACATTGGAATGCTCCATTGTAGTATTGGAAGAATGTCTACAAATTGCGAAGTTTCTTTAAAGCTCTAATAAGCTGATATAATGTTTCGGTGGACCTCTGACTGTAACAATACATTTATTTAGCAAAAGAGAAGGTTATGTAATCATTTCATATATTACCAGATCTAGTACCACGACACTATTCATTCTAAATAAATAGCTGGCGCAAATCTATATGAGGCTGGAACCGTCTTGATAACAAAAGGACCGTCTTGTTACAATAAATATCGGTCAAAACCAAAGATTAACTATCCGTCACCAGAAGGAAATTGGTAGAATCGAGGCTCAAATATTTCAAGAAATATTTTTATGGAAAGTCAGTACTGTTAATTGTTAAAAGTGAGTAGAATAAATTTTAAAACCCCGAAAGATACAGACATAATAAAGAAACTACGGGACGAAACTCCTAGCTTTGAATCCAGTTATCAACTGAAAAGACGAAGATCGCAAACCAGCATAAAAGGAGGTTGGGTATTACTAAAGAGGTATTACTAAAGAGAAAATGGTAGGTCCATCTAATGGAAAGACGAAGATGGAGAAGTTGTTGAAATGGAAAAGTTGATAGTAAACATTAGGCTAGCTGTGTTCAACACCATATAATATGACCACCATTTTAGACGATCTGATCTTATAAACATAGAATAATAAACATAATTACCAACACCTCTTTAGTCCAATATCCACATTCTTGAAGTGCATGAAAATCCCTCGACAGTTGACAGTAGAGCAATGGTTTTCTTGCATTTATTTTATAGTTCAAGCGGTAAATAATAAATATATGGCTTACCACTTTTGATGGGCGGGCCCAGGAATTCTGTACTTCAGCAAAGTATAAATATTTTCAAACCACCAACCGTAGATGAAGAAAAATCTCTTTTGCATCCTGCTTCTATCGGGATTCGGAAACGGTACCTCCCACTAACTAGCGTTCAGCACTGCACAATATTAAGTATGATTCACGTCAAACAATCAGGAATAGTCGCTGAATAAAACAACTGACAAACTAAACCGTCAAAACAATATCGAGGTTTTAAATTATTTCAGGGCCTACCCGAACTACATACTAACAAAATAAAACCAAATTATTTCCAAATTTCAAAGCCTGCTAATCAATGCATGCAGTAAAAAATACATTTGAAACGACAGTACATTTCAAACATTTGATGATCAAAAAGTCATATCTATCTTTCTAAGAAAATTCCAAGAAACTAGTATCAACCACCCTATGCTTTATACTGTACACTTTTATTATTATCAAAATCTCTTTGTTGCTTATAAAAATGTAGTTGTGCTTTTAATTCAATCGTAAACTTCAAATAAAACAACAATAACTATATATACAGAAAATTACAAAAACAACAAGTACAATACAAATTAATCTTACAATGCAGATAAAAGTAAAAGACACGATTTGTTTGTGTTGTTGTTGTTATCATTTTGTTTTTTTTTGTACAACTAAAACCAATTTATGTTGTAATTACGAAAAACTTGAAATGGTGTTTTTTTTATACATAGGAGCTTTATATATATTCTGTTGTTCGTTTCGTTTCACTATGCTAAAGCTCATCGAAGGCAAAACGAACGCAAAAGCAACTGAAAAGACACAACAACAACAAAAACAAAAGAAAACGTATTTTTATTATTTTCGTACTTATTTGTGAAAAGCTCGAAAAATTGTTTTGTTTTTTCTTTTTTGTATAACAAAACGTTTTAATTGTTTTATTAATTATAGTTTGAATGAGGCGAAGCAGTCTAGTGTACAAAGTATATGAAATGTCTTTGAAAATCGAAGCATTCTATAGTGTTTAATGTGCTCGTATTAAGAAACTGTTAAGATTAAAGGTATTTGATTAAAAATCGAGTCTAGACAAGTGGTGAGTAACTGAATCTCATATTACGAGTGTACTATTTCGACATATTTCGAAATAATCGGTATCTAACGAGGTTCATTTTGTGCACTAGTGTGAGTAAATTCGCTTTCATAAAGATATATGTGCAAGTGCCTGAGACAGGAACAGTCAGTTTTGGATCAGCATTGTCACCCTACTCAAGCGAATACTATGATGGAAATGATGCAGAAGCTAAACAATGCCATATACAATGTTTCTGAAATGTTCCTTCAAATTTTATTGAAGTAAAGGATACAATTCAGATATGTACTCTGATTATTCTGCAGTGATACTTACCATAAGCGACAATATACTTAGATAGGAAACGAGACCAATTCTTTTCGATAAAGGAGAGCTTCAGATCTGAATTAGAAAGTTAAATCAACCTACAAATAAAAAAGGTACTAGAAGAAGAGGTAGAAAACTTCACTGATCTTATTCAGATAACCACTTGGAATTATACTAAAGAAACAGCATCCAAAACTAAAGTTAAAAGTTACCAAAGAGGATATCGAAACTTGGTCATGGGAAAAAATTCCGATCCCTCCTATTAAGCGAAGTGATGGCTTTTCTGATCAAGTGGTTGATCGAAATTGGAAGCAACGTTTTTGGGGTAGAATCTCTGTAAAACCGACTTGGTTATATTTACTAGGCGTAGGAATACTGCAGCTTTCTCTGTACAATCACTTTTTGGATGTAAGGTTAATAGCTCAGTCTACGTCAAACACCTTAAAGTTTTCCTGGATAATAAACTTTCTTGGAAGTATCATCTGGATTTTAAACTACAAAAAGCCACTGCTATTTTTTGGCAATGCCGTAGAGCTTTTGGTAATTCTTGGGGTTTATCCCCCAAAATATTATACTGTATCTACAAATCACTAATCGTTGTTTGGTGGCCCGTGGTTAAAGTTAAATCTTCAATTGAGAAACTTAATTAATTGCAAAATTTAGCTTGTCGAGCTGTAACTGGAGCCATGGCTTCAACTCCGCTATTAGCTGTGTAACTCATTCTATCCCTACCCCAGTTACATTCCTTCATTTTAGGTACAGCTTGTTCGGCTGCCTCTCGCTTAAGGAGGGTTGGGGCGTGGAATGGTCTTGGCACTACTTCAGGCCATAGATCAATTCTTGATGAATTTATACGAACTATGCCAGAAATCGACATGGTTATTGATAGACTTCTGCCTGTATTTAATTTCCATAGATCTTTTGAGGTGTTGTATCCATCAAGGGTAACAGTAATCCGAATCACTTGTATTCTTTTCAGATGGCTTTGTCTCTGAACAGGGCTCTGGTTTTGGTTACTACTGTCCATCGCATGATTTGAGATACTCATGTTGTTTGGGAATCTACTGTACTATTCATCAAGCGGAATTAATTGGGATTACTCACTGCGTAATTTCAGCTCTAGGTCTCGTTACTTAACTCCTTGAACAATCCTCTAACCAGCTCTAAACTGGTAGGGGATTGTAAGAAATTTCTGAACCTCCTTGGCTGTAGCAACAAGGTAACGGTCATGTGGGTTCCAGCCCATTGTGACATTGAAGGCAACGAAATTGCCGATTGCTTGGCTAAAACTGGTTCTCGCTTATATTTTGTGGGTCCTGAACCAGCTGCTCCTCTACCTCTTCACATAGTGAAGAATACAATTAAAACCTCTGCCCTATCGAATCTAAAGCTTACGCGGTCAGCCACACCAACTTGTCGCAAGGCTTTATCTTTGTCAATACTTCTAAATACTTTGTCAAAGGGCCTAACCCGAAGCTAACCAATTACTTTCATTGAATAAGGACAACTTGAGAAAATTGGTTTCTATACTTACTGGCTATGGCCGTTTCAAAAGCCACCTTCATCGCATGGATCTTGCCAGTGATGCCGTATGTGACGATTGTCTTTAAGATGTTGATGATAGCTTACACTTTATCAGCAGCTTGGATCGCATGAGATCACTTGTGTTCAACTTCAGGAATATTCCTGTAAATTAACTGTCTTCTCTGCCCTGGTCCAAACTACTCCAGTTTGCTAAGGTTGCAGAGCGCATCTGTGCGCTTTGACGAATTCTAGGTTTGCACCAAGGGCCCTCTGTGGCATTGAGTGCGGAACCTCTAAGGGTTCCAGCCATATTTAATAATAATAATAACCTCGAGAGAATTTCATAGGGAAATAAAATTCAATTTGAAGTCAGCAAACGCCTCTGCCTATGACGTTTTAACGGGAGAAATTCTAAAGCAACTACCAAAGAAAGCTATCGCTAAACTAACTCACTTGCTTAGTGCTGTTATTAGATTGCATGTTCCTGCGGCCTGGAAAGTTGCGTACCGAAGCAGGTAAACCGTCCAATGAAGCTAAATCGTATGGTCCGATATTCCTGCTTCCAATCATTTCAACGCTAATGGAGGGACTACGCTTGAGGAGAATAAAGCCAATAATAGAAAGTAGAGACATAATACCGGATCACCAATTTGGATTCAGATGCAAAAATTTAACAACTGATCTGAATTACAGATATTATAGAAAAGGCGTGACATTATTTTTCTGGATGTAGCAGCAGCTTTCGTTAAGGTATGGCACGAGCGTTTAATACGTCAACTTAGGCCTCGCGCTTCCGGGACCATATAATCTTTTTAAAATAATATTTGTCTGAAATGCTTTTTAAGACTAGAAAATGAGCATTCTGGACTGAGAGAGATAAGGGCAGAACAAGGCAACGTTCTGCGCCCAGTCCTATACCTACTATATACAAGTGAACAGTCCACTCACGTAAGCATAACAACATTTATTGACTACACCGCTATACAAGCAACAGGACAAACTTTGTAGGAGGAGGCGAATAAACTACAATGTGCAAGTGAAGAAATTCGCCAGTAGATCAAGCGATGGAAAATCAAACTTAATGAATTAAAGTCTGCCCGTATGTCAACTTTATTGAATTTTAAACTTCAATGGAAAGAACTTGTGAAGAAGAAAAGATCTTGATCTTAAACCAAAACAATTGTCATGGCTAATACTGATTTATAATCAGGTCCTAAAGCCAATCTGATTGCGTTTAGCTTTGTTGCTGTACTAAGAATTCTAACCTTAAACTTATACAAAACTTCCAAAATAACGTACTTCGGAGTGTAGTCAATACACTCTGGTACATTCAAAATAGTGAACTGTGTAATGATTTGGGGAGTCCGGATACAAAACACGAAATAAAACGATTTGCAACGAAGCATGAATCAAGTCTAATGGATGAAACATGTTAATGCGGAAGCCTCTCAGCTACTGAATAATGAACATTTGGTTCATATACCAAAATGAACTAAACCCTTCGAGCTCGTTAGTATGTGCGTAGCTACCTACCAACGGACATGCACTGGCGCATCGCCAAAATAACAGGCTTGGTTTTTCGGAATTCAGATGAAAATTGCTGGTTAGTCTGGAAAGACTAGTTTCAATGATTGATCGGTTTGACGGATTGATCGAAGTCTAGAAGATATAGGTATAATAAGATCAAAGGAGTAACAAAGAGCATAATCCTATTATAAAGATACGATTTCGATATTTCTTGAAACATCATGTACTTCGCTATACATAATGTGCGTCAATGATAATATAGAACGCACTCGAGAATCAGTGGTCGAGTAAAACATGTTTCCAACAAAATTTTAGATAGATCAAAATTTATTAGTGCATGATTTAAAATTTCTATTTGTAAAATATTGAAACTGGGTTTGTGTTAGACACTAAGCTGCAACAACTCGGGTATTCTATCAAATTATTTTTAAGATTGGGAAAAATTCAAGATTACGTTTTAGATCGTTTAATCAATATTTTGACATAATGTAGTGATGTCTGAACGAAGTTGCGGTGTAGAGATTGGTCTTGTATCGTGAAGATTTCGGTAAAAGTAAGAAGAGTCGAATCATGATCAAAAGGGTCAAATCTTGCCATTATTTGATATATTTATTTTTATTTAGAATGACCACATCGCCTTTTAAAATCATTGGGTACATCTGTTTTCTTTGGAGAGAAGACTACTGAATACAAATCCCAACAGGTGCTGCGTTGCACAAATTAACTATGAACAAAGTTTTAAGAAATGTACCAAACCCTCGCCCAACCACCAATTTGATTATAGAAGATAGCTATACAATACGCAGATGGGTAATTCTTTATGGTCGGACGAGATAATAAATACAAAGGCTTAATTAATTCTAAGTGGGTCAAAATCGCTTGCATATTACATACTCTATGCAGGCCTATAGTTCTGAGATGGAATGGTTTGGAAAATAAATAATGAGTTATAACTGGAACTATTGCAAAATTGACTAACCAAATCTTTTGGAACTGACCGTGAAAAACTGCTAAAAACTTGAGTACCTGCCTATACTATAGTTAGGGTGCCTATAAATGCATCTTTGATTGCTGTTCATTTTCTTAATAAAATCAAGTGCAGCTCGGTGCTCCATTGGACTACATTTGCTTAAGCTGTTAGTGATAATTTAAGTTGTCTGTAAAGCCTTTTGATCATACCATGTACTAAGAGAAGAGTTTCGACTCAAATAGGTTGCTTTTATCGATTGTTATATCAAGCGGTATTCTAAACCCGTAAAAGAGCATTCTGCGGAACAGGGGCAGGCCAACGAATGAATCGATCTACGATGGAAAGTATATAAATAAAACCTTCGGAAGGTGATAGCGATCTCAATGGACCTATGAACGCAATTGATAACATCAGTAATGCAAATACTTGAAATTAAATTACGAGTATAGCGAGTAAGCCTGAATGAGATAGACTATGTAGTGCACTTAATATTACATATCCGATGATGGAACGAAAGGTCGATGAAACCGTCTTTATAACTATATTATTTAGACCTCGTGAGTGATTAATTTTTGGAGAACTTTTCTCAATTTATATCAGACTCTTTAACCTTAGGTAAATCAATAAAAATTGATCCTTCAAGATTCGTCGGTACTTTCATGGTCTGCGAACCCGCTGAGCATGTTTGATTTATGTTGAACGTCTTTCGTAAACTGAACGAAAAAGTCAAATATTCAAGTCTGCCCTGGACTCTTATTAATGAGGGAGTTGATTGTCGTTTCAAGAGGTTTATGATGGTAAGTTACCTATACGTTCTTCAAAATAAATGTTTAATTGCTAAATAAATATCAAATAGTTCTCTTCTAAAAGCTGAACATTTTATTGCCACTGTTGATGTTTGTGAAAAAAGAATCGTTAAGGCTGCCAGGATCCGTTATTTAATTGTAACACTGCGTCAACGTTTTTGACGTATATGTAAGCCCCTTGGCCATGTGTTATCATAGTCGTCAAGCCACGATAAATTAGGAATAGATAGGCTAGATTGGGAATGAATTTATGGTAATAATTGAACATAACTGATTTTGTTTAGTTTAAGGAGCTGCAGCGGGACATTTATTTATGGCCTGAACTCACTGTAACAGAGGACATTTAGAGTATATAATACGAACTCAGATTTTGAAATTCGAATGTTGATAACCAATCCGCCTTACTCTCAAACAATTGTTTGAGATGAAGTTAGTGTTCTTCTTCGTTTTTCAAGACGAAATATAGACAAATATAAAATTGAGACCATTGATCACTTCATTACATAAGCGTTGAAATATTTGCGCATCATTCCTAAGACCAATGGGCATTAATTGGGTCAAATAACCCAAATGTTGTGAAAATTTGCCGTTTTGGGCACATCTTTCAGAACATAAGCTTTAACCATAACATTTTCGAGAAAAATTTACATTCAATGTGCATCGAACAGATTGATCTTATACAAAATGGATATTTCCTCACGGATCTATTCCAATTTTTTTTCGACTATGTGGAAATGATACCGCAGAAGATGAGGGTCATACAATCGTATATTTGGTTTCCAAACTTTGAAGCTTTTTTTATAAGGATTAAGCTGGACTTTTACTCCCGTCTCTTGAGTACCGGTGTGCAAAATGTCAAAACTATATCCTATATGAGGGGAACAAACTACATTATGTAATATATATTTTTTACGATTACATCACCCTCTATACCTTAAAACAACACCAACCACATCAATTACTTAATCGGAGATTTATTTGTATTTACTCAAAGCAAACACAAACCCGAAAGAATTTCGATATCACATTATTTACTTAAATACAAGCTAAAAATGAACACAACACGAGACGAGCAAGACGAGGAGATATCAATTCATTTTCATTTAATTACAAAAAATAGCACTCAACATGAGAATCTAATAAAAATAAATTTATATTTATCTAAAAATAAAAACTAGCAAAAAACTGTTATATTTTCCTCGACACCCTCTCTCACCTCCCATCCATCGAGTTCTGGTGATGTGCGCCCCTAAGCAAAATAATAATCACTATTCGTATATACACAATTCATCTAAATCTAAATTATATTTCTACACAATTTTTTTTATGGTTATGATGATGATGCTGATATGGCAAAGAGTGACACACACACACATGATGATTAGAATGTATAAACATATATAGAAACAAACTTTGTACCATCATAAATAATTATGTCTTAATTAAAAAAATGTATGTCACTTAATTCAAACTTTTCTAAGTGATTTAAACGAATACAACTATAAAAACTAACTTTTTGTTTAGAAATTATAATTTTGAATAAAAATTTACCAATTAAATTAAAAAGATAACCATAAACTATTTTTATTGATCGTCTTATGCAAGATGAATGCAATACATAACACTTTCAGTCGAAGTTTCATGTATGTGGTACATTATTTACAATTCAATGCCGGAAATCAGATTTATTGGCTGAAAACGCCGACGACTAAAGCCAACGAGATATAACTTTCAAATCCATAAACGATAAATTGTTAACGATAGTGCAATTTATAACTCTTTCAGTCGACGTATCATGTATGAGGAACATTAATTAAAATTCGATAACAGAAATCAAATTGATTGGCTGAAACGGCATAACTTAGATTGAAATCAACAAGATTCTATTCTTAAATCCATATACCACAAACAGTTAATGGTAAATGCAAGTTATAACCCTTTCAGTCAAAGTTTCGGGTATGGAGAACATTATTTACAATTCAATGCCAGAAACCAGATTGATTGACTGAAAACGTTGCAACTAAGATTAAAATCGATGAAATCCAATTCTCAATTCACAATGAACTGAAATGAAAAATATAACTCTTTGAGTCGTAGTTTACATATCATGGTACATTATTAACAACTCCATAACGGAAATCAGATTGATTGGCTCAAAACGTCATATCTAAGTATAAAATCGACAAGATTCATCTTTCAAATTCGTAAGTGACAGACAGTATAAAAGCAAATTATAATCCTTTCAGTCGAAGTTTCGTTTATACAAAACACTATTTCCAATTTGATGTCAGGAATCAGATTTATTGGCTGAAAACGTCGTAATTCAGATTAAAATTGACAAAATACATCTCTCAAATCATGACAAGCTCAAATACAAATTATAACCCTTTCAGTCGAAGTTTCATGTATGCAGAACATTATTTACAATTCGATGTCAGAAATCAGATTTACTGACTGAAAACGCCATAAATAAGACCAAAACCGACGAGATTCAACTTTCAAATCCATACACGATAAATAGTTAACGATAATGCAAATTATAACTCTTTCAGTCGACGTATCATGTATGAGGAATATTATTTACAATTCGATAATAGTAATTAAATTGATTAGCCGAAACGGTATAGCTTAGATTGAAATTGACAAGATTTTACTCTCAAATCCATACACGATAAATAGTTAATGATCCATGCAAATTATAACCCTTTCAGCCGAAGTTTCAAGTATACGGAATATTATTTACAATTCAATGCCATTAATCAGATTGATTGACTGAAAATGTCGTGACTAAGATTAAATTCGACAAAATCCAACTCTCAATTCACAATGAACTGAAATGAAAAATATAACACTTTGAGTCGTAGTTTCGACAACATGGTACATTATTAACAAGGAACATTATTAACAACTACATAACGGAAATCAGATTGATTGGCTCAAAACGTCGTGTCTAAGTATAAAATCGACAAGATCCATCTTTCAAATTCGTAAGTGACAGACAGTTAATGATCCATGCAAATTATAACCCTTTCAGTCGAAGTTTCATGTATGCGGAATTATTTAAAATTTGATGCCAGAAATCAGATCGATTGACTGAAAACGTCGCAACTAAGATTAAAATTGATAAAATCACACTCTCAAATCACGATAAACTCAAATGCAAAATATAACTCTTTGAGTCGAAGCTTTCACTTTATGGTACATTATTAACAATTAAATACCGAAAATCCAATTAATTGGCTGAAAACGTAAAATATAAAATCGACAAGATTTATCTTTCAAATTCGTAAGTGACAGACAGTCAATGATAAATGCAAATGATAACCCTTTCAGTCGAAGTTTCGTTCATGCGGAACATTATTTACAATTCAATGCCACAAATCAGATTGATTGGCTGAAAACGTTGCTGAGACTTAAACTGGCAATATGCTTCGCTCAAATCCATACATGACGAACTGGTATGTTGGTCATCCTTCACACGGTAATTTTATGTCACTAGTGGATTTCAAGCCCAATAAACTGTGGCAACGCGAACATTTAGATGGTTAATAGGTTTATCTGTCACTCTGTGGAAACGACTTTACATTGATCATTAGTAACCTGTTTACATAAACATATACAAATAAACAAATAAACATTATCTGGTGCCTCTGTCATGTTTAGAATCCTTGGGCCGACCCATCTTCCATGTCAGTACTATAGGACTGACATGGAGCTATGCAATGCGCATGGCTCTACGGAAAGACTCGGACCTATAGCCGTATAGAGTGGTATCACAACGGATCAAATTTGATCTAAGTGTGCGATAGCAGTCACATCAACTTAACTTAACTTTTTTTAACCTGTTTACAAGTAAATCAATAGCTTTTAATACAACCTCCCACGGTTCCAATACCAAATTTCAGTATATAGAACCTCCTGTCTTACCTAACGCGGTAAAAATAACATCTGCACAGATTAAGTTCAGACGCTCTTTGATACAGGATATGCATTAAAGTTCTATAATGCCGAATCAACCCATATTTTAAGTTTTTTTTTGTTGGATAGCTGGTTCCGCACATTTAGAACGGCGAATGTCCGTTGTGATATCACTGTATGTACGGCATATACGTAGAACCATCTGTGCATTGCATAAAGCTCCATGTCATATAGTACTGACATGGACGGTAGGACAGAGGATCGTTCACACCACCGATCGCACCGCCCAAACGATCGATGGTGAAAAATCCCTTTTTGCATCTTGCCCTTATCGGGATTCGAACCCGGTACCTCCCGCTTCAACTGCCAAGGCTATAACCACTGCGCCACCTGGGTGGTCTAAAAATGTAGTTAACACTACATTAATTTGGGGCGTTTAATTAATTTGGGTTTAGGTGTAATGTCTCTGAAACAGCTGAAATATCAGAAGAAGATATCGTTACAAGGCCAAGAGTCAAAACCTTCTAGTTCTGCTGTGGATGCAAGAATTAGTCTTCGAGCCAGAAGACAACCATTTTCCAGTTATCTGGGTAATAAAAAAAACACGTATTAAAATTTCATCAGGATTACAAGTGCACTTAATCGAGTAAAGTTTATGCATTGATTACCTCAGTTCTTGACCTATCAAACGGGCGCCCATTGGTCCGATAATGTTGAAATATAACCGCAGGAGCATATTTTTGGTTACAATCTCCAAGTGCCACCATAAAGCTTTACAGACGTTTTTGATTAAGTCACTTCCAGATATTTAATTTCTTTGGAAAAAATCGTTATGCCAAGAAGTAGCTCGGTCCTTCTAGTGACTGGCATTACCGCTTTTTGAAGTCTCGACTTTAAGTCAAAGAGCGACTTATATTTTTCCCCAATTAATCACTCAATATTAAAGTTGAGATTGCCTAAAAGTGTCTCAGTGAATTTACTAGCTTGGTAAGCAAACTGCCACTTATGGAGTGAATTGCTAGAGAGGAACTCACTTCTAATGGGGTAATCTAACTAGTTCTCCTTTGTCTTAGAAAGATACGAGGTAGTGCTAATCATTCTATACGACCTATAGGTTAGGTATCATGACGTGATTGCCTTTAGAGGAATAAATGATACAGTCAGCTTTCTCCGAGTACAAGAGATGTAATGATAAGTGTTTCTGGTTCTCAGGATACGAACTACTGATGTAAGGCAAAAAATATGCCATTTGACATTATTGCTAGTAGAACCTCGATTATCCTTTTTTTAATCTGGTCTATTCCATAAGTGTGATCTTTGGAGAGTAACGTTTTTATTGATTTACTCACAGAGGGTTCTCCATGTTGCTCTCTTAGATCGTATAAATCGAGGTTATATTCCATAAGGGTTGCATTACATTCAATCTACTCTGTCGAGTGTTTAAACAGTTTCCTCTGTTACATTCTAAGTGACTGCAGTGACCAAATTTACCAGGGAGTCTCCCAATATTCTCATAGGTTAAATATAAGGCAGCTTAATCGAACTAAGCCCCGACACATCATCAAACAATTGCGTATGTTATGTGCTACATCCGATGATGCATCACATCTGAGGATAAAGTTTAAACCATTTGAGTTCAATGGGATCGCCATGAATCTTTTCTCTCGTGCCTGAAATTTCTATCATAACAGAACTCTAGGGCTACTACTACCGTTATTGTAAAATCATTTCCCTATACTTGTTTTGGCAACACTCTAATTAATTATTTATGGCTCCTATAAAAAAACTGGCTTAAAGGCTGATTGGGAAGCCTGCTGCTAAGTATTATCTACTTTTCTCTAGTATGGAGCAGGTTAAGCTGTATAAAATGTATGAGTTGGCTTTGGAGTTTGTCCCTTCTGTCGACGCCTTCCTAAATTCTTCTCGAACGGGTTTATAATATGGTAAAGACATGGTTCATAATATGCTAAGAAAACTAATGTTTAGAAGACTAAAGCTTGGTTGACCTTGAAATCTTTTTAAACCATAGTAAGGGGAGTGAAGTTTGTGGCCCTTCTACATTACACTCCAAATCGATGAGAACTGAATGCGTTTTACAGATTTATAAAAGTGTGAACTGTTGCAAGTGCAAAATAATTTGGGCATAAAATAAGCCACGTCTATATTTACAAAAAAAAGTTTTAAACTGCGGCAACAGTTATATGAAAGTGATAAAGTTTAAGTTTCCCACCCACTCCTAATAGACATAATCGGTATTTCTTCCATTTAAATATTTATATATAGTTGGTCCCCCTACTCTAGTGCGGTCAAAAAAGTTGAAGAAACCAAAAAAAAAGTTTTATGATGGCAAGAAAATTTAACATATTTTTAATGAGGGTAATGTATGCTTTAAGCTTCAGGATATCAACATAAATTTATCATATAATAACGTTATTAAAGTAACAACCCGTTATCACCTTTAATATACTAGTTATGTGTATTAAATAAACTATATTTATACCCATACTCGTACATATATGATATATACAGTAGCCGAAATGTTTTTTTAAAATTTTGTACACGACAGTGATGTGAACGAAACATTTCCACGGCTGTAGCATAAAAACATTAAAATAAATTACAACACATAAATAATAGTGTTTTAAATTTATATTAGGCTGAACCATTTATAATAGAACACAATACAATTAATTCATATATGTACATACATTGTATGTAGTTTGAATAGTACAATAATTCCATCCACACCTTCTCAAACTCTTGAACATATTGGAAAAAATGGCGTGCCGCGTTCAACTGTAACAAAACTATAAAGAAAGCGATTCTGTGTATGCTCGTATACGTACATACGAGTATATATAGTCTCTAGTTGTGTGCCAATAACATTTTATTTTCTATAAACTACACAAAGCTTAAACTCTTGTACATTGTTGCACCGGAAACCGGAACTTTGCTCTTTGTTTATGTATGGTGTGAATCATTCGATTTTTATTATAAACGCATACGGTTTTCCTTTTATTTTCCAATTCTATTCTTGTTCGGCTACACAAAACATATTCCAGTTTTTCATCTCTATGTTGTGCTTAATAACGGGAACGAAGTGTCTGGAAAAAACAAGGAATTTATACGAATCGTATTTTTCTGGTTGCAAAGAAATAGTTTTTCTTCTATAGAGATGTACATATAGTTTTCACACGAGGATAATTTTAAATTGTGAAAAGGAAATAAGGATATCAAATATTATAAAGTTTTTTGATGGCTAGCAAAACGTATTATTGTTGCTCGAATCAGATGGTTTCGAAGAGCGAACAAAAAACAAAACACGACGTCAATGTGCATTTCATAGGGGTGGGTCGTCCCTAATACATTTTTATTATATTCCACAAGCTTAATAGAGGCGATTTTTAATTTTTGTTTATAAATTTCAGACTGCCAATTCAAAATCAAAACACTCCGTAATCTTTCAATGTTACCTTTCAACGTTATAGAGACGTTATATTGATATAAACAACTGAAGTAAGAACTCAGTAAATAAAATTCGTATATACAAATGAAATAAATGCTCAAAACACCGAACGCACCAACCAAGCGAAGGACCAGTTACGCCAACTCTAACAATATTGGATATAATGCAAATCATGGTCCAGGCACTACTAGCTTAACATCAGTAGATGGCTGACACTTTTGCTCGACTGCAACAAGATCACCACAAGCATCTAGCTAATATTCTTGTCAAGCAAAAACATTATATTACAACAAAAAGGAAAACATGGAATGCAGAATTTCGATGAGCTGGAAAAATATTTTGGCGGCCTTCAGGATGAATTCAATGCCAGAGTAGTTGACGTCGAGGTGGAAGTTCGAGGTCAAAAGTTAGAAGAACTTCGTTTGTTAGGATCGGGTGGGCAAAGTGACCTAGGTGTGGAGCGGGTCACGCTAAATGACAGAAGATGGACCGGTTTAAGGTGCTACGTGACCCGTGCCAAGAACAACCAGGCCCGTTTAACCAAGCCCAATCGAAAACAGAGCCCTCTTGATACTTAGCGACATCCAGTTGTAAGTAGCGTTACCTGCGTAAACGGAACTCTGTGCAGTTGGACCAATTTTTCTTCGAGACCCTTGGGTCCAATATGAAAAACAAATATATCAAAAACAAAAACAAAAAACGGGAACGGCACTCTCCAAAGGACGGAAACAAAAAGAAAGAACTCAAACCGTAAAGGGAGGGCTCTCTCCAAAACACCAAAGGGAGGCGACTTCAATGCACCTAATCCAGGAACGAGCGGAAACTCAGGAGATATCAAGTGATATCTTTTAGTGACATTGTGAAAGAGCATGTGTTGGTGCCGTCATTGACATAAGTCATGAAGATGGGAGCATCACCATAGGAAAATAGAGTTTAGTGTACAATGCACTAAACTCCCTTTTTCTAGAAATCCTAAATGAAAATCCAGGACCACCTCCATCCTGCAGAGATGCGAGCTGGTATCAAGGGCGCGTTAAACTAATAGCGTGATTTGATGCCAGATCAATGGAGCTTTACAAGAAGGCTTTAGCGGACGTAATGGAGGTGTGCTAAGGCGCGAAGCTGGCGGCTGTAAGAAGGGAAGAGATTCCTAGCAGACTTGGAAGAGCAAATATTACAAAAGCATGCGTCTGGTTACCAACCGATGTACAAGCCCAGAAAAGATTCTGGAGATTATAAGGCTTACCAACTCCAATCTTCCGACAGGAAACTGGAAGATCGTGAGGCAAGAGGATGTCAAGGAGGTTTCAGATTATCTACTATGCTAATCAATAAGGAGTCCCCCTCGTCTGTCCATGGTGTCGGATGAGTTAGACGTGTCGGTCTCGAGGGACGGGAAGATTGCCAACATCGAGGAACCAAGTTCCGTGGGAGGAGAGACACGAGGCACCGATAACACCAATGGAATCGAAGGACACTAGCCTGCGGTAGCGGGGAGTGAAATAGATAAGTAGGCTGAACTTGGTGTTATGATAAATATCACACAAATTCACATCGGCCGCCTTACTCCTCAGACTGAATAGATAAGGGGATGACGTGATTCTTATTTAAGAAATTTTAATTAACACCAAAGGATCTGTGGCCTTAGAATATACTCTTACTTAAAATATACTCAAGAAATTCGGGGAAATCTGCATTCTTGGAAAATATAATGGGTAGCTGTTAACGCTAGAGAGAGAGAGAGAGGAGATCGGATTACTGATGCAGATGATGTCGTCAATTATTTCAAGACCATTTTTGGTTGCACATCTTAACTACCTCGCTCTATAGTATCTCATGTTCTTATTCCCATATTCTGCAGAGCAAGGTTTAAGTCGAATATTTCTGGCTACACACCTATTTGAAACGGGTGACGCAATTTCTATTAAACAGTAGCTCTTCACTAGCTAACGTTTTAAAAAAAGAGGTACGTGAAGAGTACTAGTCCTTGGTGTTTCCCAATGGCTCGGGTCTGAAAAATTAATAGCGCCCAAAGAAAAATGTCCAATCATTAATCGATTTGCTAAGTAAGTACGGAAAACTAGTTTTCACTGTGCCTGAATGCCCTTTATACCATTTTCCACCATCGCCTTTTATGCCATTCGAATTCTGTAATAGGCTTCAAACCATATGCAGATCGATGCATGAAGTTATTCCATTCTACATGCACGCACTGCACCTCTTCATTCTCTCCTAGCTCCAGCGGCCTCACCATTAATGTGAAAAAAAGTTTATTTTTACTGAGAGAGATTGAATAACTTGGCCTTTTAGTTAGTGTGGATATTTTGCTCCCCGATTCAGATAAGGTTAAGGCATTTCTCAGTGCCAAAAACGGTACACCAGGAAAGGAATGGGAGTTATAGGCGATTTATCGATCAAGATTCTTAAATTTCAATCTAATTTATAATTATTTCTGACTAATTTATTAAAAGAGAATCAAAATCTTGATTAGTCCGAATCAGCCTAAAAGGCTTTTGATTTTTTGAAGTCACCTCTTTCCGCCGCATCTGTGCTGAATATGGCTGATTACAATAAACATATCTATATACAGTGCTAGTTCAACAAGAGTCGGAGCCGTTGTATTCCAAAAGACAGAGACACTATATAGCGCGACAGATCGTTTGTGATAGAGTCGTATATGGAAGGGTTAACCTACACGTTGATAGTTCCAGACTTTCCTCGTCGGAAGATTGGCGAAATGGAGCTTGAAATAACAAGGTTTCAACTTTGAAATTGAGTATAGAAAGAAAACACAAAATTATTTTCCTGACTCAGTCTCGAGTATACTTGAAGTTAGTCAATCAAGAAAATCAATTCACGTCAAAGGGCAATTTACGGTATATAGTTCCTAATGCATCAAAATCATTTTGGAAGACGTAAGTATAATCGGTCCACACGCCACCAACCTCAGCTCATTTGGCTATCTTCTTCGTGTGATCGCCATATTGTTTTGACAGTCGAATAGCCCATTATATTAAAATTTAGTATCAGGCAGAATGCTTTACCACGTACCTAATACTTGTATTCGAAACTTCGTAATAATCAGCTGATTTTTTGATAAATCTCGTTCTATATTAAATTAAACTTACATTTATTAGATATCAGCTTAAACCATCCGGAAATAAGATACAGAAAGACAAGGATTAGCTTTCATGATCATTAACAAAATGGAGAAAGAATCATGCACTGTGCGAACGCTCATGAAATCAAAGCGGTAAATATATTCTTTCCTCATAAAAACATACATTCGGAATCATGGACTCTAACACATAAAATATCTCAAAACAGCTAGCTTAGATGGTCCAAATGTTGAGTCTTCAAAAAATTTGTATGCGGTGACCATTATGGTCATTACAAACTTACAATGGAAATTTTTGTACAAGTCAGAAAGACCAGTTTGATAATGTGAACACTGCCTGGGAATTATTGATTATCTCGGATATTGAGTTCCATCGTCAACCTTTTTACCTGCTAAATGGCAAACCAGGATATCCTTCGATGCATTTCTGATTAATGCTTAGTGCTTAAGTACTTGGTGTAAAGAGTAAATTTTCAGTTTACTTCTCTCCACAAGAATTTGTCGTGGATCGTTGTTGGTGTAGAAAAAGATAAAATTCGATAAAATATATCAAGAAAGTCAAGGGTAATAAAACCGAAAGGGTTTAAAATCAAATAAAACAAATCAAATTCACTGTGTAGATATTGACCTTGCATACATTTAGAAATTTGTCCGACTTAATCATTCATTAAACAGCAGTAATTCAAAAAACTTTACGTTTCTGTTGTATCTCGTAACTTTAGAAACAGAAGGAGTGACTGGTATTCCATGTTCAAATACAATGTGTATGTATCAGAAAGAGACAGGTAGACTTATTTAATAAATAAATCAATAACGCAATGATCTAAAGAGATATACTCTATATGATATAACATAGAGCTATCCTAGTTCGATCTGTACAAGCCAAAAAAATGTTAAAATCATAAAACTAGCAAAAAATGAATATGCAATACACAAAATATAAAGTATGCGTGTACTTAGGCCTCTATTCCATGGGAAAAATTTGCTGACAGCATTTTTTTTATTGAAAACAAAAAACAAAACAAATCTTAAAAATCCATAAGAGTGACAGAGAAAAGATTTATATGTTTGTTTCATATTTATAGTAAAATTTTATGGGATAATTTTGACAATTACATTTTTGACGTAACCTAAAATTTTAAATATGTTCACTAGTAATATTTTCACTTAGGTATTTAATGAAATACGTTATGAATTTAAACACGAAATAAAAAAAATTGACATTTGACAATAAAATTTTTTTTATATTTTTTCAGTATAATCTTGCTGACAGCATTTTTGTTTCGTACACACAACAAGTATATGTATTTTTCTCTCTCGCTTTTATTTTGCTGACAGTAATAATTTCTCATGGAATATAGGCTTTACATGTGCTTATTAAGTAAAAGTAGTGTTGATCTCTTCTAACATACATATTTCAAAATTGCTATCTTATTTCTCTTTTTATTTTATCAAAACTAAGAAATTGTCGTTTATATTTCCCTATTGAGGTTTTTGAAATAAATGTTTTTTGTTCTCCTCTTTTAATTAAAAATCGCTTGAAAAACAAAAATGATTTTTCAGCAGGGTCGAACATAATTGTTAATGAAGAAATCAAGTATAGAAAATAAACAGTTCACTAAACAAGCTCACTAAATTTTGGACATCAGGACCGAGTTCATTCACACTTACCACGGCATCTAAAGCAGTTAAAGTTTGTTGCACAAATTGTTTTATCTTCAGGGGGTTATATGCCAAGTTTTGCTCATTTTTTTCGTTAATCAAGTCTCTCACTTCAACTGAAAAGCTTATTGTTTTCTGTAATATACATTGCTTGATTGGGGTACTTTACCACGCCACTTTTTGTAAACTTTCAATAATATTTTCTTCTAAAAAGCGTTTGAGATCGGCATCTGTAGATTGATGCTGTTGAAAGTATTCCCAGTTTTTATTGTTATTTGTTAGTCTGGAAGGATTGCTTTCTGTATTACCGTGAACTTATTTAATTTAGACTGGAGAATGATCCAATGATAGTCCTTCTTCATTTTTCACTACTAAGTAATTTTCGGAAATACCTCTTGATATATAGAAGTCAGAAATTTATTTGGGTCCGTAGGCCAGGGCCAGTAGGTTGGCTTTCCACTGGATTGAGGTTCATCGATGTATTTACAATATTCCTAGTCTTTGTTCTTGTTGTTTGAGTTGCTCACTCAAAAATTCTACTAGTCTTTGATCTTCAGTCGCTAGATGAAAATTTATAGCGATTTACTTCTGCAGTATTTCTTGCAAGACATGATTTTCCTGGCTGGGTGCTTGCTTGATATGTTCGTTTTGGCTAGCTATTTTGGCATATGTCGTGCCTTCTCTTACTTTCTATTAAGAGGGATTTGGTGTCCTAGGTTCTTTTGACGGATGTTTCCTAATACCGCAGTTTAAATAGAGTTCATGATCAAAGAATGTAATTAAGGTAAGTCAAAGAATATAATTGAGCCCTTAGATTTTTTGCCTAGGAGAGTGAATTATAGTTGTTGTCTGTTAACGTATCACATTTCATCCAACTGTATAATCCCAGAACACAATCATAACACTTTAAGCTGTTTAATTAAATTTAATTCATTGAATTGTCAAGTATCATAACCATAAAAAACGATTTAAGTATTCATCTTAATTCAATTCACAAGAGTTCCACTTCATAGAACATGAAATGATAGCGACCAGTATACACACACACACAACACAGTGAAGCAATGGAATGGAGAAGAACTATCCACTTTACAAAAATATGTACAATAAAGTCGTCTCTTAATAAATATTTGTTACTAATAGTAAAAACCGAATCCCTAAATAACTTTTCAATTCATGGTCTCCCGTTTACCCTCAGTGATATATAATCGTATACGAGTATGACCACCACTATATATAGTTTTTGGCATTGGTCCAATAACACAAAAAAAGTTTTATTCGATATTTTTATTATTCTTGTTCTGTGCTTTTGTGTATATCCGAAACTTTGGTTCTGATGTTCAGATTTTTATATTCTTCATATAGGGTCATATACATACATAAACATATACTCGTAAATAATCGAGAAGAGATGCATGTATATATGTAGTCGTATGTGAGTATAAAATTTGTTACATTTTATATCAAGCAAGTACGAGTATAATACTCGTAACAATAATAATAAATACGTATTGTATATTCATGAGGTAAGTTGGATGGAAAATGAAAATGAAGCTTTTCTTTATGACTTTTATGAAAGTTATTGCTGCATTATTGCTGCTGGAGAGTAACTATATATATGTGAGTGTGTATTGCTGTTAATATAGATTTTATAACTATAACTTTAATTAAATTCATTATAATTCCGAAATGATACATGTTATAATATTTTATTGCTGTTTCGAATGATGCCCAAAAACTACTCGTTATCGACGAAATGGTGCAGTAACATATGGTTAAAAATATAGGAAGATAGAGGCGAGATGCATAAAAAAATTGTTAATTATTATCAGATTTCATGAAGTTCAATAATTTAAGGGTCGATTCTATCTTTTATATATCAGTGATGGGGGGGTTCCGTCTTGGGCAGTTAGGTTGGACTTGGTCGAGCAAACTCAGACACCAAGCAGAATCGATTGGTGGCCCCCGTTGGTGTTGTCCGCCTTTTACCTTACCCAAATACGAAACTCACTTGTAAAACAGCGGAAAATAAAACTAGAACCGAACAAATGTTGTCGATTGTGAGTAATTTCGTATTTATTTGTTCCATGTGACATATGCTGTGGGAGACCAAAAGAGGTGCCCATAGCAGCGAGAAAAATCGATTGTCTCGATTCAGATAGAGTCAACGTTCAGCCAGTAAAGGCTAGATGGCGGAGGTGATGTGGGAAAGAAAACGCCCAATTTCGAAAAATTTCGAGCAGCTGAATTGGCAAGTTCTCGATTCGCCAATCAGGAGCGAAAAGAGCAAAAGGAAAAAAATGAGGTTAAGATGGAGACTACAATTTGGACCATCAAAGGTGACGAGGCGATTAAAATCAAACGAAGATTACGAGAAAGAACCATGAAATTATAAATTAAGAACCATGTACAGGGTGTCCGCCGAGAAGGTATACTAGTTTGTTTTACCGCCATTTTGGTAAACGGTAGTCTTGACAGTTTATATTTGGCAGTCGTGAAGTAGACACGTGGCAAATTTATTATGGAAAAATATTCGATAAACCAACGTGTTTTAATCGTTAATACATGTTATCAAATTCAATCATCGATTACTGTGACGATGAGAAAGTTACGTGAAATTTTTAGGGAGAAACAACGTGCCAAATAAACGTACTATTTATCGTGTAGTGAATGATTTTGAAGAAAGGGGGTCGTAGGTGATAGGCCCAAGCATGGGCCACAACGTACTGCAAGATCAGCTGTAAAAATTACTGATGCTCAAGAAAGTGTTCAAAACAATACATCAGTGAATGAACACATCTATGACCCCCTGTTGGAGTGCAGAATTCATGGGCCAACCCATCTTCCATGTCAGTACTATAGGCTGGGATGGAGCTTTGCATTGTGCAGATGGTTCTACGTAAATCGGACCTATAGCCGTACGTCCTCGATTTGGCTGTAATGGCGTAATGTAAGGACGTAAATAAGCGAGCCGCGAAAGAGTTGGAAGTGCCTCAAGCCCCAAAACAGATTGTAGAAATAAAAACAAACAATCCATCAACCTCAATTCGACGCCGCGCTCAGCAGCTTGGTCTTCAAAGAACAAGTTTGGCCAAAATGTTGCTTTCCGCTTTAAGGATTTCCATTTGTATCTATTTAAGATTTAGTTGACACAAGAGCTTCATCCAGAAGACCATTTACGTCACCGTACATATGCCAAAAGGATGTTACAGCTCGCCCATGGCAACACCGATTTTCATGAAATAATCATAATCAGTGACAGGCACATTTTCATTTGAATGGATATGTGAATAAACAGAATAGTCGGTTCTGGGCAATGGAAAACTCTCAAATTATTCATCAAGTTATTCATTAGTCAGAATTACTGCGAGACCTTTTTCCACAACAAGTTATTTCAAAAAATGGTGATGTTGATTGGCCCCAACGGTCGCCTGATTTGACTGCTCCGGACTTCTTTTTTTGGGGATATCTGAAAAGCAAGGCCTTTGCAAACAAACCAAAAACACTTGAGCAACTCAAACAAAATATTCGTAATGAAATTAATGAAATACCGCGTGAAATGTGTGCATTTTTTTTATTTATTTTTTTTTATTTTTTTATTATATTATTGAAACTAGTCTTTCCAATTTACATCTGAATTCTTACAAACTAAAATATAATCTGGTCACTGTTGGTCCAGCGATGCATAGTGCCTGTTTGTTGGTAGGTAGCTGCTCACATACTAACGAGCTCGAAGGGTTTGGTTCTTTTAAGTCTCCTAACCAAATGTTCATTATCCAGTAGCCGAGAGGCTTCCGCATTGACATGTTCCATTAGCCTTGATTCATGCTTCGATGCAAATCGTTTTATTTCGTGTTTTATATCTGGAATCTCCAAATCACGATGCAAATCACTATTACGAATGTATCAGGGTGCATTGACTATACTCCGAAGTACCTTATTCTGGAAGTTTTGTTTAAGTTTAATGTTAGTATTCTTAGTACAGCCCCAAAGCTGAATGTCATATAGCCAGATCGGCTTAAGGACCTGATTGTAAATCAGTATTTTGTTGCATATGCTTAATTTTGACCTTAGCCCAATTAGCCAGTACAATTGTCTATATTTAAGATCAAGCTCTTTTCTTTTCTTCTTCACATGCTCTTTCCATTTAAGTTTAACATCCAGAGTTATACCCAAGTATTTAGCAGAGCTAAAATAGCGTTGCTATGCTTACATGGTCGGATTGTGGTATATCACTTGTATATAGTAGATAAAGGACTGGATCTAGAACGCTGCCTTGTGAGACACCTGCCCTTACCTCTCTCAGTTCAGAATACTCATCTTCTTGTCTGGCATTAAAAAGCCTTTCAGATAAATATGATCTCAAAATATCAATATATGGCCCCGGAAGCATAGCATTAAGTTTATGTATTAAACACTCGTTCCATACCTTATCGAAAGCTGCTGCCACATCCAGAAATAAGGTCGAACAAATTTGTTTTTCTTCTAACGCCTTTTCTATAATGTCTGTTATTCTGTGAACCTGATCAATTGTAGAATGTTTGCATCTAAACCCAAATTGGTGACCCGGTATTAGGTCTCTACTTTCTATAATTGGCTTCATTCTCTTCAAGAGTAGTCTCTCCATTAGCTTTGAAATGATAGGGAGCAGTGATATCGGACGATACGATTTAGCTTCATTAGAGGGTTTACCTGGTTTCGGTAACATAATAACTTCCGCAACTTTCCAGGCCGAAGGAACATGTCTTAATCTAATAACAGCATTAAACAAGTAAGTTAATTTAGCGATAGCTTTCTTTGGTAGTTGCTTTTAAATTTCTCCCGTTATAAGGTCATATCCAGGTGCCTTTGCTGACTTCAGATTGAATTGTATTTCACTGGTAACTTCTTTTTGGGTTGTTAGAGGAATTCCACCCTCATAATTGCTGTTTTCATTTTCGATTATAATATCCGATTCAATCTCATTCGGTTTGAAAATATCAGCCAAATGGTTAGCAAATTCTTCAGCTTTTGCTTTGTTATCCCTAGGCCACGAGCCATCATTTCTCTTAATAGGAGGGATTTGCGAAATTGGGGTTTTTATTCTTTTAGTTGCCTTCCATAGTGAGTAGTTCGTATCTTCATCAGCGGTCAATTTTCCCAGATACAAAGAAAACGATTTTTCATTTAGCTTCTGAATTTCTTGCTTAAGCTGTTGTGATTTATTATTTAGAATCGTCTTATCAGATGGACTCCTTGTTTGTTGCCATTTTCTCCTAGCTTTTCTTTTTTCTAAGACAAGATTCCGAATTTCTCTTGGGTAACTTTTACCAATGGTTTTGGACACTGTTCCATTAGTATTATTCCAAGTGGAAATCTGAATGATATCGGTGAAATTTTCTACCTCTTCTTCTAGGTCCTGAATAGTTTTTAGTCGTGTTTGTAAGTTAATCTTGTTTTCTACTTCAGATCTGAAGCTCGCCCAGTCAGTTGTTTTATTGGTAAGAGTTGGTCTCGTTTCCTTTCTAAGTATCTTGTTGCTTAAGGAAAGTCTCACTGCAGAGTGATCAGAGTCCATATCTGAATTATAATCTACTTCAATAAAATTTGATGAAACTTGTTTTGATATAAAGAAATCCAGTAGATCAGGAGTTTTACCTGCATCCGTGGGCCAATATGTTGGCTTGCCAGTGGAATGGACGTTACATCCCATTTCTACTATTGCATTTTTAAGTTCATTACCTTTGGTTGTTGTAAGCCTAGAGCCAAAGTCAACATGCTTTGCATTAAAATCACCCCTAGTATAAATCTACCATCGAACTGTTGAAGGATATTCAAATAGTTCGGTTTCTTCAGGTTATATCTAGGTGGACAATACACTGATCCTATCTGAAGGCGTTGCTTGGTGGATGTAATTTCTACTATGGTAAGCTGGGTTTCGAGTAATTGATAATGCTGGCATTCACGGTGTTTAATATAGTTTTTTATTATAACAGCAGTTCCACCTCTTGCTTGGTTATCCGGGTGAATTGTTTCATAAAGTTGGTAACCGTGAATTTTAAGGTAAGATTGCCTGGTGGAGTGGGTCTCAGATATCAGACACACATCGATATTTTGCATTTTTAAAAACGCTTCTAGTTCATGCTTTTTATTTCCAATACCGTTAGCATTCCAAGTAGCAATTCTCAGGTTTTCTTGGTATATCATTTTGAGAGAGTTGATTAGTATAATTTCAGAAAGGTTGTTTATGGCATTCATAACATTTTGCATCATTTCCATCATAGTATTCGAATGAGTAGGGTTCAAATTTGGTCCGGATGTGTGAAAATGAAACATAAAATGTGCTCAAAAGGGCTCGCATTTGTGAGGCTAACAGAGGCGGACATTTATCTGATGTTGTATTCCATACATAATTGCAGACATCAAATAAAACATTTATCAATATAAGATCCATTCTCTTTCATTTAATCAAAAATTATAAACACACAAAGTAGTATACCTTCTCGGCGGACACCCTGTACTAGAAATATACATAATATATATATATATATATATATATATATATATATATATATATATATATATATATATATATGTATATATATATATATATATATATATATATATATATATATAAATATTTATAAATGTATATATATATATATATATATATATATATATATATATATATATATATATATATATATATATATATATATATATATATATATATATATATATATCGTATATATCGCCCGTGTTCACTCGCTCAAACACAGAGCAAAACCGGACACACGTCTTCATTCTGTAAAATTAAAGGATAAAATTACTGCCATGCATTACATCCGGAGAACAAAGCTAGAGGTGGATCAGCTATCCTCATAAAAGATCATATAAAACATAACGAAGAACCTAAAGTCAAAAAGTTTTCCATTCAAGTCACAACAATCAAAATACAATTAAACAATACTAAAACCTGTAGAATCTCAGCAATACATTGCCCCCCAAATTCTAAAACAGGTATGGACATATGGCAGCCAACTTTGGGGTTGTGCCAAGAAGACAAATATCAGAATCATAAACAATTCAAAATAAGATTCTGCAATGCATCGTTAATACACCGTGGTACATTCGAAAGGACAACCTGCATCGAGATCTTAAGATCGAGCTTGTCGTGAAATTAATTACCGTGCAACAAAACATCAACGTCTGCACCAGCATGAAAATCTAGACATACGCTGTATGCTGACTACCACTCCAATAAGAAGACTGCAAAGAACCAAATCACTTACCGCGACCAAGAGATCAGTAGACCTACTATTGAGAAAAATATAAGAAGGAGTTAGACGAAACTAGTGATAATCATGTGATTACTCCGACTTATTAAATACGTATTATGCAATGTAAATTACTAAATGTAAAATAAAAATAAAATAAAAAAATATTGTGACGAATCACAGATGTCACCAGTGATAACTAAACAGAGTTATAAATTATAGCAGTAGGGGTTACCTTGTAACCAAATGTTTACACATACAAACAAAATAAAAATAAATAATGAAATAGGCGGAGCGAACAAAATACGACGATACGAATATTCGCGAAGTGTAGAGAAGCAAAACAATGGAATGTTCTACAAGTATTGTTCTACGTGTAGACATTTGTATTACGAATCAGATCAATTTTGAATTTCGAAGTGTTAATATCGGGAAGTGATAAAAAGTGAAAGTGAAGTGTTAAAATAATTGTAGTGATAATTAGTGTGTAAAATAAGTGTAGTAATAATTATTTGTGAAATAAATATGGAATTTATTGGGAAATAAATTTGTTGTAAAAATTAATCTTTCCGAGTTTAATATTCACAATCCAGTGATCGAACCGGATAAATAATTGGTAATATTTATTGTTATAATATAAGATGTTGTTCCAAGTTTGACATTGATACGCGATATATAAACGATAGTAGCGTAGTTCATATACGTTTGGGACACCTCGAAATCATCTCTTTCAACCAATGAAATCGAGATACTAAAATGTTAACTGTGCACCATATATTAATGGCACTAATATAAGATCTTGGTTCAACTTTGACATAGGTTAGACATATAAATGACACTCTATTTACGATTGCCATATATTTTCTCTCACACTTTCTACATAGTTGCTGGGAAGAGTACTTTTCCATCAAGAGTAGAAGCTCAAAAAGAGTAGAAGCTGTTTTTTTATTTATTATTGAAACTAGTCTTTCCAGACTAACCATCAATTTACATATCTGAATTCTTAAAACCTAAACTATAATGTGGCCACTGTTGATCCAGTGATGCATCTGTGCCTGCCATGTAGCTGATAACTTACTAACGAGCTCGAAGGGTTTGGTTCGTTTTAGTCTCCTAACCAAATGTTTATTATATCCAGTAGCCAAGAGGCTTCCACATTGACATGTTCCATTAGCCTTGATTCATACTTCGTTGCAAATCTTTTTATTTTGTCTTTTATATCCCGAATCTACAAATGACTTTTACGAATGTACCAGGGTGCATTGCCTATACTCCGAAGTACCTTATCCTGGAAGTTTTGTATAAGTTTGATGTAGGTGTTCTTTGAACAACTACAAAGCTTAATGTCATACGCTTTGCTCAATTCAGATGGAATTTTATTTGCCTAGTTACTTCTTTCCGGGTTATTATAGGGATTATACCTCCCATAATTATTGCTTCCATTTTCGATTAAAATATCCGATTTGGTCTCATTCCGTTTGAAAATATCATCCAGAAGATTAGCAAATTCGTCAGCTTTTGATTTGTTATCCCTATAGGGGTAGACGTAATTGAGATTTTTATACTTTTTGTGAGTAGTTTGTATTTTCATCAGAGGTAAATTTTCCGAGATACAAAGAAAACGACTTTTTCATTTAGCTTCTAAATTCCTCGCTTAAGCTGTTATGATTTGTTATTAAGAATCACCTCGTTTGTTGCCATTTTCTCCTAGCTTTCCTTTTTTCTAAGGCGAGATTCCGAATTTCTCTTGGATAACTTTTACCAATGGTTTTGGATATTGTTACTTTATTATTATTCCAAGCGGCTATCTAAATGATATCAGTGAAGTTTTCCACCTCTTATCCTAGTTCCTGAACCGTTTTTTGTCGTATTTGTAGGTTAATCTTGTTTCCTTATTCAAATCTGAAGCTTTCACAATTAGTTGTTTTATTAGCATAGTTGGTCTCGTTGCGTTTCTAGTTAGAGCTTTTCACTTGTGGAAAATATCACTGCAGAATGATCAGAGTCCATATGTGAATTATCTTCTACTTTAACGAAATTTGATGGAACTTGGTGTAATTTAAAGAAATCCAGTAGATCAGTTGCCCTTGGGTCAATATATGGGCTTGGCAGTTGATTGATAATGCTGGCATTAATTGTGTTTAATAAACTTTTTCATTATAACAGTAGTTCTTCTCTTGCTTGGTTAGCCAGATGAATTGTTTCATAAAGTTGGTAACCCTGAATTTTTACGTAAGATTGCCTGGTAGAGGGGCTTTTAGATATCACACACACAACGATATTTTTCAATTTTAAAAACGCTTCGTGCTTTTTTTTTAATACCGTTAGCATTTCAAGTAGCAATTCTCAGGTTTTCTTTGTATATCATTTTGAGAGGGTTGATTAGTATAATATACCGGAATTTCTCTGCTCCAATCTTTGTAACCTTTCAGAAAGGTTGTTTTTGGCATTCATAACATTCTGCATCATTTCCATCATAGTATTCGAATGAGCAGGGTTCAAAGCTGGTCCGTAATTCACCTTTCCTGCCTAAGCTACTTGCGCATATGATAAACCACCCCTTACATGATGACTAAAAGATTCTGATGGTTGACTTTTTTTGTAAATTCGTTGGTTTAGCGCCCAGGTGGCACAGTGGTTAAAGTTGCGGCAGTTGGAGCGGGAGGTACTGGATTCGAATCCCGATAGGAGAGGATGCAAAAGGGGTTTTTCACCATCGTCCATGTCAGAACTATAGGCTGTCTTGGAGCTTTGCGTTGGTTCTACGTAAATCGGACCTTTAGCCGTACGTCCTTGATTTGGCTGCAATGGCGTAAGGCAAGGACGTAAATAAGGGAACCGCGAAAGAGTTGGAAGAACTTCGAGCCCCTAAACAGATTGTAGAGATAAACACAAAAAAAAACAAAAAAATTCGTTGATTAACTAATATTATTTTATTTTTTTTAGTTCTCTCTCTGTCTCTCTATCAGCCATTCCCGGTAGTTTGCACGATAGGCTTGTGCAAAGTTTGAACACTTTACTGTAGTATTTCTGGGTTTCTCACAAAAATTAGTAAAATGTTTCTCAGCACATTCAACAAATCTAGGTTCGTGTTGGCAACCGCTTAATTTTTACACCCTTATCTTCTTTTTTATCGAAGATCAACATGAATTACGGAAGAGGGTCTCTTAGTTCTACATTCCCTTTCTGACCATAACTCTTATCGGTCGCGTATGTTTATTTTTCATAAGAATGCGAACCGTTAAGTTATTTTGTTTGATTTGGATGGTTTTTCGTTTTGTCTGATTCCGTTTTTGCTAACTTCTCTACAAAGATACTTCATGGCCTTAAATGAGGTCTCATGATAAATTTACCTATTCTTAATGGATTGTCGCTATTACTTTTGCTGGTTAAATTGTCTGAGCCGATGGCATTAACATTTTTGTTTAGCAATAATTGATCCTCCCCAAAATCCATGGGGTTAACCTCCGAAGAGGGTTGATTTTCCTTAAATGCTGGTCTGCCACCTAGGATATTATTTCCTGCAGTTGTTTTTATTGCTGATTTATTTTAAGGGTATCCCTCCCTTAATACAGTTCACTTTAAAAATATATTCACTGCACAGTAGTTTTTTTACGAGCACTGCACTTTTTGGTTAAAATAAAACAAAAAAAAAATTTGTTGTGTTATTTGAGTAAGATGAAGTCATAAATCTTACTCAAATAATACAACAAATTTTTTTTTATAATTATAACTAAAACTATTTTATACTATTTATATAACTTTTCTATTATTTATATATAATTTTTTTATAATTATAATTATTTAAAAAAAATTAAAGCTGCTCACTAGGGTATAAAACCTTGTAAATTATAGTTCTGATTTGTAACCAGTAAGATTTTCTTAAGATTCTCAACAACAACATTATCAGTAGACTTCAAAATATAGTGGAAGAGAATAATTTAATTTATAATAGAAATATCACTGACGCAAACCCAGTGAAAACAGAGAAGCGCTTCATTTTTATTTTAAATACACTCCTGGACAAAATGAACGCATATTTTTTTTTGTTATTAAAAAAAATCCCGCTGGACAATTTCAGTGGAACTGGTATCAAAAGAGGCACAAATGTGGTTTTATGGAACTATAGCGGCTATTTGTCATTGCAAAATGTTAAAATGTGTCGAACTATTTTTTTTTTAATTTTTAAAAGCGATTCATAAACATTAATATTATTACAATTTAATTTGATTAATTTAATAATGAGTATTTTTTCCCCGTGCCCTTATTACAGCTTCCATCCTTCTAGGCATACTAAGTAGAATGCTTTGTATTATTTCTTGCGGAATGAGATTCCACTCTTCTTGCGCTGCAACTCTGTCGAATCTGGTGCAGGATTTCTAGCTCTAATACGGCGTTTTAGAATGCCCCACACGTGTTCAATCGGTTTAAGATCAGGACTCATTGGTGGCCACTTAAGTGCACGAATGCCACAATCTCCCAACTGATTCCTACCCAAAACATTATGGAACCTCCACCAAAGCTTACAGTTTGCACCATGTTACACGGTGCGTAGCCTTCTCCAACTCTTCTGTATACAAGATTACGTCCATCTGGTTTCTATAATTGGACTCTGGTCTCATCTGAAAAGAGAACAGTGGCCCATTGATCAGTTCCCCAATTTGCATGAGTATGAGCAAATTCTAAACGGATGGATTTGTGGCGGGGAAGAAGCCGTGGAACTTTTACGGGCCGTTTTGGAGTTAGGTTCACTTCTTTTAATCTTCGTCTAACTGTTCTAACTGTAGAAGTTGGCTTTTGATCTCGTAACGAATTCATTTTTAAAAATCGATCGTCATGCTCGGTTGTGCACCTTTTTAGGTCCTTGTCCGGGCTTTCTTTTATACTCTAAGGTCTCACGATACCGCTTAAGTATTCGTGAAACCGAAGACTGATTAATTCCTAATTTTCGTGCGATTTGTACTTGTGTATAATCTTTCTGATACAATGTGACCACTTTAACCACCTCCAGCTCTTGAACGGGTGCCATATTACAATGGATTTTATATTAGGTGTTTGCTTTAGAACACATTTACAAGAACTAGTGGTACTGCATTTAAAAATAATTGATATGCAATGAAACAAAAGCCGATCGTTGCGTTGTTTTTCAAACACAATGCACTTTTGATTAAGCATTTTTGAAAAATTTAATTGATTGACTTGCAGTAAACTTTATTCTAGGTGGTTTCTGCTAAAAATATTAATGTGCTACTAGTAGTTTTAAAATTGACCAGTGGGATTTTGTTTTATTACAAAAAAAATGCGTTAATTTTATACGCGAGTGTATTTAATGAGATATAGATTTATTCATTGGGTTGGGTATATAAAGCCTAAAGGTGTAGTGTTTGGTTTTGGGGTGTAATATTTTTTGACGTGTTTCAAAGGTGATTCGTGAGGTTTGTTCGCCATAGTACCTACTGGTTTTGTTGTTGAGTGGAGGTTTTTTGTGTGTCTTGATTCAGTTCTCATTTTGCCGATATCATTTTTTATCTTCGTTGAATTTTAGTTTAAGGGATCTGCCGGTGTGTCCTGGGTGTTGTGTTGATCTTCACACCGAGTGGACGTGTTTTCTTCCTCTCGGTGTTATTAAATAAAATAAAATAAATTCGTTTGTTGTGTGTGCGTGGTTTTAAATCGGATCACAGATTAGTATCGCTATTATATTATTATATTATATTTTATTATTATTGTAATTACATTATATATTATATTGTATTGTGTTGTATTTAATTATATTTTGTACGATACTATTACATCTCCATACGCTATTACGCATCGACATCTCACAGGCAATGCTTTATACAAGTATTGGTATTATTGTGTTACATTCAGTTCTTGTTTCTCCGTTATATGTTCAATATTGTAATTTGTAATATATAACGATTTGTCTTTGTGTCTTATGTACATCAATTTTCAAATCACACGCACACCACAGTATTCCATTGAAAGCGATCGCATGCTTTGTATGTTTCGTCTTCTTTCGTTTGTCTAGCACATCGCTCTTCATACAATTCTCTTATTCTCCTTTCCTTTAGATGTTTTTTTATATTTTGGTTTATGTATCTTTCAAAACATACAGTAGTAGGGATTTTCTATATTTAAATTTTAACACGATCACTGCCATTGTGCGATCGTTGTGTAGGAAAATGTTAATATATTCAATGTAATTGGCGAATTACATTTTATTTTTATAAATTTTTGGATTGTGTTTGTGTTGTATATACATCATTATTTGATTGTTGAAAACGCAAATTTACACACGACTGTCTCATTTAAATGCCTAGGTATTCATATTATGTATATAACAGAATTTTCGTTTCGTCCATCAAAATTCTGTTTCCTATGTTTATTAGAGAATTTTTTGTTTATTTTTATTTTATATATTTTATGCAGTTGTTATATATACATATATACAGGTGATCCTTGACTTACGTCGTAGATTATCATATACATATATACAGGCGATCTTTGACTTACGTCGTGAATGCGTTCCTGAAAAGTTCAACGTTACTTGAAACGACGTAAGTCGAAAAAGTATTCAAATGTGTAATGAGGGAATATGTTGGTTCTGTGCGGGGTACAATTTATTTAAATTCTAAATGTAATTTAAATACATTGTACTTTTTACGTTGCCGGCATGTTTTTTCATTGTATATTTGAATACTTTAATGTAATGTAATCTTATCAGATGATGAAATACTTTCATCATTTATCCTGCTAGGTTAATAAATTTTCTACGTCAGACGGATCAGCATCTATGAAGCCAGTTTTTTTGGCCATGTTGATGATTTGAGTTTGTACTTCAGCTGCATCTTCGATAGAACTGGTGGACTGATTCGACCAAGGCTTTTTCCACGATCCAGACTTGGTGGTGTCGCTGACTTCATCCCAAGATTTGCTAATGTTGAAAACATGTCATTTCGTGTAGAGAGACTGGCAGTAACCCAAGCCTTTCTATAACTTCTTCAAATAACAAGTAAACTTGTTTTTGTGATACCCTTTAAAGCTCTCGGGTTCTCCGAATGGTAAATCAGCAAAGGATTTAACTTGAAGTCGCCGACGACATTACCACCAAGCAGAAGCGTCAAACGGTCTTTTGCTGCTTTAAAGCCGGAAGCATGTTTTTCTGCTGTGGTCAAATATGTTCGCGAGGACGTTATTTTCAAGTAATAAGCTGTTTCGTCGTTAAATAGTTGATGGCTTAAATGGCCATCTGCAACGATGCTTTTAATTGTTTGCAGAATGAAGTTTGGTGCAGCTGTGTCTGCGCTAGCAGACTCACCTGAAGTTTTAATATTTAGGAATTCGTTCCGATTTTTAAAATTTTGGAACCAACTCCGACTATATTGGAAAGTATTTGTTTCTTCGTTATTTAGTTGACAAGAGGCCCGCAAATACTCTTAGATTTAGATTCTTTAGCGAATTTTTTTTTTTTGCATAAAAATTGTTCTTTCAGTTGTTGGTGGAATATTTAAATTTCTGGAAATTTGTTTTCTGTATTCCACTTCGAAAGGGTGCGTGTGTGTGACACATAGTTAATAAAGAAGGTGTACACATCCTCAGGGATTTTGTAGGACAGGAGTGTTTAGATTTGGTGCAGAACACGGGTATGTATCTTCCATTATCGGAGTTACATTTTGGGATTGCGGTTGAGGGTTGTTTTAGTCTGGAAGATTGTGATGGGTCGGGCGGGTATTTGAATCTAGTGGCGAGGATTTGGAACTATTTAAATATTTGGATGTCGGCGGGATCGTAGCTGTTTTGCAGTGGTGGTTTGGAGGCATTCAGTTTTGCAGAGTGGTGGGAGGTTTTGATGTTTTGGTTGGATTTTTGAAGGAAGTCGGAAGCGGTTTGAAAGAAGCGGTTTTTGTAGGTATGCTGGTGATTTGTTTTTTGACTCATGATACTGCTGCGGTTCGCGGGGGGGGGGGGGGGGGGGAGGGCGTTTTCGAAGCTGGATTTGATTGAGACGGGCATGAGGGTTAATCTAGTTGCGGTGGCGGTTGGGAGCCTCTGTTGGCATGTGGAATTTTGGACGCGAGTGGAATTTGTTGGGGCCTTGAGGATTCGCCGGAATGTGGGGTGTTTGGATGAATTTCGGTTTGTTGAAAATCAGTTGTGATATGTCTGTACTTTCTATTTTTATTTTTTTAAGGTTGGTGTTCCGTTGTTGAGGGTGCTCTGAAAGAGTTTGTATTTTGGATGCTTACGATTGGGTTCTCGTGTTAGAGTTTATTTGCTACTAATAGATGTATGTTTGGTTGAATGTTGAGTTTGGATCGTGTTTGGTTTGCTTGAATAGGGTTCGCTTCGAGGGGTGTCGATTTCCTTCACTTTTTGGGGTGCTTCTGCTCCATTGCATTATGTGGCGTCCCTGCCTGCTTTATTGCCTGTGTGTCGTGCATACGTGCCTGTGGGTTATCCATGCGTAATTTCAATTTATTAAGTTTCGTATTTGGATTTAAGGGTGCTTTTTGAAGACAATATCAATTGTTTTTTTTGATTTATGAACGATGAAGGTCGGAGCGGATCTACTACATTTGTAGTAAAGTGACATCCCTGATCACGACCATAATACGGGCATTGCATTACAATTACATTGTATTGCAGAAATATAAAAAATTTATATTTCTGCAATACAATGCATTTAAATAATAATAAAGCATAATTTAAATAATAATATAAAATATTAATAATAATTTTTGGAAAAGGTTTGGTTTTAATTACTTATATAAGTGTAAATATGATTATAGTTGGAGAGGGTTTACAAGGAAAGTTTATTTTATTTTTAATAAAATGTTGCATAATTTTGGAATGTAATACGTTTTAAGAGAATTATTTGGATTTTCTGATAAACATATTCCAATCCAATATCAGCGTAATGGTTGACGGGTACTTAATCTAGCAAACCATATTAATTTAATTTATGGTTACAGATTCAGGAGCCATAAGTTAATTAATTAAGAGCTTGAATTTTATTTTAACTTTGATAGGTGTACGGACTGGATTTTAAATAAATAATAAAATTAATAATAATTAAGTTACAGATTCCTATCTAGTAAATTTATTTTTAGACATTTATTAAATGATTTAATTTTAATACGTTATAGCTAAGTTGCAGGTAATATCTAACTTACTCAATTATTTATTTGTATAATAATTTACCCTATAATAATTTACCCTATAATACATACCATTCGTGGTATGTATATGAAATGTTGTCGGGTCATAAAATAATTAAATATTACCCCTCGCGTGAGATGGTGGTGGATCTGTAAATATAGGGACGCAAATTTATATGCAGCATATGATGAGAAGACCCCAGGATAATTAACCTAAGTACTCCAGTTTCAACTGCTGAGGTAACACCAATATATATGATGGAATTGGAAATGTCCTTCCTATCCAAATAAAAATAATAACCAATGATAATGTGAAAATGATATAGATTTTACTAACAAATTATATTATTGTAATAATTATGTAACAGGAAAATGGTTCTGCTGAAGATTGTCGCCCTATAGTCTATTTTGACTCTCTGACGAGCATGTTACAGTATTATGGTAACATTATCGTAATGGATGGCTTAAACTATCAAACTAAATTAATTAAATTGTTTCAGATACCTGAGCGATAAGTTAAAAAAAAAATTCTTTCAGAGTTCTGTACTTATGTTCTAATTAGGTTTGTTGTGCGGATGGGAGTTCAAATAAATAATAAAACTAATTAAGTTACAGATTCCTGAGCGAACTAATAAATTTATTTTAGAATTTTAATTTTAATTTAGTTTTAATTTGATTCAAAATACAGAAGAGCGGATAGGCGTTGCGGACTGGAGAATGCTGAGTGGCGATTGCAGACTAGCAGATTAAAATTGTGATTGTCTTGTGATAATAGTAGTTTAGTACCGACTGTCATGGTGTCTGTAACCGGGTCGCTCTTTCCTAACTAACATACCTTCCAATCCTTACCTATCGTTTTATGTAAACGGCTGTAGGAATAGGCCCGGCGTTATCCGGGAATCTTGCCTAGCGCTTGGTCCTACAGTCCTATCAATCAATCAATCAATCAATCAAGGGATCTGCCGGTGTGTCCTATGTGGAATGATGGGCAGTCGGAAAATATTAATTTGTAGATTCCGCTGTTTGGTCTGGTTTGTTGTTCTAATTTGTTGTGCGCTTTATATGCAACTTTATATCCAAACTTTTTGAGGGTTTTCTGGATGTGTTTGCTGGTGTTTTTGTTGTAGTCCACGATAGCGTGTTTTTATTGAGTATTGTCATCGGGTTGTGGTGTAGTGTGCAGTCGGTAATTGGTTTTGGATATGTAGTTTTGATTCGACTTTGGTCGTTTTTGTGTGCGATGTGTTTGGTGTTGGGTTCGTTTTGATAGTCTTCCTTTGACATCGGGATCATGTTTGGTTGGTGTGTCGTGTGCGGCTGTTTTGTGCTGTTATGGGTGATTCGAATTTTTATGTATGGTTGGATACCTTTGCGTGGGTTTTCTGAGTATTTTGAATGTGTATTTGCTGTCGATGTTTTTGATCGTTGAGTCCGGAAAGTTGATTGAGTTGTTCTGTTCTGCTTCTAATGTGAATTTTGTTTTTTTTGTTTGTATTATTTGTAAAGTTCTGCGTTTGGTCCAGTTGTTTAGATGTACCCGTGAACGGTATGATGGCATGTATGTGTGGATTTCGAGGACATACGGCTATATAGGTCCGACTTACGTAGCATATTACAAAGCTCCATGCCAGTCTATATTTTATTACAAAGCTCCATGCCAGTCTACTGACTTGGAAGATGGATTGGCCCATGAGTTCTGCACTACAATAGAGAGTCATATATGAAATCGTTCACACCACTTGTGAAAAATGTACCTTTTGCTCATAGATACTCAGATTTGAGCATTGTGTCTCAACTATCAAATATATGAAGAGGAATGAGTAGAAAGATAATGTGATTGAGTGAAGCACTTCTAAAGCTGTTCTTTGAATTTTCATCATATTTGGTTGACCATTGTACTTAAAGTTGGCCACCAATGTTTTTGGGATATTATATATACTGCTAAGTCGTTTTAAGCTAATTATTGTTTGTCAAACAAGTTTTGTGCAAAAAATATGGAGCCCATAGCCCTTGAAGCAGCCTGGCTTTTTACAATTTCACCTAAGGAATCTGCCAGATTCAGATTACCTTTTTTACGTAAGAGAGCGGAATGGATTGTTGCAGTCCCGGTTATACCTTTCGATGAAAATTTCAAAAAATAATTTATCACGGGGTCGCTTAGATTCATAAGTATCCGAGGGCATATGGGCTGTATTTTGGTTGCTCAATAGTCACTCCGTTGTTGCTGTAAGAACTGCTTACTTTCAGTGCTCGTATACATAGTTCTCCCAATGTTCAGATAGAACAAGTCTTTGCAGGTGGTTTAGAGGTTTCATTCCAAAACATATTGATCAATTATGGATAGATTATGGAATCGAACATATTGCCATAATTAACCGAATTACTGTTTAATTTCAGAACTAAACAGATCTCCAGATACAAGATTTTTGAAGAGAGTGGGATTGCATCACCCCCAATTATTGGAAGACTAAGATTCATAATATTTTGTTTAGTGAAAAGAATTAGATCATTTTCTAGGTTTGACCTGACAGTTATAAACTTGACGACAGTAAACATCTGTTGTCGTTTGGACTAACAGTTTCAACGCCCAAAAATCTCCTAGTAATTTTTCTATCCGTCCAATGGCTTAAAGTGGCGTTTCAAAGGACTAACCTTTCTGTACGGTAAATGGGTACAACTGAATCTGGTGCAGGGCTGTTCGCATTGAAGGTAGAACGGAGTAGCTCGGTTGGCTTTCTGGATCTGGCGATTGAAGGCATCGGCGGCGGGCGCTTGTTTGGGGATCGGGCTATGCATGGAGGCTCGGGCCGCCCATGTCAGCGTAGGGTAGCCGCATGTAGTCGTATGATACACCGATTGAATGGGATCCCGAAGTTGGGGGCGGAATTTGGGGATGAGCTTGGGATCATTGAGTGCATCGCGTGTGGGAATGGTTATACGGGATGGATCGCAGATGTATGTTCGAGGCCAGTTACCGACAGAATGCTGCGTAACGGTTTCAAGATGGTACTCGGGAGGGATGCGTTGTTGTGGATTGTAGTAGAAGTGCCGATTAGCATGTCCAGTGAGTGTTCAGGGGCATTGGATGTGGGCAGTTTGAGATGTGTAGGGGTCACAGAAGTGAGTTTCCGTTCGGCAGCGGAGTTGGTGCTGTAACGGGCAAGCTGCGAATGGCTTTTGAGGGGTGCGTCATGGAGTGTTGTACCCTAGAACGGGACACTGTGCTATGGAGGAGGTATAGGAGAGCGTAGAGGTGGAATTTATTTTTTGGTTCATTGTAGCTGCTGAGAATGGCGGCTTGATTACCACAATGTATTATATGTGGAGATGGGTAGTTCCACTACTTCTTTTAATTTTTTTTCTGTGACTAATTTTTTTTCGTTACGTCCTTTAGTGTTGAGATGTAATTTGCATAATTTTGGAATATAAGAAGTATTCAGATGTCTGTTTTGATTTTCTGATGAACATATTCTAGAAGTGTGGTAACATCAGCGTTATGGTTGGCTGGTACTTAATCTATCATACTAATTAAATTAATTGTTACAGATGCCTCAGTTGTTGCGGACTGGAGAATGCTGATTGGCGATTGCAGATTAGTAGACTAGAATTGTGATTGTCTTGTGATTGTCTGCTAATAGTATTTTAGTAACGATTTGCCAGGTGTAACCGGGTCGTTCTCTCCTTACTAACATACCTTCCCATCCTTACCTATCGTTTTATTTAAACGGCTGTAGGAATAGGCCCGGCGTTATCCGGGATGGTCCTACAGTCTTATCAATCAATCAATGTATATGTCAGTGTTGGAACCAATACTAGCCCCTTCAGAGGGCTTGAACTGATTCCGACTCTGAAAGCACTATCAGTTGATTAGAAAACTATTAAATTTTGCAGTGACGCATAAATCTTTACTAATGTTAATTTACATGTCTTTATGAGATGATGAACTCATATAATGTAGCACATATCTTGTATCTTAACTGCGACAAATACACACACACTCAGATACATGTACTTGTTTCTGATGGTTTTTTAATCTTCCCAAAAATATTCTTACGTATTTATTTACTCTTTATATGTACATATACATCATTATATATTTATCACATTAATTTCAATTTATGTATTTATATGTGCATATAATATAAGATTCACAATTTCATCGCTATACTGCCAAAGGAATTCTAATCGTCGACGTAATAAAACACAAAAAAATTATCTCTCCAAAAATTTTGAAGAAAATAATTTAATTTCGAAAACGTTGTTTACGCAATCGAAATAAAATTTATTGCATGAATAAAACATACTCGTATTATTAATACATTTTGACGACATTTATCGTTATGGGTGATGTGTATCGAGTGCGAGTCGCAATTTGTACAAGCCTATATATTATATAAAGAGTGATCCAATAAGAGCTATTTTTCTCATACGTGACAGCTGTCATATTCATATAGATCAATTGTTGAACAAAAACCAGCGTTCAGTGAAAAATTATGCTATTCGACCATTTTATGGTGTTCATAATCGTCCACTGCACCATTCGCGAAACAATCAACAAATTTCGAACCAATTTGTCATTTTTTTCACTACCCGACTAGAGGGCGTGCAAGTCGATCTCCTGTGAATATTTTGGAGGAAGGTGGACGAAGCATGTCTTAGGGTAATTATTTTGTGGTACTTTTAACAAAAATCACACCTTTTCTGGCAGCCAGGCTGCCCTAAAAGCGATTGACTCCAATACTGTTTCATTGAAATTGGTAGCTTCCACTTTTGTGCGACATAACACTTTACGAGTGACGTCATCATCTCTTAAACGACAAATTTACTATCACTTTGGTGATATGTGCCAAAAGAGATGGGATATACTCATCTCTTGTCGACTGTCCAAAATCTTATTTTGATCAAAAAATAAACAAAAATCTCAGTCCTTCTTAAATTATAAAAGAGTGGAGGAGGAGGAGAAGAAACTGTTGAGCACTTCTTGTGCTCCTGTTCTTCATACTCATCTCATAGACTGCACTGTTTTGGATCATAACTCCTATTTCAGGATCAATTGACGACCTTGAGGATACCAGATATCTTAGACTACATTAGAAGAACAAACAGATTTTGGGACTGAGAGTGAATGCATCTGGGACGTGATGTCACAATAGCCAATTGAGCCTGAGTGACTGGGGAAAGAATGTGAATATTGCTGCTGTAGCTGTCTCCAAAAATTATTCCAAATTTGTCCTATTAAAACCTTTCAGAGAAGCGACAGCGGTTCTTATATGCCAATTTCTAGAGAACGAAGTTTTTCTGGTGTTTTCAGTCCCAGAGACCATTACGAGTGACAACGGAAATCCGTTTGTTTCCAAATTGTTCCAGGAGCTGTTACTTAAATATGGACTTGATCATATTAGAACTCCGGTTTACTCACCTCAGAGGACCATTCTATCGGCGGTTCGTTCGGACGGAGCATAACAAATGGGATCTCTACATCCAGGAAATAGCAGCCGCCATCCGTAATGTTATACATGGTTCCACTCAATTTTTACCGCACTATTTAGTCTATGGGCAGCATATGGCCTTGCATGGCTCAGATCACCAACTACGTAGATTACTCTGTGATTCAAACGACAACGAAGTGTCTTTCTTAGCCAAACCGGATCGCCTTAATCTAATTCGCGACAAAATCAAGCACTATATTAAAGCTGCATACGATAAATCCGCCTTAATTATCTCCCAAGTTGTTTATTTTTTATTTTTTATTTTTTATCCTATGCTATCTTTTTTTTTGGGGCTCAAGGCTCTCCCAGCTCTTTCGCGGTTCGCTTATTTACGTCCTACTTTACGCCTCAACGGCCAAATCGAGGACGTACGGCTATAGATCCGATTTTCGTAGGACATCTGCGCATTGCATAGCTCCATGCCAGCCTATAGTACTGACGTGGAAGATGGTTCGGCCCATGAGTTCTACACTCCAACAGGGGGTCATAGATGTGTTCATTAACACCACCGATCGTAATCAGATGGTGAAAAATCCCTTTTGCATCCTGCCCCTATCGGGATTCGAACCCGGTACCTCCCGCTCCAACTGCCACACATCTCCCAAGTTCTTACCAGGAATTGTTGAGTTAAAAAGTGGGAAACGTGGCATACGTGGCCCAACAGTACCGTATTCACGATTTACAAGGGAAGTTAATGGGAACCTTTCACATGAACGAACTAAGGTCATGATTACATAGCTCCTACGTCATTTTTAAACAACCAAAGGTTAATAACCTTACCCAGGTCTTTCAAGAAATAGTTCGTTCTAATTCCCGGCTTCTTGGGACATACTCAGGGTATGAGTCGTCCCCACGATTTATTACAGAGCTTTCGTTCTGTACCAAGCACACCGTGAAGAAAAGTCGTTTAATGTAAAGTCTGTACATATGTTGGAGATAGTAGTTCGCGTAATCCCTTAGTGTTAGTTATCGAAATATTTTAAGTTCATGCATGAATTTTATCAATCACCATAATTTAAATGTTTTTACCGAAGTTCGGAATTGCTGCAGTGGATGATGAAGAAAGCTTATCATTAATGATTACGCGGTTGAAAACTAATCTCGATTAAGTAAGGAAAGCAATCAATCAATTTGTCGCCGTTCTCAAGCTCTGGGAATACGGCACATTGTGGCGTATTTTGTTCCTAAGTGTCATCGATTTGGTTAATGGGCGTTCGAACAGTTTATCAGTTTTTTATCGAAAAATTTTGTTCAGCGATGAAGCTTATTTTTCGCTTTCAAAATTGTCGCATTTGGGCTGATGAACAGCCAGAAAAGATTCGACAGCTACCAATGCATCCTGAAAATATACTGTTCGGTGAGTTTTATGGGTGTGAGTGTATCCGCTAATGGGGTTTTACGTGTAAAAAACGGTTTTAACATTTTTATGTAAATTATGTAAAAACAGCGTAAATTACATTAAACCAAAATTACATGTAAAAACGAAGACAACATCATTCGCAGCGCCATCTAGTTTAAAATGTCAAAAATAAACCAATTTTTGCTTTGCTTATTACTATCAGTTAGTTATAAGTTGGAAAGCGATTTGCTCACCTTCACCCCAGATCATTTTAAACGAAATCAACCTTGGTTGGCCTAGAACAGCCCTGTTTATCATTGTGACATTATGTAGTCGAACAAAATTATACACAGTTAATTATTTCAAATATTTTATTTATAAAATAGTACGAACATTTTTTAGCAGATGGTGCTGTTGTTATAATTAGATTTAATAAGAGATGGCGCGTCGGTTTTTTTTACATAACATCGTTTGTTAAGTTTTTTACATAAAGAATGTAAAAAATAAACTAATGTATACAGCACGTGTTTACATGTAAAAACATGTGTAAATTACATCGTGTAATTTACATGCCCAACAGTACCGTATTTCTTTATAAATTCGGAACGGAAACGGTTAAACGTCAAGAGCATACACTTTTATTGCCAAAAATTCAAGATGTTTCTGTAACCGACTTGAGCAGCAGGCCAAATCGCATTGATTTGAATTTTATTCCAAAAAAACTTCCGTAAGCCCTTATTGTATCACTCTTTAGTACATAAATACATTATGTCTGCTGTATATATATGTAAAGCTCATAAGGACGAATTCCTTAATACAGAATCGATTAAATTATCATTAAATGTATGTCAATTGTCTGTGTGTATGTGTCAGGTTTCGAAAAAACATTTCCGAATTCGAAAATGACTGGTTCTCTCTCCCCTCGCCAAATAAACTATATATAGACAACGAACAATATATAATATAATAAATTAATATTTGAAATTCCATAAATTTATTTTAATATTTTATTTAAAAAAATATTTCCTTTATCTCTCCCGTAAATAGGATGTAGACTTTTAAAAGAAAATAAATTTAATACTTTTGTCTTGTGCTTTCGAATCGATTATTTTTGAATTTAAATCAACAAAATGGAAAAGCCCGAACACAGTGTTTTCTTATTGTGTTGTTTGTATGACTACCCTCTTAGATATGTGTATGTGTGTGTGTACTACGACGAGCTTATTCGAACAATTGGGAAAATGTTTTTCAATTTATAAATTTTTCCAATATTCTTCTTTCGATTCCTCGTCTTCGATTTGATCATAAATTGCTGCTTTATTTTCGTTATCGAATGTTTAACCAAAAAACTAATCAAAAATACATAATAATTTAGAACATATTTTTTATGTTTTTTTTTTTCTGGATAATTTATGATCAAACACAGGCACATACAAACATAGATTTTCATTGATTCATAGACGATATGGATAAGGTGATTTATCTTTTAGGAGGTATAACGTTGGATGCATATGGAAAATACATTTGGACTGGTCATGGAAGTTGAATGGATTTTTGAAGAATTTAAATGTTATGAACTGGACCAATTAAGTTAGACGACTGTTAAGATTTATGATTATGGCCGAACGCAGGTGAATGTTTTAATTTATATAGAGGAATATACTCAATGTTATTTTATGGCCAAATATAATTGTTTCTAGATGAGATGATAGTTTATGGTGTATTAGGCCAAAACACGACGATACTCATGATATAAGTTTGTTTTCCCTTTCAACGATTACTTCAACCTTTCAAAATAATTGTTTGTTGCATCGATGATCTCCTCATTAGAGCTGAATATCTTTTCGTCGAGCCATTTCTTCAAGCTCGGAAAGAGGAAATAGTCGCAGGGAGCTAAATCCGCCATATTCGGATGTGAAAGCAATTCCAATCGTAATTTAGGAATGTTGGCAATGACAACAACACTCGTGTGCATTATCTGGATGGAAGAAAACTGTTTTCGTCGCCAAATGCGGTCTTTTCTTTTTTAAACGTCGTGAAACGGTTCAACAAGTTGCAATAATATTTGCCATTGATTATTCTCATCTTTTGAAAGTAATCGAAGTAGATTATACCGTGTGCATCCCAGAAAACTGTTGCCATGATCTTGTTGGCCAAGACTGTTCTTTAGTCCCCGGTGTATATAGTGATGGATCCATGTTTCACCCACAGTTGTGAAACGACGCAAAACCGGTTTTTATTTCGCTTGTAAATAGTCTCAGCTACCTATGAAATTGTCAAACGCGACACTAAATGGGCGGATAATATTTCTCAGTCTACGGTCTTGCAATACCGAATCGTGGATTTTCTAAACCATTAGACAGATGGTATTGACATTGACATATGATATGTAGGATTTGTGATTGTGGTGCCCTCGATTGCAATTTTGCTAGACTAAAACTGGCCCTTTAAGACTCCTACTTTGACTACTACAAAGTATACCTTGTACTATAACCATTGACTTTTATGATGTTCACTGCGTTGATAAAGGCATATTGATAACCCTGCCTCCTGCTTAATTATTGTCGTCCTGAACAGAAATATTAAATCTTGGTACGGTGCTTTTGTCCGTGATCCTTTCAAAATTCTATATAGATGACGTTGTTAATCCGTTCAATGATGGTATGTGAATATTCCGAATCTGTTTGTAGCTTCGGTGACTTTCCTTTCATCCTCTTCGGGTTGTAAAACAGCACCACTTGTTTTCCTGGAACCTTTTAGCTCTAGGAATCATCTTGTGGATCTTGTTCGTTTTTTCCTTAGTTGGTGCAACTGTACTGCTGATATTATTATTTGCCGATACTCATCTCCGTTTCAGGATGCCGTAATCCAACTCACTTGATATCTGTACTAAACGGTGCTACTTTCTTCCATACTATTCTTTGAACTTCTCCCTTCTACCCGATAGTCGGGATCAACGTTTTATTTTTATGTTGTTCCTTTTTTATCATTTCATGGCTTCATCACAAGGTGATATTGTAGCTCATTCTTCTTGGTGCCTTCATATCCCTTCCGTTGACAATGCCACACGACAAGTGAAAACCATTTCATTCTTCTGTTCTTACAGCGATCTTCTTGGTTTCCTCGGAACTCTTCGGTTTAAGATTCACCGTTTTCCTGGTGGACTATACCAACTTTTCTCTTTTTTTGGATCTTTCCAATCTTATCTGTCTTTTTACCAGTAGTTCATTAATCGTGTTTTCGGTATTCATTCAGCACACAATCGGTCGTGTTTACTCGAATCATCTTTCTTCCGGTTGATGACTAGCTCAGCTAGTTTTCAATTTCGTTGAAGATCCGACAGCTCCAAAATTTTATGGAACTAGAGGTCTAGCCGAATGCAACCTGTTTCAGGAGCTCTTCTGAAGCCTCTATAAAGAGCTGGCAATAATTAATCACTCAAACAGGTTTTACTGAATCATCGATGGTTTCCATTTTTCTGGTTTTCCTGACCCAAACACTTTCTTCCCTTTCCTCATTTGCAAAAACAAATTTACACTTCGCCAGGCAAAGTGTAAATTTGTCTAAGTTTTCACTCAGATACAGTTGGTTCCTCATTTGTACGTCTTCTCTAGCAATGACTTCGTTTCTCCTTATTTCATTGTTTTCAACGGTATGTGATTTCGAAATGCGGCCTAAATGTCTGGTACGATGTAGTTCCTTCGAAGATGGGTGGTTTCAATTTGGCTGGGGTGGCTGATGTTGTTTGTAAAATTACACCTCTAACTAGATGAACTTTTCGGCCTTCACTACTCATGTGGTTTGTTGTGGAACAATCAAAAAGTAGAGACCAGAACTCTTAAAAAACGATAATCGGGACTTACGCACTAAAGCTTTTCCCCAAAAATTAATAACAAATCTGAAGACAAGGATTGAAGTAAGGGATCTCGAAAGCACTAGCAAAGCTAAAAACAATTCGTACGAAAGGATGCAAAAAGATTAGGAAACGATGGTGTGGACCTTTTTCTATTACAGAGCCAAAGCATATTGGCTCGGCTAAAGGCCCATACCAAGAGGATGAGATAATATGAGTCACAAAAGGATGCAAATAAATCCAAGTTTCACGAAGATGTAACAAAAAAATCTCTTGTTGACCCAGGCCACGATCATGGTTTCAAGTGGAGTTCAACGTTTCCGTAGCAAAACTAGAGATTCTGTGTATCAGCTATGTCTTTCCATCACGCATTCTGGAAAGTTGCCTAGTTGGAAAAAGAAACCGGCCGAACTATAGATAAGAAGTCAATATTTTAAACAAAAAATCAATGACTGATTTGGTGACAAATAAGGGCGTGATCAAATTTGGGTTTATTACGAACACGGCTAAAGTCTAAGAATAATGAAGTAGAGAGTATAAGAGTACGAGTAACATTTGTTCCATGTAAGGGTAATGGAATGTAGCAGTGTACTCGTTTCGCGGAGATATTCGAGAAGTCTGATATGACTGTGATGAAGGTCGAGACTTTTGCAGAACATGCTGAAGTTTCTTCAGATTAATTTTAATTTACAGTAATACAGTCTCTGGATGTAAGTATAAATACCTAGATAAATATAACGGAAAATGATTCAAAACCACTTGCCTACATGAACATGAAGCAAATTTTGGACACTATCTATTCTGAATAACAGAATAACAGTATCCATAGTAACATGGAACACTCTCTCAAATGTAAGCAAATGGGCAAACTTGAAGTCTGAATGCGATTCCGCCAAAGCTTTGTGATGTGAAAGAAAAAAGAACATTCCACCTGCTCTGCATCTGGCCCCGTCTTATACATAGCAAGATGATATTTTTGAAAACACTCTTCATAGGCTCGGGATGGTTGGATACGACGCTTCATCATAAGCTGAACTTAGGACAGCCACTCTAAGTCAAAATCATGATCAATAGACATAATAGATCCAGATGGTAACAGTTTAAGTTCTTATGAGATCGTTTGGCGACTATATACGTTTTCTTAAATCTGCGTCACGGAATCGTTAAAATACATCAAGATAAGCCGTTTGGCCCACAATCCTGCGCGTCACCGGAATTACGGAATTATAGAGATGGGAATACATATTATCTAAGAATATTGAAAGGATCGGTCACCATAGCTATAATGGACTTAAACGTCGATTAAACTTGGTGCTACGGATAGACTGTTTGACCGCGAGTCAAAACAATCAATAGTGTTTCAAAGTGAAATAAGGACTAGTGTCATAGCCAAGTGGCAAGCGGCCAATCTGAAACAAAAAGAAACTTGTTTAGATTTTAGCGTCTGAGGTGTCAATAATCCGGATAACAGTAGCCACCACTGGAAAAACAATGGGGTTCAATTATAAAATGTCAGGATTGTAATACTGCTGGAATACCAATCAGATTGTGCCAAAATTATCGGATGGATCATGAGAATTATTCACCTCGTGCTTATCCAAACATGTTTTATCCATCCGTCATCAATATTGAATTCGTTTTGGGTAAGAATTTTGTTTGTTGATTAAGAAGGGATGGCTCGTTTAGGTATCTTTTGTTAGAAAGTTTTAGATGGAAAGCTCCCACTCTTACTTGTTACGAATTCTAAACAGCAAATGACTTGAATATTTTACTTCAAACCCATTTTTCACATTAGCCTCAAGAGATCCAGTCGTTCTGCACCATTCGCATATTGCTATTTTGGTCATAAACACGAAAATGTCACTAATTTAGCACCGAAGGTGTGTACATAAACTTACTACCCTCACAATTAATAAATTATATTATAAAAATATTGAACACTATATTTTAATAATAAACAATATCAAATGTGTGTAAATAACATTTTATAATTAAAATTGTCCATTTGGCGTAATTGTATTTTGTTTGCTTTGCAAATTTCAATTAACGTTTTAATTTTAATTTTTATTAATGTCAACTATAACTAGGCAAATTTGTTTATGAAATAAAAAATGTGCTATAAATATTGTACATTTAATTAATTTAAAAATAAAATCGATATATTTTATTTATACACTTTGAACACAATCCAAACCAAATCAAAAAACAGCCGTATGGTTGAGCCCACTGACTCTAGAATTAGATTTTTGTGGAGTAGTTGTGTTTTTGCAGCCCTCGTAATGCAGATGGTGAACAATTTCTATTCCGGCTGCAACTGCCCCATAGTTTTAACCACATCAAAGAACGGTGAATCTGCTGGAAGAAACACTTTAAGAAAACCCATCATTGCAGACAGCCAAGAATGTTTCATGATTCACGTTACAGTAGAAAATAAGAGGGAAGAGACCTATACAATATATTAAAAATAAAAATTATATACCCCCGGCCCTGATCGCCTTATCTTTAATAATCTAAACTGTAGTAATGTTTTTACTTAACTATTTACATTAGATTGATCGAGAACGATGGGAAAACGCAACAAAATTTTGTGCAAGTATTACGTCAAAACTTCAGTAACAAACCATAAGAATGCTACTAGGCAAGTTCGACATTTTCTGAATTGTAACAAAGTACCCAAAGATGTTCGAAGCCAAATCTCACTCATGGTAATAGTTTAGAAGGGACGTCTTTAGATCTAGAAAGCATGTCATCCCATCCGTCAACCAAATTATCTGAACTAAGAGGCACGTCATCCAATCTAGCATCTACAGTTGAGCGCGATTCTGACCTTGAATATGATGTCCCATGTATAGGAGTGACACCACTTTCACAATTGTAGCAGCACTTTCATCTGTTAAAAATACTAGTGTGTTGAACTTAGTTGACCCTATGACGCCAAATTAACAACAGATCATTGACGAGTTACTAGCTCGAGCAATTTTCGTCCCTGGGGTACCATTAAGCTTAACCACGAATTCAGCTTGGATTTATTTATTTAAGAAAATGCGACCATCTTATCAAGTTCCTTCACGATAACTTTCTAATCCATTGATGAACCTTGAGTACTATCGTGTCGAAAAGCGCACCGTAGGACAAAATACTAGCGCTTCTATAATGACGTTACAAACGGACGCATGGTGTAACATACGCAAGAAATCCATTACAAATTACGTAATCATAAAATAACGTTTTCTAGAAATCTACCCACACTAAGGAAAATCGTTCTATGGCTAAATTTCTTTTCGATGAAATAGAAATGATCTTGAAATATATCGGTGTTGATAAATTTATTGGGCTTATTACTGATTATGGCGCGATAAAGGCGGCTCGAGATTAATAAATGATATCGCCATATTACCACGTATGGTAGCATCTGCCATGGGCGGCTAATTGTAGCAACATTTGAGATTCAGTCTATCAGCAGATTAAACTCCTCAGCCATTTGGATGGTTTCCGAAATAAAAAAACTGCCTGTGAAAACACAATGGAATTCTTGAGTGAACTCGCTTTCAAGTTTGGTACGTGAGATACGCCCTGAAAGCTCTAGCTGTCGGAGACGAAGTTAAATAACGGATTTTTTGAAAACCTAACCAATATTGGTAGTATCCACTACCAGAGTCTTACGGGATTTACTATTAGCAATGAACTTACAGAAGTTGTTAAAGATTATACTCCGACATTAGCAGAGAACAAAGCTCAAAGTATTATATTACCAATTAGTTTTCAAATTAAACAAATTTTCGAATTTAAGAATGTATTAGAAACAACCTTGACTTATATGGATTGTTTGAAATTGAGGGAAACTCATATTTTAGCCAGTTTTATTAATGGATCGGTATGGAAGTCAACTTTAAAAAACTTTAGCAATAAGATAGTTATTCCTCTTTTTCTGTATTTTGTCAATTTTGTAATTAACAACGAACTCGGTTCACATGCTGGATTCCAATCAATTGCATTCTATACAGCTTTCCAACCTACCCAATATTTGTCAAAACTTGACAGTATTTTTGTAGCTGCGTTTAACTATACAAGATCCAGTACTAGGACTATTATTCGGCGTTAATCTAAGGCTTTATAATATTTTGGGGTTAACATCATCTTTCAATTCGAATTATTACTGTAAAAGACTAAAACTGAGACTGCCAATGACTGTTATGAAATATCAGAATACCTTAGAACTGCAGAAACGTACGATTGTTAATACAAATGACATAAAGCTGACTGGAGTACCTCCAAAATGTCCATTCAATGGACCGTCGTTTCATGTTGCAAATAATTGGTCTTTCGACATCAATCATGATCTTTTGAAAGGTGTACGTAGATACGATTTAGGTAAAATTGTATTGTATTAAAACAAATGTTTTCATATGGTCCAATGTGGTTAAAATGCCACAACAAATGGTTCCATGTGGTTAAAATGCCAGCTAGTAAAATGTTTTCACTTGTTGGGTTGGGATTATTTAATTTTGTTAGTGAAAATAATTGACAATACAATTTTAGAAGCAGTAACCCAATTTTAGGATCAGCCAACAATTTTAGATCAGCTAATTCTCTAAAATTACTCGTTTCTGATCATAATAATTTGTATGTTAATCTGTTTGGTTGGACCGCCCAGATGGCGCAGTGGTTAAAGCTGCGGCAGTTGGAGCGGAAGGTCCGAATCCGATTCGAGACAGGATGCAAAATGGGTTTTTACCTTCGATCGTTTGGGCGGTGCGATCGGTGGTGAAAAATGAACATATCTAGATCCTCTGGCGTGTTTAGAATCCTTGAGCCGTCCCATCTTCCATGTCAGTACTATAGGCCTGACATGGAGCTATGCAATGCGCTGATGGTTCTACGAAAAGACTCGGACCTATAGCCGTATAGAGTGGTATCACAACGGATCGAAATTGGTCTAAGTGTGTAATAGTAGCCACAACAGCTTAACTTTTTTATCTGTTTGGTTGTAATCTGAAACCCAAACATCATTTTTGGACCATTACGGTATGTCTGGTCAGTGCGTTTCGAAGGGAAACATTAATAGTTCAAGAAATTTGCATTTCAATGCTACACATCTCTTTGACATTGGCTATTAGATCTTCTTAAAAATTCACTTATTTACTATTAAATCAAAACTTTTTCTCTCTAGATCTAGAAATAAAATCTGCTCTAAACAGAAATGTCCCCTTCTGAAAGTTGCTTTTACCTTTTTACCTCTTAAATTAATACTAGATGCTGATTATTTTTATACTTTATCGTGTTAATTTTAATAAAGTTAGAAGGTCTCATTGCGATAGTATCTCTTAATAAGCATCGTCTATTATCTCAATAAATACTAACAATTATACTGAATAGACATATACTGTTCATTGTACTATTTTTCCAGATGGAACCCTGATGGATACAGCACAAAATAATTCCTCACCAACTCCAAAAGTTAATTACTCTGTATTACACCCGAGGTCAAACACAATTTCAGAATTACTTTATTTGGACATATAATAGATCACTGAAAATCTATAGGATCCGTGACTCAATAAATACGACTAGGACCAGTCCAGTCGAATGAGAGTCTACTTCAAATACTTATATATATAATTATACCGTATACGGTACTGACAACACTCATTTATATTGTTAATTTATCTTCCTGTTTCTTAAGATGACGAAGATACAAAGCATTTGTTAATCTTACGGCGGACAGTGAGGATACAATTTATTTACAAGCATTTATGGTAACCTTATTCTTGTAAGAATAGCAGAGTCATACATTCAGACACATCCAAATGTCTCTCGAGCCAATGTCTTGAAATAATCCAGAAATGCTTAATTTATTGCATGATTTATTCAAACAGCAGTCAAGACATTTTCGAACCATCCAGGACCTGAAAAAGTATTGGGTATTGAAAGACTGATCTAGTAAAATAAGACAGTAGAAAGATAAAGATAAAGGGTTTTTCTCAAATCTAATACGAGTATGTGCCAAAACCAAGGTTGAACCAATTAAATATTTCAGTACAGTGCTACTTCTTAGTCGCTTATAGTAATAGAAACTACTCGGAGAGTTTCAAAAATCGTCCTAGATTGGTTGTTTAGTGAACTAAACAATAGAGAACTTTTATTAATAGTCCGGCTGATTGTATCACTCGGGTAAAATTAGTAGAAGAAATAACTACGCATAATCTATGATGGAGTAGACCAACATGTTTCCCGAGAGATGAACAACATGGCCAGATCAACCTAAGGTACCGGGAATAACACTATGAAATCCATTGAGGTTTTTTCGTTCGAATAATCAATTACAAATTTAAGTATAAAGAAAGGCATACGTCTACAGATTTCATCATAACTTGAAAGCTACAGGACGTGCGAAAGATTAAAGAGACTTACTGTCTCGGAAGAGAATAATTGTCTTGAAAATTCTTAATTTATACCAGTCAAAAGATGTCTTCGAACATTAAATTCATTCCTCGATAACAAAAGAATCATGAGAATTGGCGATAGGTTAGAGAAATCAGCGTTATTATACATATACAAGTATATATTTATTGATGAGTCAACAATTTTAAACTGTCAGAGATAAAAGATGTCAGAGGTAGAGGTGAAGAAGGTGTTCCAAATGCGTTATTGGTCAGGTGGCTAAACATCTTGATGTATGTCGAGGAGGCTCAATTCCCTTATAAGCATATTTGTTTGGTTCAAAAGACCTTAAATAGAAGAGAACTTTATTCTGCGACAACGCTACAAACTTTATAGGTGGAAAAAGTAACCTCCAATCACATTCATAAAAAATATAAGCAAATTATTTATAATCTTTCAGAGGATAAATCTTACTGGCGATTTATACCAAATGCCAACAACAGAACCCAGCACAATGTAGATTAAGGCAAAGTAACATACTATGACGAAACATACGAGGTGGAGTTTTGAATGCTTCATCAAACACCAAAACAAATGATCGCGCAAAATATAAACCCAAATACCCAGATGAGACATAAAATAAAAATTTAAAATATTCATCAACGGATTTGAGAGAGCTACCAACTAGAGTATCTGAATCCACTTCGGTCCATACAAATGACAAATCATCAACAAATGCAGTTTAAAACGACATATTTGAAGCCAAATATGAAGAAATTCACTCAAATAAAATAAGTTCGAAAAGATAGTTCCACAAAATTGACCATCCGACTTTAAGTGCTGCATCAGTGGACCTCTATTCTATCTGTATTTGAATCCAAACGATATTTCTACAAATATTGTTTAACGGTATGGTACAAATCCGTTGCTTTTCTCTGTATACCTTAATTTAGGCAAACAAAATATAAATTTACATCCGTTATACGGAAAAAGGCCTGAAGTTAACGTTCTCTCAGCCAGCCGACATCACCACATGCCAATTACGCTTAAATAAAACAATTACTATAATCATCTACATCTCTCCGGACAAGGTTCGTGAGATTTTATTAAGTGTTTGTGAACAAATAATTTTAATAAGTAAACAAGTGAATACGTTTTAAATTCTAATTTAAACTGAAGACAACACGTGCTCAAGTACGAATAAACCAAAAATTTAGCAGATCAACAAATACATAAACAAAAACATTGGACGATACTATGCAATAATCGAATCAAAAACCCCTAAAATAATGCTATCGATAACCCAAGCTAAAATCCTTAAGAAAGCTAGCATTAGAACAAAAAGCATAGTTTAAATAAATAAAAAAAAATGGCAAAAGTGGTATTTGACATGTGGAACAAAGCAAACAAATGCATTCTACCAGACGACCCTACACAAAATTCTATTTGTAAAAGAATATAGATGCTACATACCCAAAGCTTACACTCATTTGGAGACTAGAGAGGATAATCAGAGCCTTATTAGGAAAATTCGACCTTTAAGAAATCCAAGAGAATATAAAATGTGGAAAAACAATGAAAACCTGGCACAGAGAATCCAAAACATTAAAATACCTTTAAAAGACACAAACATTTTTAAAATAGAATTAAGAGCAAACGAACTTTTAAAAGTAGTCCAGTTCTACGACGTAAACATCAAAACAGACATTTATATTTCAAAACTGAAATTCTGCTCACCATTCCTAAACTACGACTACATCAGGAAGTATTGCCATTTAAAAATCATAAGATGCACCACATGTGCCAAACCTAAAGCACCAGACTGAATCATTTTACAAACTCCAGGATATGGCCGGAAAAGAAAAAACAAAGTAGAATCAAAGTATACATGATCGAAAATAAATCAACATTCAAAGAAGCGATAGAACTATACCCAAAAAAAAGAAATACTTTGAAGATCCAGATAATTCACAATTCCCAACAAACAACATCAATACAATTAATGCATGGATACACAGGTCAAACAATCAGGAACAAATCATAAAAGAACCAAGAGAAAAAATCGAAAACCTAGAGGAAATAATAAAGAAATTTATCACAACAAGCAACAAGGTCTACTACATCAACGGAGTCGATTCTCGTATGCAAAAGTACAAAAACTAAAAATCAAATAAAATGTCAAAACAAATAAATATATTTCAATCGAACATAAGAACTGAACAAAGAAACAAAGACCTAATCGAAACCTTCCTAAATAAACAAGAAATAGATATCGCGATCCTAAACGAAACATGGACTCAACAAAATAATATCCCAAAAATCAAAAACTACTAACTCATCAAAAAAAACAGGGAAGATGGATACGGAGGAGTGGGCTTCTTTATAAAAACAACAACGGTTTTAAAATCAAAAATCTCAAATTTCCACATAAAGGAAAAACTACTATCATAGCATTCTTCAATCCGTCAAGCGAAAACACACCAGAAAAAAACAAAGGAAATTCGTAAAATAGCAGCCTATGTGAAGAGAACCACCAAGAGAATAGATTATACCGGAACTTATCATCAACAACAAAATACATCTATTATATAACAAAAAAGCTACTAGATTAAATATGAGAAACCATATCAGCGATAGACATCTCACTCTGTACTTGGATATAGAACTGATCTTGTCATGAGATTGCCTAGACGAAAACATTGGATTAGATCACTTACTCATAATAATAAAAAGAAAAACAAACGGATACCATAGCAAAGAGTTTATCAGATAGAAAAAAGTAATACAAGAGCTTAACAATCTTGACGTTCCCTCTTTATAAACTTTATAAACAAAGTAAATCGAAGAAAAAATAGATGGACATCACAACTAATAATAACAACGGAAATCTCTGCAAACGCAAATCGGGAAGCTTTCGACAATGTCAACAAAACTAATAGAAGAACTTAAAAACTTCAAAACACCAAATCACATAACAAACTAGAAACACGGTGTTTCTAGTTTGTTATGTGATTGGTGTTAGGGATTGCATATTCGAAATTCGAGAATTCCGGAAATCGTTTTTAAATATATTTTCGAATTCCGAAAATTTCCCAGCAAATTCCGAAAAAAGATTTGTTCAGCCATATTTCTGGACATAGCGCAGGCATTTGACAAAGTCTGGCTAGATGGTCTAGTATTTAAAATAGAGAAAACTCTGCCATTTGAGTATTGCGAACTGTTAAAGTCGTACTTGAAAGGGAGATACTTTAGAGTAAAGCAGGAAGGAGTTTACTCCAGCATAAAACAAGCTAAAGCAGGAGTTCCGCAGTGAAGTGTCTTAGGGCCATTCTTTCTTGTACTGTTTACAAGCGACTTACCGCAGACGAATAATACAACTATCGCCACGTTTGCAGATGACACTGCAATTCTAGCTGTTGGTGACACAATCGGTGAAGCCACACTCAAATTACAAAGCTAAGTGGAGAATTAAAGTGAATGAATCGAAGTCTACTCACATTAATTTCACTAATAGATCAATAGAACCACTACCTGCGACTCTAAATAATATTCCTGTACCAAATACAAATCAAGCAAAATACCTTGGTATGAATCTTGATGCAAAGTTAAGGTGGAAAGTACACGTGGAAAAGAAAGCAGATGAGCTCCAGTTAAAATATAGAAAAATGTACTGGCTAATTGGCAGAAACTCTCAGTTATCCATTCATAATAAACTTATGTTTTATAAACAAGTGCATCAACAAAAAGTTCAAACAGTTCAAAATAAAGTTCTCAGAGGAATAGTTAACGCCCCTTAGTACACTCGTAATAGTGACCTTTATAGAGATCTCGGAATCGACAGAGAAAATAAAAAAGTATGCTCGAAAACATCAGGAGAGGCTCCATCAACACCCCAACCATGAAGCTGTAAAACTACTTCATCAAGATGGTATTACAAGACTCAAAAGACAAAAACCTTAGGGGTGCTTAATAATTTACAGTCAGAATCAAACGCTGTTAGTCAAAAATGACTAGTTACTTTGTTAAAAAATTTTATTGTTCTCATAAATAAAATATTAAAAAAAAAACTAGAACTAGATGGAATAGCTTAGTCGAAATGCTTGAAAGATTGACGGATGCTTTCGTGAGGTGCTGGATATTATAGTATGAAAGGTGGTTGGGAATTAGGACTGGCTCAAACCTCTTTTATTAGAATTCCCCATCAATATAATTCATCTTATTGATGAATTATGGTTGTGAACCAGTCTTAAATGAAAAACAACATTTCCCCTGTTCTCTACAAAATTCATAAAAATTGAATATCGATGAAGTTATCGAGTAGTTAACTTGGTAGTGATACTGCTTGCCGTGATAATTAAGTTAACTTGGTGGCTTGCATTGATAATCAGTGTTGTGCCGTATTGTCTACATGATGTAGACAATTCATTGTCTACACGTGTCGACAATGTATGTCGACAATTAAAAAAGTTGTGTCGACAATGTAGACAATGTCGACAAATCGTAGACAATGTCGACAATTGATAAAATATTGCGTACCATACCGAATAATATGTTAGTTTATTATAACTATAGATGATGAAAATATTAAAAAGTTATATGGTTTGTTTATTTTAAGATTTCAGGTATTACCACTCGATATCTGATGTTTAGCCACGCTTTGACACATTTTGATAAAAAAAAACTTTTTTTGTTTCATTTGGTAATTTATCATGTGTCGTATAAATAAATACGATTATTAGAATGTTTCCAAATTACCGTCTTATTTCAAACTTATTGACTTATTTGACGCCATCTTGAATAAGTCAGTACAGCTGTTCCAATTAATTTTGGTGACTTATTTTGACAACTACTAATCAGAACCAATTTTACAAATTATTTTTTAATTGAATACAATGTTGTACTTTCCATATCCAGAACAAATGTTTGAATTTAACTATAGAAAATTTTATATTGCAATTTATAAAAATTCATAAATAAATTTAATTCAAGTTTATTTGTTTGTTTGACATTTATTATTAGTGCAAGTTGACAATCGTGTTTACATGATCAAATTAATTTACATGATCAAATAAGTATTCTGCTGAAAGAAAAAGATAGAAAGTAGGTCCACCTCGATAGCATACTTATTTGAATAAGTTGGTATAAGCAAAAAAGTCGGTGTTTGGAAAACACCCTTAGATGTGAATAAGGCAAATATGTATGTTTTTTACTTCTAGTCTAGTTTTCGCCGATGATATCGCCTACAATTTTGTTGGATTGTTGTGTTTATTAAAGAAAAATTTGAAAATATAGATCTTAGCAAGCGTTTAGAGGGAAGTAAGTAGAAATATATTTATTGTTTTATGAATGACATTTGAAAAAATATATTTTTTGAGTTATAGAACGCGATTTTTTTTTGTTTTAGTTTTATACTGTTTTTGTACACACGAAAATTATGATCATACTTATACAATACATTAATTTTAGAAAAAGGTAGACAGATATAATTACAAAAGTTACATGAACAAATTGCATAAAATATATTTATTTTATATTGGGAATTTTCTAACTTATCTATTTTAATTTTCTATGACATTATTCAAAAATCGTAAAAATTTTGCTTTTAAATAAAATAATATTATTTTCGCTAATCTGTATAGTTATAATAAGCTAACATATTTGGTATACTTCGGAATTGTTTATTAAACGTCGACATTGTCCAAGAATTATCGACATTGTCTTCGAATTGTCGACATTGTCTACGAATTGTCGACATTGTCTACGAATTGTCGACATTGTCTACTAATTGTCGACATTGTCTACTAATTGTCGACACCAACATGTCGACAATATCAAAATACGCGTAATCGCACAACACTGTTGATAATTAAATTTAGTGCAAACGAAAAGAATATTAATTTGGTAACCCAGATACTCAAGTACAATATCACATGTATATAGTCAGATTATTTAGCTAATACAGAAAATTCACTTCTGGAGCAAATTGTGGTGATAAGCCGCACAAGGTCGCACGGTTTGCAAGTCACATGGCGCGCAATGGAATAAACTGCATCTTGGTAGACACCCTTCAAATCGGATCAAATATTGAAGAAGAAAATTAATATACAGTTAAAATAAAAAAAAAAGGAAAAAAAATAATATCCAATTAGATGCCAATTAGAATATATAATTTAGTTTTAGTGTAGTTAAAAAAAAAGGTTTTTGTCTTTAAAAAGAAAACTTGAGTGAAAAGTATAGTTTTGTGCTTCAAAAAAAAAAAGAAAGAAAAAAGAAAGAAATTATTTTGCGTTTCAGATACCTTCTTACATATTAGTAATGGGAGAGCTAGACCGAATGACGTGGTAAGTGCTGATGATTTTTTTTATTACTTTCTTTTTTTTTTTGCTATATAAAGCCAAGACACGATGTCATTGTGATGGTCTATAATGTGATAGATCAATAGAAAAATAATTTTTTTGATTGCTCAAATTTTTTTTTTGAAGTTAGTACTTTAGTATTACAAAAATATACATATTCTTATATATTATTAACCTCTTATATATATTAACATAACAATAAAAGTAAATGAAATTTAAATGAAACGGGAACTATTTATTAATTATTTATTATGATGGACTAGATATCGTTTTGGTGAGGTGAGGTACGCTATGGAAACGTAGTCATAAAGCTATCAATGCTGAGTTGGAAGGTTTCAGGCAGACTTTTGTTGCACATCTTTATTGTTCTTAAACGGATGATAAAAAAAAATGACGACCAAAAGAACTCCCTATTATCCTCTGAATGCTACCCAGCTACAAGGATGTGCTGGTCGTCAAAGTCCGTTACAAGATTTAAACAACTCAAAAGCTGTGTTAAAAAAGCATTGATTGACATTGCATCTGACATCGTTATTCAAGATGCCGAAATTGTCTCGATTAACAACATAATCGACATTACTTCTGCCAGTGAAGCATACTGTTGACGCCCTTTGTCGAAAAGATGCAAATCTGCTTTCTGCTGATGCGGCACTGTTTTTTATGCTTGAGAATTTCGGAGCTAATGAGCTTTCACTAAAATTGATGAACGAATTAGAAAACCGAATAAGCAAAGACGAACAAATTTGTCTGGAACTCTTCAGTATTAACACAATGAAAAATACAATAACAACAGTTATTGAAAAGTTTGCACATAGATTGATATTTAACACTGAAATGTAAACTTCTTCAGGCGAGCAGTCAGAAGCTGACGATGTGGTAGAAGTGATGTCGGAAGAATAAACCAATCCCCAGTCGTTAATGCAAGTTGCAAAACAAAATTCAATTGAATTTATCGTTCAACATACCGTCCAGTCCAGCTCAACTCAACAAATAACAACTCGGAGCTTAGTTTCAAAAATTAAATCAGATCTGGAATTCTTTGAAATGAACGGCGTTCGTGGCAAAATATAAGAGTCCGTCTACTCATTTTTGATGTTGATTCCGCCATCGAGCGTGAAGTCCGAGCGAGCCTTCTCAATTGCAGATAACGTTTGTACAAAAGTTCTATCGTGACTCGGAAACACAGCTTTAAGTGATATTTGCTTCCTAAAATCATATTTTAAGCCAATGCAAGAATAATTTTATTATTAAATGGTGTGCCATATTAGAATGTTTCTGTATTGAATTTTTGTAATCATTTTATGTTTATATTTCATTTTAAAAAATGTAATTTTTATGCTATAAATAACCATCACCTACAAAATTCAAAATATTTTGGAATTCAATCGAATTCCGAAATATTTGATTTCGAATTTTAAATTCCATTTTTTTATTTTCGACAAAATTTGCAATCCCTAGATACACCAATTCCTAACAAACAGGGAAATTGTATACAACAATGGAACAACAATATTGAAACATACAACCAACAAAGGAATATTTCAGAGTAGCTGCCTAAGCCCATGTCTGGTTAACATAAACACACACAAGAGATACATAATATTCACAAAGACAACTCAACCATATACCAGTTCGCCGACGACAAAGGCTGGTCACAGGCCACGATAATAAAGAAGACACTCAAGTAAAAACCAATAGAATTCTAGAGAAACCTAAGGAAACTTTAGCATAACAAGACCTCAAGCTAAACCCGAGGAAATGCTTCTTTCATGGGACTGCAAAAACAAACCGTTTGCACTGGAGATCAAGATAGACAACCCTTCACAAAAAGAAGATATCACTATTGGTACACACACACTACTAGGCACAAGAAAAATAAATTATGGCAGCCACAAAACTATTAAAAATGATAACATCCAACAACGGAGGAGTACATTCATACACTATCCTAAACATACACAAATCCAAATCACACCTACAAGTATTAAAAACACAATGAAAATCAAACAAATAAATATAAATTAAACCCTAAGAATATGGACAGGAATGTTGAGTTAACTTCGATACCAGCTTTACTAGCAGAATCGGCCACTCTATCAGCTGACCTAGATAACAAACTGACCACGCTACAATTAACAGCAAAACACATATACAGAGATAACAACATTGGAAGAAAAATCAAAAACAACGAAATATTGGGTAAATTTCAAGGAATATACAACGATTATCCATTCCTCACAAAATTAAGTCAACAAAACATCAAAACAATAAATCCCACGAGAAATGTCAATTTTTTAAAATACAGAGATGAAATATAAACTTAAGCTCAAAAACAAAGCAACTATCCAGACCATCGAAACCATAGCAATCAGAGAAGCATTAAATCAAGCCACAAGAACGGGATAAACAAAAATAATAATCTTATCAGACTCAATGAGCGTATGCTCACAATCAACAATGTAAACAAAACAAAAATATGCAAACACTTCGAAAATAAGAGTAAAACAATTAAATACAATATAGAATTAATAATCAAATGGATCCCGGGACACGTCTGAATACAAGGTAATGAAAAAATGGATCAACTTGCAAAAGAAGTCATAAAAGAAGAAGAGTACATAGAAAACCCAATACCAAGTAAAGACACAAACCATATCATCGAAGACACTATAAGACAAGAGTGAATAACGAAATACAATACATTGACAACGAGTGTAGGAAAATACTGCAAACAGATAAACAACACTCCAAATAAAAAACCATGGTTCCATACAAGGCACAACTATCTTCACACAACATAAGACAAATAACCAGACTAAGATCGGATCATGGAAACAACAAAAAATTTAAACACTACATGAAGATAGAGGACAATGACATCTGTGATATATACAACGAAAAAATTCTGCGACTATTAACAAAATATCGAATATAATCTATAAAAGAAATGTCAAAACAAACAACGAGATAATATAAAAGTACCAACGGTAACACAAACAGGTCGTGTGATTCATGAAATTCAGACCTCAGCAAAGGCAAAAAAAACAATTACTAACAGATTGTAATTAAGGAGTTCAACAATATTTCAAAGGACTCACTGGTAGCTTAAGTACCAGATTTTTCACCGACTAAACGATCAAGTACGATAAAATTACCAACACTTTCTTTCCCTCCGATATGGCACTAAGAAGCTGAGAAACAAGTGCTTCAGAGCTTGTTCCGCATTACATTTCTAATTATAACGTCACGCAGATATAAATTGATTATCAATGCACAACTGTATGTCTCGATACAAACAGAAAACAAAATATAATAAAAAAGGAGAAATTGTTGAGAGTAGTGGGGAAAATATTATATTTATTTTAGATTCACGAATTATGGGATGGGCCAAAACCTGCTGTACTGTTTGAGATCAACATTAAAATAGTGCGCAATATGAAATAACACGAACATACACACACAAACGCAGTACACCTATTGTGTGTACAGTTTGTGTGTGTAGAGACTAATACCGATACCACGCAATTATACCTTGATTGCTTTGGTCTGAGTTTTCAAAAATCGAAAACGGTAAAGTGTATCACAAAATAATTTATATAAAGTACAAATACATATAAAACTGAGATATAAGAACAAACATGGTACTCACCTGTATTTTCACGTTTTACACCATTTAGTTTTTACATTTTTAATTAATAACACATTTATAACTTTTTATTTAATTTAATTTTACTACACTTAACAAACTAAGGAATACAGAGACACAATTTTAAGCAACGAGCGGATACACAAAACACATCCGTCTTTTGTGATTAGCAACACTACACTGATGATTGTATGTATTGGGGATCGTTAATACAATTCGATTCAGCAATACGAATTGGTGATTGTCGATTGTTAGATCAAGCATTACCATTATATCATAGGCCAAGTAATATCATTTATGCATTTGTATGAGTAAATGGTTAGAACACCACCACTATATAGGCAAGGGATCAAGTATTTATAAATATTCGGATCTTCCATCAATTAACTCTGATTTTCAACAATTATGCTCTTAAATAGGTGACACAATAGTAATCATTTTTGGTCGTTATGCAAGACTTACCTTTTAATCTCAACTATGTCAAATTAACTCAGTGCAATTACTAGACTATATAGACTTAATAGGCCTCTTAGTAATTGATGTGTTCCCTGTAATATTTAAGAATTATTATTAATTATAGATTGAGTGGTATCCTGTGGTTAAATCTAGTTCTGCTGTTTTCGTTGCAGTCGTTCATTCTTGGAATGGCTTGTTATGCTGCTTGAAGACTGAGATGCATTGGGGTGACGACTTTTTACCTGTGTTAAGGTTAGGTGCATAATGTTCGGTGTTTCGATTGTAGTACAAAATTTACAGACCAATTCCAAACTGGTTATTTTATTAGTCTTATTTGCGCTAATAGTATTTTATACGCGAACGGTTAACTAAGTACATTAAGGACTTGTTGGAGAGTCCTCAAGTGACGAAGAAGATGATGATCTACAGGTTCAGCCCTTAATAATCGACAATTGAGTGTAGATCACTACCGATCCCCGCCGTTGTGTAAGCACTTTCCAGCCATCTTTAACAATAATACAAGTCTACTTACGCTTTACCATCCAAAAAACTCTAATTAAATAATAACCCATTTAATTTAATTTTAATATTAATTTTTTTTTCACTTAAAAATTATAAATTTATTTACAAGATTTTTTATTTTTAATTTTATTTATATTTAAGTTTTACATCTTTTGGTTTTATTTAAAATGATTTTATGCTTAAAACTATTGGTTTAGTTATGTATGTATGTATGTATGTTAGTATAAATTCTCGGATTCGAGCCAATATTTCCTATATAAGTAGTGCGGTGTGGGATACAAAACACAAAATTTCAATAAATAAAAATACAAATAATCATCCCCCGATTAACGATTAGTGAAATGAAATAGTGAAACATAAAAGTGAGCAAATTTCAGTCAATTTTTTGTTTATTCATTTATCACTTGATTCGGGTTTTTTTATTTATGGTTACGTCGAACATTCATATATAAAAATAATATATTATATTTTTAAGTCCATTTAAAATATTATTTTTATTTTTATTTCACTTTACTATTATTTTTATTTATGTTTAACGAGTTTTAATTTTTATTTATTATTTTGGTCTACTTAAATATTTTATTTTGCTTTATTTTATTTATTTATCATAATACATAATATTAATTAATTAATTTTATTTCTTACAACCTAGTTAATAATTTTTAATTTTTAATATTAGTTTATTTAATTTTAATTTTTTAATTATATTTGATACATACAAAAAATAATTAGAAACAAAGTTTATAAGATAATATATATAATAATTATAAATATCAGAATAAGAGTTTTTTTTTGTTAATAATTTTATTATGTTTTGTGTATTTAAATCGGATTTTTAAAAATAAATTAAAAAAATGAATTAAATAAATAACTTAAAAACGAAATTAGCTTATTACACAGAAATATTTTTTTTTATATTTATAATTTTTTATATAATAATAATTTTGGTTTTGTTTTTAAAAAAATATTTATAAAATTAAAAATTATTTTGTGTAGATATATATTTAATTATATTATATAAAACTTAATTCTATTTATGAAAAAATATAAATATAAATTTTAATAAAATAAAGAAACATTTATAATTAATTTTTATTGAATTTGATTTATTTCGTGACGTTGAGCTAGCGACTAGTTCCATGTCTTCTATTCGATCGGCGCTACGTTGTGTGTAAAATTGAAATATGTCACTAACCTGTAAATATAAAATAAACGGCAACGTTGCATTAAATTTTTAAAGTTATTTAAATAGGTGAAGTAATCGCCACAAGATGGCGCATTATGTAATGCTATGTGCAGATGGTCGTCATAAATCGGCGATATAGCCGAATATCGTCGAGTTGATTTGGCAACACTGTAAATGTGATATTAGCAGAGTTGATTCGGCAACACTGTAAATGTGATATTTACATCAAACGAAGGAGCTTCATGTATTGATAAAGAGGTTCACGCTAGTAACGAATTTGTTTGGAAAGTATGCTTAAGAATATTTTTAACACCTTGTCATAGGAGTCAACAAACTCAAGAAGTTCGATGTCCTAAAATTAGATACGCTTTCACCTTAGGTATTTTGTCTCTTAAAAGATGATCTAAACATTCTTAGAGTTAAATTTCATATTGGGTTAATCGTAATAATATGTAAATTGATGAATTTGTTTCGATTGGTAGCAGCAATCAAACCGAGTTATATATTTTACAAAAGACCGTACATAGTACGACGAAAAATAGTGTAAAAATCTTAATAAATATTGACCACTGGGTTAGTCCCGTCATTGCATGATACGATGGACATTCTCATGCAAACCATATCTCGCAACCCGGTTTGGTCAGAAATCTCACTAAGCTGTTGTGGCGTGGATCATCCATCAATCAGCATGAATGGTGGAATTCTAACAGTGTGAGAGTAGACAACAACTCAGTTATGAATGTAATTCGGGATGTTTTGCTGGATTGGATCATATTGATTTGCGTGACAATGACATGGACATTTTCTTTTGCGACTGATGGTGTGAAGATTCTATTCCAGTAGCCATGATATAACCGAAGATGATTTTCTGATAATACTTAGTAAGTCGTGGTGATGGGTAGCCCTTGTTAATTGTATTGTGCTTGAAAATGGATAATTCGGTACATTGTCCGAATATATAACTATGCTGGTAGCCATGTAGTCAGTCAGACTATTCGTTTCGATGATTTCCGTACAATGTTACGACGCCTTGATATTTATAATTTCAACTAATCCCGATAAATACAAAATCCAGATATTTTGATTTCTGGACGCAACCTCAAACAATTCACTACCTGAGAAGTTTATGCAACATAGCCCTTGAAACCTTGATCGGTTAGACGAAGGAGTTTCGTGTAGTCAGGAATGAAACCCGCAGAACATGTAGCGTACTATTACCGATAGATGGCCCGAATTCAGAGAAATCTTGCTTTGGGTCCACTTAGAAGCAGACCTTCTCAAGCTCAGAAGATTGTTCGTAAAAAAATTATCGGTGGACTTATCAGAGCAAACCATGCAGTCTCTTGCCTCATGCTTACTAGCATTTCATACGGGCCTGTTGTATAGAAGAATGCATACTGGCACCTTGGTAAATATTCGTTTGCACTTGCTTTAGCACTTCTGTTAGATGGTCTTTCAGAGCACTGTAGGAGTGACGACAGGGACATCCAATGCTTTATAAAAAGCTTAGAGTCGGGTAAAATGAGAAAATTTGTCTTATGTCTCAAATAAAAATATATTTACCTCATTCCAACCATATCGATTTTTTGCTTGAACAATAGCCTCATATACCGAACCAGGCTGTAGACCTCGCAGTGTGAACGACATTGGATGTGATGGTGGTTCGGTTGATTGTCTTGGTGCCGGTGTCAAAATGACATCATGCCAACGTCCAGGTTGTTGAAATGTATCGTTCATCTATAAAGTACAAAGAAAATATTTTAATTAATTGTACGTAGGTTATAGGTACCCATAAGACAAGAAAGGAGGGCTGTATATACTAACCATGAGTTTACGATAGAGTAGTCTAACTTCTTGTAGGGGTGGATAACTTTCAACCTTCCATGTCAAATTGTAGCTGTCCGGTGATCGACTCCACGGTGCCGAATGAAATTCAGCCGGTCCAGGCCGTCCCGATACCTCCATATATTTTCTCGATCTCCCAAGTGTGTTATCAGCCACACAACTGCAATAAAAAAAATGAAAGTTATAAAATTTTATTAACAATTTCACATAAACCATAATAAAATATCCTTTTTCGTATTTGTTATTGACTTTTATTATCGGTTTCTGTTTTCAATTTCCTTAAGATGTTTAAAAGCAAAAAAATACGAACTTAACGTAATAATATAATAAAGTGAAAGGTAAAGGTGGTGGGAGGAAAAAAAATAAACAAATTACCTGTAATTTCCAAAATCTTCCGGCTGTACTGGTCTCATGTTTAATGTATGGCGATTGCCCCTCGATGTCATCGCACGTCGATCCGTTTGTTGTAAAGGAAATGAGTTTTGAAACCATGACACCTTCAAAAAATGAAAATAAGAAAAATTCTGGTAATCATAAAGATTTTATTACGTAGCCTGGGCTAAGGAATTTTAATTTTTTTTCCTCGCTCGGTCCTTTATTGTCCATAAAAAATTAGAAAATTATTAAATTTAATATTGTATAATAACAACAACAAAAAATGTTATAAAAATGAAAAATTCCAATTTTCATCTTAAACAAAATTCACCCTCATTTCGTATTTTTTTTTTTGTTTTTTTTTTTTAATTTTGAAAACTGTAGTAAATCAAGTCGGGTTTTTTTCATAATGCTCATTCTTTTGCGAACCATCATCCAACATACCAAATGAACCACAAAAATCCCATAAATATAAAATTGAATATAATAAACGGAAAATTGCATTATTCTGGAAGAAGAAATTCACAAAGTATTGAAAAATTCTTAAATCAAAATTTATCATCCCTTACGTATGTATATAGACCCACCTACCCCCACCCATCCATTTTCTGAAATAGAAAAATTCTTTTGAGATTTCTAAAGTGCATATAGCCTCTATATACATACATTGATAGTAATTTGATAGAAAACTCAGTCGAAGAAGAAAAAGGTATTTTCGTCTGTTCTTTCTTTGTAGTTGGATCTACGATTTAACCAAACGAAAACGAATCGAAACCCAAATGGAGCAAAGATTGAAGAAATTTAATAAAAAAATGTTTTTGTTTCGAAGGGTTAAGCTCGTTGATGCGAACATTCGATTTTATCACTTTATGTTCCATTAGGGGATTGGATTGAATGAAAAATTTATATTTGGGCAATGCGGATGGGGCCGATTAGATAATACGGACGGGTGAGATTTCAAATTAGTAACGTTTTAATGGAATTCTCGTATAAACAGTACCTCGTATAATCGGTTCATTGAACCACCGCATTTCGATTTAATATTATTATTTTTATTGTAACTAATTTAAGAGACGAGTGCACGAGTAGAAGCAGACGAGATTCGCAGACGATAATGTGACAAGATACCGTACCAAATCTACTGACGATGAACAAGAATTATAAGATAAGAAGTAAAAGTAGATTCACACGGCAGTGTTGAAAATGACTTGTCAATGGCACACTTAGGTATGTACCACCACTTGTTGAAGCTCAATCAATCGCCCCCAGCGCCATTCACACCTGAAGATTTCACACCTGTTGATATAGACAGTGAAATCAGTAGATATAGAGAGTGCACATCATTACAGTTGGCTCATAAGCTACGATCATGGGATATGGCACTTGGTAGGTACAGCACATAAAACAGAACCGTGGTTATTATGTTTTCGATGTACAGCATGTCAGCAATTAAAAAACCAAATACGAGCAATTGGTATTGATAGTTATTGCCATCAATTTGGCATTTAAGATGATCAAATCTAATATCGATGCTCAAATAACCGTTGGCAAACCGTTCTACCCAAATAGCATTGGCAGATAACCTCAATTACCACTCGATAACACAAGAGACATTCAACAAGCAATACATACAGATTGATCGTAGGTGAACGAGTTTCTGAAAGATTGAAACCTTCTTATAATAAACGAGTTCCATAAAAAAACGAACTAATCAGTCATTGGGACCAAAAAAGGGAAAGCGCTAATGGGATAGAGTGGCCATTCTGAGAAAGTAAGCTAATGATATTAAATGACCATAATAGAGGAAGAGAATCAGTTAGGAGTGGTTACGAGGGAGTATTATAAACCAGAGAAGCGAGAAAATCAGAGTTGATAATGTTCAAATCTGCTCGCAACCTGGACTGACACCAATCTCCCTTAAGAAGAGGTCAATTTGGTAATGTCAGAAAGACTATACATTTGTTATCAGAAATTAATCGAAGAAGTCCTTCCTAAGGTTCGTTTATTGAGAGTGTCAAATAAGATGTACAGAGACCAATCTCTGTTATTGATATAAGACGTGCTCCATAAAGTGTATTGGACATTCAAATCAACGTCTATCAGTGAAACATTAGCTAAGTTTTTGTTAACAACTGGAGTCGACAAACCACAATAGCAAGCAAGTAAGATTCCTGAATTATAGAAATATCTGTATGCGATGTAGCAAGCAACACGTTAAGTTTGAAAAAAGTTGCTCTACTCAGATACACAGGGACCATCAGCAATCGAAGGGAAATCTGAAAATAGAATTGCTTGACCGGGATGAATGGATCTAAAGACATCTCTCATTCGAACAGGGTATATGGAATGGTGTATAGAACAATCTAACACGAGCGATGCAGCCAAATGTTGATTCTTAATAGTTTGTCTCCAATACAACCGCTTGGAGAATACTGGGAGATAAGGCGTAATCGGACGAGAACACCATCGCCAATGTACCGAAGACCATCAGAGGAAAGAAAAGTAGCAGACCGGCCCACAACTAAATGCTCCATAACCTTCCCCCTCATTTCCAGATTGGCCAAAGGTGGTCATAGCTTGATGTTGCGAGACGAAGTATGATCGTACGATCCAGTATGATAACGTTGCACACCGGAGGTACGAGAACAATTGTGCGGCCTGATTCAATCAGGAATGGAGTTCGACCTCTGAAAGGTTTCAAGTTACATACGGCGACAGGCGAGAGTGCGGCTATAAAAGAAGAAGGTGACGCTACAAATCAGAAAAAACAATTTTCAACAGGAAGTTTTGGTTGCGGATATTGTGGATGAGGTCAGCGAATGGACCTCATGCAACGAAATGGATTCGTATTGGATGTTGGACGAGGAACATTGAGTTACGGTAACGTCGATCTGCCTTTGCAACTGAACAACGGGAAGTAGCCAGTCATAAGGAGGATTAAATTGGTAATTAAAAAATTACCATCAGCTTTGGTGAAACCGGATTGTGACTTTAGAGTTCCGATACGGACTCTCAATTTATTGGATTTGACAAAAACATCACAAAGGGGACTATCATCGGCCGAGATCAGGAATTGTATCCACCATTATAAACTTCGAGGAGACGAACGAGGTCAACGGGCATCTACAAAACCTGGAGGAAGTATTCGAAAGAATCTAAACAAAGGGATTGGCTGGCCAAGACCGCAAAACTTACATGAGCTTAGGAGTTTCATTGGACTATGCACATACTATCGACGGTTTGTGCATAATTTGCCAACATCGCAAGGAGTTTACATGAACTAATCCAGAAGAACAAGCCGTTTCAATGGAGTGATGAACACGAGGAAACGTTCAACGAACTGAAACAGCGATTATGTACCGAACCATTGCTTTCATACCCGAATAAACTTTTTATTTTGTACTTGAAGCAAATAATTATAGCTTGGGAGAAGGATTGTCACAAGAAATCGATGGCCATAGTGAAATGTGGTTCATGGCGCCATGACATGGCTACTTCAATTTAAAAATCATAAAGTACAAGTAACCCGGTGGATTGAGAGATTGGGAAGTTTTGTTTACCAATTCCAACATCGAAAAGGAAGCGCTCATGGTAATGCGAATGAATTGTCAAGACGGCCATGTCGAGTGGATTGTAACAGTCGGGTAGAAAAGAAGGAGAACATCGTCGAAATCAGAGTCATTAAAGTGTTGCCAGGTGATGATTGGACCAATGATTTTATCTACAAAGAGCAACGTGAGGATCCTGATTTATCAGCCATCATTAAATTCATGGAGGAAGAACGGCGCCCAACTGTCAAACCTTATTTGGGTCAATGGGATAGTTAAGCCATGGAAGGCACGACAAAGCAATTGCTAGTGGTGGTACCTAAGATCTGGACAACAACAATTTTGAAGGAATACGACGAAGGAACGATCTGTGGTCACCTAAAGGCATCATCATGTGATAGGTTCTATTGTGGCTGAATGGTGTCAAGTATGGTAATGAAAGGACCAGCAAAGAAGAGCCAGTGAAACAATGCAACAGTACAATGTTGGAAAAAAATTTGAGAGGATTGCCATAGATTTTTCAGGACCATTTTCAACCAGTGCAAGTGGCAACAAATATGTATTAGTAGTAATGGGCTACTTCAGTAAATGACCAGAAGTATACCCCATTCCACATCAGAAAACAACCACAAACTCCAATGAAGTGGTATACAATTGGACAAGCCGTTATGGGGTACCCATGAAATTGCATTGGGACGAAGGGTGTTATTTTAAATCTGTTGTTTTCCAGGAGATGAGCAAATTAATAATACGCGGACAACGCCTTTCATTTCACCGTCTGATGGTATGGTGGAGCATTTCATTGAAGGATTTTATTGCCAAAGCAGTTGATAAAAATCGATGAAATTGGGATAAAAGTATTCCATTGTTCCTAATAGCATACCGATATGTGGTTTATTATACAACGGGAGTAATACCAGCTACGAAACTTTTCGACAAAAATCTAAAACTACCAGGAGATCTCAAATTTGGAGCATTTCTATCATCATCTATATGTGGACAGGCAAATGTGCACAACCTGAAGGAAGAGATCAACAACATACACTAATTTTTCTGAGGAAAGGTGAAGTTGTCAAGTGACCGAAAAAAGGCTCGATATGATGTACGATATAAGCGAATATCAAATGATTTGACGAAGGTCGATTGGTATGGCTTCTCAAGCCACAACGCAAGAAAGGATTGTCAAAAGAAGTTACAATTTGGATGGGAGGGACCATACAAGGTCATAATTAGAATTAATGACGTGATCTATAGAATCCAAAGAAGGGTACGAGGAAAATCCAAGGTAATACACCTGGAGCGTTCTATGACGAGGACTGGATCCTGAGAGTAGTGTGACGAATCACAGTGACAAGTTCTTCAAGGATTTACGTCACATAAATAGGTGTACACATTTGAGTTACGAAACAGGTTAGTAATGAATTTTGAAGTGATATTACATTTGGAAAGTGATTATAAGTGAAAGTGAAGCGATTAACAGTAATCAACAAGGGTTCAGTCTTGTATTTTTTTGGTTTTTTATTTTATACTATCCAATCTGTTTTGGGGCTCAAAGCTCTCCCAGCTCTTACCATCTGCGCATTGCATAGCTCCATGCCAGCCTATAGTACTGACATTGAAGATGGGTCGGCCCATTTGTTCTGCACTCCAACAGGGGGTCATAAATGTGTTCATTCACACCACCGATCGTAATTAGATGGTGAAAAATCCATTTTGCATCCTGACTCTATCGGGATTCGAACCCGGTACCTCCCGCTCCAATTGCCACAGCTTTAACCACTGCGCTATTTGGTTATCATTATAGGCTCTGATTCGACGATGGCCGTGGTCCTGACCAACCGGCCGTGGATGACCTGCTTCTTTTTTGAAAGACTACCATATTTGGAACTACCTCTTTGAATGCTGTTCAATGAGTTGCTAAGATTGGGAACTTGCAAAATATATAATTCCTTCAAAGAAATGGTGCCTCGGCAAGGTTTACCGTGCCAACATGGATTCATGCCAAAGAAATCAACATTTATAAACCTTAGTGAATTCACCAGCAGCAGAATCAAAGTTTTTGAAAGTCACAACATGTTGACAGACTTTTCCAAGGCGTTTGACTCCATTAGCCATTAAAGCACTAGAACGGTTACACTCATTTGGGTTGTCAAACAACCTTGTGGCTGGGTTTAAATCTTACTTAAGCAAACGCATCTAATACATTGACATTGGTAACAGCAGGTCCAAACCAATTCAAGCTACATCGGGTTTTTCACAAGGCTTCCATCTTGGCCCTTGGGTTTTTACTGTTTTCATCGACGCAACCACTGAAAACACGATAAACAATATGCAACACACAATAAACAATATGCCACTAAAGCGAGTGTCTGAGATCAAAGACCTCGGTTTTATTTTTGTGGAAAACACGAGCAGTAACAACCAAAAAGCACAATGTGTTGCTAGATCTAATTCTATGCGGGGTTTTATTAAACGATGGATCGGGGTTATTTATAATCCGGAGACAATTAAGATTCTGTACTTCGTGCGGTTGCAATTTGAATATGCCGTTACAATTGGAATATGCAGTAAACTATAGAGTGTATTCAGATTTTGAGTTTTTTTTCTAAAAAATATATTATACTAATACGGCGGATCATATACGCGTATCATCCAGCATTTCTTCAGTCTCGGAAATTTTAGAAAAAGTCAGATCATTAGACCGAACGGCTTCTACATCTAATCGACCTTAACCCGACATACTGGTCCTTCGAGCCGGATTATGAAAAAATATTCCGCCACCATATCCATATATATCTCGACAATCAGTTTTAACAAAACGTCGCAGGATAAACAACGCTGCTAAACTCGCAAACCACGCCACGTGTAAATAGTTATAAAGTGAACACTCTCAAAGTTCGTTGAGACACAGTTTATAAAGTGAGTTTGTGTGTTTGAAGCCAGTCATAATGTCCGAAAATCTAGCGGCCCTTAAGAAGCAGCGCAGTACCAACAAGTGCAAGTCAACCAATCTAGTGAAGTACGCTACATCAGATCATGAGCACACCGACCTCGGTGAACTGACCACACTTGTACGCCTGGAAATGTTAACGTGTGGAAATGTTAATGGAGGAGTTCACCGATTTCGAAACACGCCACAAGTTACCAACGATTTGCATTCCATTATTTGCGAGGGAATACTCGGGGTGGCAGTCCTTTTCTGATTTATACACCAGCACCATAAACGAATCAGCAATTTTAAATCCAGTACATAAATTTCAGTACTTAAAGGAATTATTGCGGGGAGAAGCTGCTGTATTGCTGAGACACATAGCGGTGATCGAAGGAAATAACATTGCGGCTCTCACAAAATTAAAAGAAAGATACAACCGCAAGAAGCAAATTATCAACACATTTATCAGAACATTTGTAAAGCAACCAGTTATTCATAATTCAAACGTTAACAATATCAAACGCCTGATGGACACTTCCGATGAAGTTATCCGAGGACTGCACGCGCTCGGTGAGGTGGCCGAAACTAGAGATCCCTGGCTAATCTATGTCCTTCTTCAAAAATTAGATGACAAGTCTAAAGCTCTTTGGGCAGAGCACTCAGCGGAAATGGACAATCCAGAACTATCAGAATTCTTCAAATTCCTCGCCAGGCACATAGATACACTCGAATCACTTCAAAGCACATCAAGGCGCGTAAAACCCGAAGTAAAAAGTCACATCACTTCCAATCATCACGATATGAACGATTAAAGAGTCACACCACCATAAAATCAACCGTCAAATACCAATGTGCCATGTGCAAAGATCCAGGCCATTCATTGTTCTATTGCAATCAGTTCCAATCTCTAGATGCCGAAGGGCGCATGGCATTCACGCAGAAGACCAACCGATGTATCAACTGCCTTGGCACTAATCATCCGATATATCGCTGTCCATCGAGACGTAGGTGCCAAAAGTGTGATAAGAAGCACAACACTCTTTTGCATCAAGCTGAAAACCTCTACATCATCCGATTGGGTGACTAATATGCACGCGTCAATACCAATAAGTGGATTAGGTTTGTCGGGATGTGGAATTTCCAGGGGCATAGTTTCAATAAAAATCAAAGCAGACTCTGGACACAAATTCACCATTGAAGCTCTGGTAATGTCGAAAATTACCAACGTACTTCCACCAAAAAAAACTACGAGTCAATTTAAACTCGTACACCGCGGATTCAAACTGGCTGATCCGCGATTTGATAAACCAAGTCCCATCGATATATTGATTGGTGCTGACCAATTTTTCAACATCATTTGAAATGGTCAGATAAAATTAGTCCAAGCGAACCAGTTCTTCAAAACACAATATTTGGCTGGATAGTTTCCGGTCAAATCGATTGTCTTGATTACCGTGAAAAACTTGAAACGGAGCACTCAAGGTCAGTTTACCGTTAAACTTCCCTTTAAGGAGTCACCAACAAAGTTAGGCGAATCACTAACAGCAGCAATACAACGTCGGAGATCGATGGGACGGCGATTTATTCGTGATCCAAATTTTGATAAGTTATATCGCGACTTTGTGGATGAATATGACAGGCTACATCATATGGTAGAAATTCCAGCACCTACTAAATCGAAACCAGGATTTTATTTGCCGCATCATGGTGTAATCAAATCCTCGAGTGGCGTCGACAAAATAAGACTAGTCTTCGACGGATCGGCCAAATCAAGCACCGCCCTATTATTCAATGATTGTCTAGCAATCGGGCCCACAGTACAATCAAGCTTGTATGCTGTAATTCTACGTTTGCGAGAACACAAGATCGTTTTTTCCGCCGATGTGGAAAAGATGTATCACCAGGTCGACGTTTCACTAGAAGATACCAATTATCAGCGAAGTGTCTGGAGACCTACCATCAGATCCCATCCGGCACTTCCGTTTGACAACTGTTACATACGGTCTAACTTCCGCATCGTTTCTCGCCACCAGAGCTATCCAGCAAACATCCAAGGAAAATAAAACCTTTTCACCTGCAGCTTCTAATGTCATAGCCAAAGACATAAATGTAGACGATGTCACGACCGGAGCGGACAATGAATATGCAGCAATGATATTGAAAGAAGACATAACATTAATTCTAGCTGGCTACGGCTTTTGCCTCAAGAAATGGAAATCAAACAACAAACAAATACTATCCACAATCCCACGTGAGCTTCAAGAATATGATCTCAAAGAAATTTATGATTCCATGAAAGTTCTGGGCATTAAATGGAATCCAGAATCCGATTGCTTCATGTTCGCCTGCCAGCTACCAGAAAACACAAAACTCACAAAGCACTCAGTTTTGTCGGAAGCAAGTAAATTATTTGATCCGCTGGGTTGACTGGCTCCTGTGATGATAACTTTCAAGATTTTTCTGCAAATGCTATGGGCAGATAACTTGAGCTGGGTTGATCTTCTTCCACATGAGCCCCTTCCCCTTCCACAAGCACTTAATTCTATATCTATTCCCAGATACATAAAAGCCGACCACGGATCAATCATTGACGTTCACGGTTTCGAACGACGAAATCGGATGGCACAACTCATATACACCTCGTTTCATCTAAAACAAGCGGGGCACCTATCAAGCAGCAGTCGTTCCCCCGCGTTTGGAGTTGTGTGCCGCTCTACTTTTAGCCAATCTCGTGGATACCATTAAACAAGAATCCAGTCTAAAAACAAATCAAACGTATCTGTGTTCTAACTCTCAAACCGTGTTGGACTGGCTCATCAGTCATCCACGTCGCTGGAGTACCTTCGTGGGTAACTGAACGGCGGAAATACTCAACGCCTCATCCAGAGAGAATTATAGGCATGTTCAGTCAGCCGTTAATCCAGCGGATTGCGCCTCCAGAGGTCTTTCTCCAAGCGCACTCAAATCGCATTCGATATGGTGGAACAGACCAAATTTGGCTCATCAAATCAGCGGAGTTTTGGCCATCCCAGCTTAAAGATTATGGGTATAACGACAAACCCATAATACTCAGCTTTAAATGTGCACAACAAAATGCATGGCTCATTGATCTCATTAGTCAATATTCGTCCTTTCAAAAACTGTAAAGAGCACTCCAAAATACGGGATCTGTGACCAAGAGCAGCACCCTAAGGTCATTAGATCCATTTCTGGACAGCTCTGGATTAATTCGCGTTGAAAGTCGGCTGCAAAATAGCTCAGCTCCGTATTCAATGAAGCATCCACTAATCCTCCATCCAAATTCAACAATCACACTACTGATTCTTCGTGCTGTCGATTATACGTCAAGAATATTGGATCCCAAATGGTAAACAGAAGGCGAGGGAAGTAATCCGTAAATATGTTATATGTACCACGTTTAAGACGGAGTGCCAACAACAATTAATGGGTAGTTTGCCTAGCTCCCGAGTCGAGTTAGTACGCCCGTTTCTCAAAACTTGGGTGGACTACGCCGGGCCCATTTCACTCCACTTAATATAAGGACGGAGCCAAAGAACATCCATATGTTTTTTTGTATGTTTAAGCACAAAAGCCTTTCTAAGAGCTCTGAAAAGATTCACTGCTCGCCGCGGAATTTGCAGTGAATTTCACAGCGACAATGGCAGTAACTTTGTCGGTGGTATATAGATAAGGAATTTTTCAATGTGAATGTAATTTTAGTCAGTGGGAACAATTTTTTTTTTCAGTGTAGGCCAGCTCCGACCTGAATTACAGTGTGATCGAAAAAACCAAATCCATCTCATCAGGATCATTCATGCTACCGGACTGGTGCCCCGAGTGAAGACATCGAAATAATTATGATTCGTTTGAATTACTTTTAATTACAAATCAATCAAAATATGATAAATCGAATCATAAATATTTATGTTTTGTGCTTATAAAAAATACAATTCAATCGGCCCATAAAATCCAGATTCAATTAATATCCGAACCATAATATTATTTATAATGGTTAGGATGTTCGAAATTCCATCGACATCATTAAATTATAATCGCAAATATTTTATTCATTTTTCGTTCCGTTATTGTATTCCGTTCCGTATTCTATATATAGAAATATAATAAAGCCGATCGAATAATTAATTCACTTAATTGCTTAATTAAAATCGGAATCTATATCATACAAAACTACTATCAATTGTGTAGAGATAAACTCGTATATAATATACAAGGAATCCAGATGTGGCTTTCGTATTATTATCATAATTATTGTCATCGATATATAGAGCGGGAACGGGGACAGGAAGCGGGGTGGAAAATATATAAATATATAAATCATTTTATTATGCCACTTGGCCACGATTTACACCTGCTTTTGATATAAAGACGTAAAAAGCTTGATGAAAGCTTCTTCTTAATTACGTTATGTTTATCTTGGGCTTGAGACCTATACACAGCTTTATCCTTCACGCTTGTGTATAAGAAAACTATTGACCCAAAAAACAAAAGAAAAATGCTGTGACGTTAACAACTTCGTTAGCTTTTGTTTTTCTACTTGTTACGGTTTGTGTGCGGTTTTATTTCGTCGGAGACGATGAAAATATGTTTATACACACACACACACACACACACACGGTATGGGAATAACAACAACCAACCGAATATGTTGGGCCTATTATTTCATGAGGTGAATATAACGTATGTGAATAGTATTATTTAGGGTTAAAACGTATAAACAGCATACAACATTCTGTTTAGGGTGAAAATGTATGTATACCGGATCCTTAAAGCTTCCATACATTTTTGCCGATATACGTATATATAAATTTCCATTCCTAAAATACCATATTTGTTTCACGCTTTTTATTATTATTATTATACGGTTTTTTTTTTGTTGGTTGTGCTTTTCTTATTTTGATCTTTCGATTCATATAACGATTTACGTATATGAGCTTTACGGTATATTGGCTATAATATAAGGGATCGGTTGAAAAAATTCTTTAAGTCGTTTGCTTTTTTTTTATCTCGCATTATTTTCACATCAACACCGTAAATATTTCGGTTTTGTGGTTTTGTTGCCATAAATGTGAAATATCGATTCGTCAAGAAAATTGTGTATACGTCATATAATAATATTTCGACAGTTTAATCAACTGACACTAAAATGAGTAAACGTATATGTAGAAAAATTAAAAATTGTTTTTGGCTACATTCGTTGCCTTCCGCGTTTCAAGATTCGTAATAAAAAGTTTCCCAATAAACGATAGGTGGGGGGCCGGAAAAACACCAAGCATTTATGTATTGAATTGTATCGTAAAACTAATAAAATGCTGCTTTTTTGCGAGCTTTATTCATTCGATATACATACATACGAGTATATGTTGATTATTTTTATGCTGATTATGTTGATACGGTTAGGTGGTGGGGCAATAAAAGATTCGTGTACACGAAATTATTGGTTTAATGTTTATGGTTTTTAGGGCGCATGCAGTCTCAATATTATTGGCATTCGTATCCGCTTTTTCTTTTACACAAACAGCCAAACCGTTCATCGTTTTTCTTTGGTTATTTATTGTGGCGAGACTAGATAACTCAGCCTTTTTGTGTGTGTCTGTCAGTCGGGCTTTATTTATACGTATATTTTGAACAGACAATAAAATTTTAAATTGGAAATTTATGGAAATGTTCCGAAAAAAAACAGAATATTGTATCTTTTTTTTTAAGCTGAGGTGAATAATTTTTTAATAAAGCTTTTTCCCAAATTGAACAAATAATCAATATTTATAGCATTTATAATGTTTTATAGAAGCATAATAATTTGTTTACATTTTTTTATTTGTGGAAATTGAGAAAAACTTAACTCTTCAAGGTTCCGCAGTCAATGCCACTAACGGTCCATCTTGCAAACTTAGGATTATATCAACTGGAGCCGTTTGAACAGGGCAGAGAAGATAGTAGATATCATCAGTATCGTCAGAGAGAGGAGAGAGAAGAGAGAGAGAGAGAAAGAAAGAGAGAAAGAGAGAGAGAGAACGAGAGCTATTGGTAATAAAAAAGGCAGAAGCCTATCATTAACCATGTCGATGTCTGGGAAAGCTCAATTCCTTGAGAATTAACCAATGCTCTGAATGAGCCGAACTAACACTATTGTGAGGGGTAGTAAAAGAATGAGCTCCATGTCGAGGAGAGAAATTGAAGACATAGCTCTTATTAAAAGTTGGCATTGGTATCACCAATTATATGTAACTAAAAGATAGCATTTTGTAGGACAATCCCAAATAATTACTAAAAGCTCTTCGGCTTTGCCAGAAACTAGCTTGTTCTAGTTAGAAATTCAGAAAGTTTGCTATCCATAAAAACAGATTTTGATGTAAGATGAGATATTAATTCAGACTCCACTGTTCTATAATGAGAATATTGGGTTAAATCTGATAAGACTTTCAGGTGCTTGAGTGTAACTCCTAAAGAATAACAAGAAGTTTGGCAATGGAAAAGTACACTTCCCTGTGGCATCCTCAATTAATTTTGACCAAAATAAAAACATCTCACAACTCGCATATCATAAAATGCGCAATTTGAGCGTAGTTTCAGTTCAACTGATGATGGTGGGTTCGATATGAAAATAAGTACAAATTTGTAATCGAGACGGATGTAGAATTATTGCACCTTTCTATGATTTTCTATATGGAGCAAATACCGCCCTGTTGGTGGGGACATTCATGTTTCGTAAATATTTCGAACGAAACACGATACCCATTGAATAACACCACAGTATCCAGAGCTTGTCGTAGGAGACGATTAAATCGGGTTCGATCGCTAAGCTGACGACCCGCTTCCATAAAAAAACCATAAATGTAAAAAATTTCAAGAAACAAAAACAAATCGGAACTCAACCGCCAACAAACAATGAATCCCCACTTAAGTACTCGGAAACGAGATTAGTCATTCCGAAAACCAGGCGCGTTTGACGGTATTATCACACGTATGAAAAAGTATCGGCTGGAACTCGTAGCGCTCCAAGAAACTCGATGGCCTAAAAGTGGAATCCATGTGTCCCAAGGCTAAACAGAGTAAAGATGACCTTGGAAATCTTGAAGTTAGTTTTTTCGTTGGGCCACAGGTTAAAAAGACTGCACTGAATTTTTAGGCAGTCGATAATCGAATGTGTTAACTTGGCTTGTACATGAGATTAGCCAACCTGTCAATTGTCTATAATTACATAGGTCTGTTCTCTCGAGACGAAACTGCGACCGAAAATGGGGATAGAATGATGTTCTTTGATCGTTCTTGATCTCAAAGTGGCAAGCACTTTCTTTTGTCATGAAAACATCCATTTGGAAACATGGACAATCCACGTAAACCATGCCGTAGGCAAATCTACTATGTGTTGATTTCTAGAGGGGGGACGCCGGTTGTCAAAGACGTGAGATCTTATCGGTCGTCAACAAAATTCATAGGAACCATTATCTGGTCACTGCAAAGCTACGATGGAAATTTTCGTACAAGTGAGGGAGAACAGCGGAATATACAACGCGATTCTTTTGTGAAGATCTGATAAATGAAGAAACGCAACGAAACTATCAAGATCTTGTCAGCAACAGCATTTTGCGATCCAATTACCAATCTGATGAAGTGAACAGTGTCTGGGAAGTATTGAAAAGCTCGATTCTGTGCAGCACATTCTCGGCATAGTAAAAACTACCCCCTAACTTTTGTTTAATGACCAGTGTCATCTTGCTAACGAAATATAGTCCACAGTGACGCGCAGACTCGGTTTACCATTGTAAGATCTCGGTCAACAGCCGTTTGGGGCCCGGATGGAAGCCTCTGTGTTAACGTCGATGCGGTACTCGATACATGGCTTGAATTTTTTTCAGACCTATTTACTGTTCCCCATGTATCACAAGCTATAGTTGAAAAGCGTTCACCAGGAGTAGATTGCATTAATTCAGAGCTCTTGATATTCAGAGGGCTAACTTTGTGGAACTGTCTTTTCGACCTTGTTCGACTAATTTAGCCAAATGAAGTTATGGCTGAAGAATGGAAAGTAGCCGCGTTATGCCCAATATTCAAGAACTGATCACGTTTTATCGCTGCGGATGTAATTCCAAGTACTACGACCTTGACGGTTAAGTACGAAAAATTGCCTGTAACATTCGAGAGAAGAATCATGCGAGTGTTATATGGCCCAAACGTTTATGAATTGAAATCAATCGACGTGTGTGAATTCAAAGGACGGCTCGGTTACATTCTGCGTGCTGATTCAAACCGAATGAAACAGCGATCGTTGAAGGGAGAGCCACTCTTCGGTAGGCGAAGAGGTCCCTGTCGGCAATGATGTCGCCACGGCGAAGAAAATGATCTGGCTTGCATCAGCACGACACGGTGCGGGTCAACAACGGCATATAAAAACCGTCAAAAATATGGAGTAAATGTAGGGAAGTCGTACATTACCGATAAAAGCAGTATCCAGCAGTATACAATTTTTAGACGAATAATTTTACCCTACACTCTCCTAGAGTGGTATGTTAGGGTCCTAGTCGAACCCAATATGATTCTGATTTTCTTAGTGTGTACATCATAGTCTTACGACTTGTCACTGGTCTGTGCTTTATCACTATTCTTCATTTTACTTTAACCCCTTATCCACTGGGTGCCATTTATTTACGACAGACGATTTTTTTCCAAGTACGATTGAATAAGAAAGAAGACTTCTAAGATGCAGATGAAGGATAATTATGGTACAGATAATTTTCACTTAACTATCTGTCTTACCAAAATTAAATGTACCAAAGTGTTTGTAGCCCAAACATTATAAAATTTAATTTCTCGAATATCAATTAAAAAATTTCAAGCACAACTGTGCCACCACAGCAGGTGGAAAATGTAATCAAAATGGAAAATATATTTAAACCACAAATTAGTATAACACCCAACCACTCTCATGCTTCGAGTATGTCCTCTATTGCATGGTGATTATTAATTAGGTAAAATCGAAACGACATATATAGCCAAGTGGTTTTTATGGTTTATTATTTTGGGTAGTAAAAAGCTCATAAACAGCCTGTTAAAACAAAAAAACAAAAGAAGTGTAAATAATCAATATACACAATCTTAATCATTTGATCACAACAACAAATGTCTTACTATATATAAGAAAATAACACTCGGCACAACATACAATCAAAATGAAATAAAAACTTATAATTTCCAATTTTTCTTATCCACATACAGACGATAAAGTGATAACAAATGGGATCTAACTCAATCAACAAAGTCGCACAAAAATAATCAACGAAAACTTTTATCATTTTCAACTTAATATCTCATGAGATGTTATTTTTTTTTGTTTTGTGCTTCTTGACTCGAGAACAATCGCAACAAAAGCTTTCGTCTTGATAGATTATTTATGTACTCGTAAGCTATTCAACCAAACAATGATGACATCAACAATTTTGATTTCGTTTGTGTTTATCCAAGACACAATCGTATAGGATAGTGTACGTGCTCGCCATGTATACTATCCGTACAAGGTCACCACTTTAAAATCTATACCCAGTAATTTACAAATCAAGGCAATCGTACCAAATGCGTTGACACGTTGACCGATATTTACCATCAGACATTGATCTGAACAAATCTCTTTCCAGACTTTTTCACGAAACTGGTCATGGCTGTCGGTGTGTTTGATGATCTACTGTAAAATGATCATCTTACGGGTTTCGATGTGCCGCAGGAGCTAAGATATGTTCAGCAATCTAGGTCTACTCTGTTCACTGACGAGTGTAGAATATGTCTACATGGTGGTAATATAGAAGAGACCACGACAACCGGTGTCCAATGGTGCAATTTTGCACGGTGCAGGTTCATCCATGAAGTTGTTGGACCATAGATGAGGTCAAACCGCTGACCGATATATCGAATACATTCTTCTGAATTATGTTAACCTCAGTGGCAATGGCCAGTTTTTCGGAACCGGTCTCCTTAATACCACTCATTGGCCTGAATTAGTCTGCAATACACCAGGTTGAATGTAGCAAGGCTAGTTTTCAGAATTCTTCTCCTTTGTCGTGCTTCTCTTGTAATCATTTTCCTTAGGTACCTAATAGCCGTTGGGTGCATATATATCTGTTTTATGGTCTGCTTACAACAAACCAGTCAACATTTAGTAAATGTGCAAGACGGTCTTTTAGAGACTTCCACGATCTACATGTATTTAACTGCTAGCATTACAGCGATGTCATCGACATAACCAACCACTTAAGCTTAACATCGTAAGTCGAAGAACACCAACATACGTCACGTTTCAGAGCGTATATATGTTCCTAACCAGAGCCCTGTGGAACTTCATCATTTATTACATATATTTTTGTCCCATCACCGGTTTTATACGTTAAAGTGATCTGGCTGAAGTAGCTCGTCACTACTCGCAAAATGTATTTGGGCTGCGTTTTTGTATTACACAAAACCATCATGAACCAGTTGTCGCCTCTTGCGCCATATCTACCACACATTAACTGTCAAATGCGCCTTTTTAATACCATATTGGTGTCCTGCCAGGTTATCGGCTCTAGCAATAACTTTAAATGTTGACAACCGCATACGAATCTCTAATGGATTGTTCTATTATATTCCAACTCTAGGGTTCTTATCATGATCATATCTGGCCCACTAGGTTCTCCGAAGGCACGTCCCGAAATATCTGGAATTATACAATTTTATATTGACCTATTTGGACGCTGCACGATTGTTTCTTTTAGTTTCATTTCCAGGTGGTCCGTATCATAACCAACTCAAAACAACAAGAACCTTTTCCGGCTCAGGTTCTCAGAAGACACGGTTTAAAAATCTAAACTTACATTATTTTATATGGACCAATTTGGTCACTGCTAGATTGTACCAATTAGATCCACCGGATGGTCCGTATCATGACCAACTCAAAACAACAAGAACCATTTTCGTCCAAATAGGTTCTTGGAGACAGGTTTCAAAATATCTAAAATTATATAATTTTATATGGACTTATTTGGACGCTGCACGATTGTGCCAATTATATCCACCGGATGGTCCGTATCATGACCAACTCAAAACAACAGGAACCATTTCTGTCTAAATAGGTTCTTGGAGACAGGTTCCAAAATATTTAAAAATAAAATAATTTTATATGGACTTATTTGGACGCTGCACGATTGCACCAATTAGATCCACCGGATGGTCCGTATCATCACCAACTCAAAACAACAAGAACCATTTTCGTTCAAAGGTTCGCAGGAGACAGGTTCCGAAATATCTTAAATTATATAATTTTATATGGACCTATTTTGACGCTGCTCGATTGTGCCAATAATATTTACCGGATGGTTTGAATCATGACCAACTCAAAACAACAAGAACCATTTTCGTCCAAATAGGTTCTCGGATACAGGTTCCGAAATATCTAAAACTATATAATTTTATATGCACCGATTAGGACGATGCACGATTGTACCAATTAGATCCACCGGATGGTCCGTATCAGGACCAATGCAAAGCAACAAGAACCATTTCCGTCCAAATAGGTTCTCGGAGACAGGTTCCGAAATATCTAATATTATATAATTTTATGCTGACTTAGTTGGACACTGTTCAATTGTGCCAATGATGGCCAGCTTAAAACAACAAGAATAATTTTTGTTGAAGCTGACGGTGCCATCTCTTATCAAATCTTATCTTTAACTAAAGTACCATCTGTTAAAAAAACTTCTTACTATTTTACTAATAGAGTTTGTGAAATAATTAACTGTGTACCATTTTTTGATCTTATTCTGAATCTTAAAATAATTTTTGTTTTTGATAAGAATTATTAATAGGTTGTAAGATTTTAAAATAGATGGCACTACGTATATTGTTGACTTCAATGTTTACATGTAATATGAATTTGTAGATTTTTGATATTTTACAACAGATGGCACTGCAAATGGTGTTATCTTCGATTTGTATATGTAATTTACGTTTTATGAAATTTACGCTGTTGTTTACTTAATTTACATAAAAATGTAAACAACTGGTTTTACGTATAGAATCCCTACTGTGATTCTAAAAGATTTACTAGAGTTAGTGCTGAGATATAGAAAAGTGTAGCTAGATAAAACTTTTTATTTTTTTCTGGGATGGATAACTTTTTCCCTCCCTTCTATTTAAGAGAAAGGGCAATACAAATAAAATAATGTCTAGTGAAAATGGGTTCTGCGAGTCGATTTAATCTGAATCATATTTTGTGCTTTATCGTGTATACCCACTGTTAATTGTGTCACAAAGTTATAAATAACTGTGCAAGTAATTGTTCACATGAAGAATTTCCAAAGTTTAATTAATTTTTGTATATAGATAATTAAATTATAATTACACTTTCGATTTTCCATGTATTGTATAATATTTATGCAAGCAACCGACGAACATAAGTGCAGAGTGGGAAAGCTTTTTTTTATGTTTATACTGCATTAATAAATATTTGTTGTTGTGTGTGGATGAAAAGCTGTTTGATAATAACATAATAAAATAGTTTTGTGTATCTGTTTGTTAATATATATATTATGTTGTTGTTGTTATTATTATAAATATTTATAGTGGCGCGGTGGCGGTTATGATGGTGGTTTTGGTTATATGTTTGTTGGTCAAAATATAAAATCTGCAATTTCTTTCAAGTATTGCTGTTTTTGTATGCTTTTCTTGTCTCATCATAACTCATAGCACCGCACCGAAGCATATATAAGCCAAGAGACAAAAAAAGGAACGGGCAACACCCAACCACATCGTATAGTGGGGAAAAAATATAAATAATACGAGTTTGTACATATAGAGGAATCGTCTTGTAGTTTTGTTTGTATACCCGACGATATACTCGTATATAAGGAATAGTGGTACAAAACGGGATGGGATGTACATACATATATATGAACCACCAACAGACAGTACATTTTGTATCACAAGAAAGGATGTTTTGACTTTTCGAGTTTATGTTGTAATTTATTGCTGTTCGAGTTGATCTTGATAGTTGTGGTACATAAAGTTTTACCTTTAAATTATATCGGAATTAGAATTGTATAATAGAGATTTTGGTTTTGTTTCATGATTAGAGATAACTTATGATAGCGTATATTGGTTTAGTATATCGTGTATTATATCGATGTAGGTGGTAATCCTTTATGGTTTAAATTTAAATTGAATGATGTACGGATTTTGTTTTACTATACTTTGTACTTTGCTGTTGGCTTAGATTATAATTTGGCATATTTTATTGATGAGTTAACTTTGAATCACGATATCAGTCTAATTAAAAGCACAATCAGAAAAGTTAGAGGACATTTAATCTTAATTTATATCATTTAGGGGGGTTGCCGTGGAATCATACACCTACACGCTATATACACTCTTCGTTCAATATGAAGTTTAGTATGATGCAAAGAGGAAGAGCAACGATCTACAATACACTCAGTTTTGAACTTGAAAAATGTTCGAGCCCCTCACATACGCAGAAAACAAACCAAAACGGCATAATAGGTCATCTACACGAAAAACTGCTGCTTTACAATTATATGGGAAGATCAGATTGAAATTCTTGCCTACAAGAACAATATATTGCACCCGAGCTGCAAGATGTGTTTCAAAGGACATTATATAATGAAAGGAGAACGGGTTCCGAAAGTATAATTAACTATATCCATTTTAATACCTTATTGTATCTCCCAAACGTTTGGGTTACTATAGGAAGTCTCTTTCAATTCCTAGAAGCAACCAACATTCCAGCAAATGTATTACCAAACGAAACCTTCGTGGTTTGGATACGAAATCACAATCACATCATAGTTTGTTAACTAAATGTCTCTTATCGTATTTGTGTGACATTAGGTTTGCGTGATCGGCTCAGTGTGACTTTAACTGTGACACCATTTTAAGGTTCCAGCCAACTTTGATACGCCCAGGACTTCTATCGCTATACCAACTATCCAAAAACTTTTTTCAGATTTTTTGATTTATATCTTAAGGCATCTATATAAGTATATGCCGGGTCTGTTAGTAATATTTGGAACTAGCCAATCCTCGACATAGTGAACTACTAAATTCGATTTGTATGGGAACCAGGTCATCAGTATAAAACCAAACCACATATAGTATGGAAAAGGGGATGGTATTTTGGAACGTACCTTAAGCTTTGTTAATCCAAATGTATGGATCATCGAGCCATCGTCGCCAACAGTAACCTCTTCGTCTGCCAAAACATATATTTAAAAGACTTCGAAACAACACGTCGAATGAGGCCGAGGCATGATACTCGCCTGTCTTTGATTTAATGCAAAATACCAGGAAAATCACTTATGATTCTTTCTTGAATGCTATAAAGGCAGTTTCTCGCCCTTATCATCAAATATTAATTCTTACATCGATAAATATCAACAAGTAATGAGTTCCGTCATGATCTGTAAAACCAAAAATCTGATATATGTTCCAGTTGATCAAGTGTATCTCCGACTTTCATTGCCACTTAACTCTATTACACATAAATCTTCTGTTTGTGAAAAACTTGATGCCAATATTTCAAGAAATGGTGCAAACCGAAAAATTATTTAAAGAAGCCCGTTGAGATCGTTTTATAGACTTCCAAAAGCACTGGTTTAGGCTCTTACATAACTCAAACAATTTTATTGCTTAATCCTATTCTTCCTAAAACCACATATTCTAGCGACTTCCAAACCCTAATATAAATATTTACATCCGAATAATATTTGTGATACTAAGATAGTAGAACCCCTTCGGATCGATGGAGAGGTCGTATTCGTCACAATAACCTTCTCGGTGTATTTATACTTTTGCACCCACCATTTTTCAAGAGATGCTGGCCATCCAACAAGTTTAATGACATTTTCAAAGTTAAACAAAACCTTTATTTGGCACATATTGCCACCCATGCTAGACTACGAAATCAATCCTGATATACAGGACAATACATTCTAACTACCTTCCAGGAATAAAAGAATTGTTACACAAGAATTGACGAGTCTACCCTGACTGTGCTTTACATTGTGGCACACAGCCACAAATGTAAGCTTCCAAATAAAAAAGCAAACCCGAAACTCATAAAAACTAGTTAGAATTCAACCAAAAACGGGTGAAATATGGAGCATTTTCCTAATTTCAAAAATAAATCGAGTGCAAAATCACCATAGAGGAAATGCGGAAGGAGGTAACAACAGACTACTGATCCAACTTACTATTTCGATAAATTTGGACATCATCAGCGAAAATATGAAACGATGATTCTATGTTATTAAGGTGCATAGAAAAGAAAAGAGGACCATGAACCGAACCTTGAGGCACATATGAAAATTTAAGAAAGTGGGAGAAGACAGTCCATTCTTTTCAATACTATGCCAAATATCATCGCTGATATTCAATAACCAGTATTGGTATACCATGGAATTTTATAAACACAAATCGACAGATACTGAGTTACCTATTATTAATTATTTGGGACTGAATTTGGTTTTTACTACTATCTCGTAGGCTTTGGTAATGAAACTTATAATATAAGAACCTTTAAATTTACCAGCTCAAGTAGTCAAACTTCTTGATTCTGATGGTTTTACACTACATAAATGGTCTTCCAACTTCTCTACATTTATGAATCACATTAACCAATCAGATTGTAAAAAACGCATTAAAATTTTCAAACTTGGGAACGATACAATTAAAGTATTAGAACTTCACTGTCAATCTGAAATAGATGCCTTTGTTTAAAGGGTACAATCATATTGTCCAGATACAATACTTACCAAACGAAAGTTTCTTTCACAGTCGAGCAAAATGTTGTTCAAAAAGATAAAATTCAACTTCATGGATTCAGCGACGCCAGTGAAGTCGCATCAGCAGCAGTCATACATATATTGCCGAAGTTATGAATCAAATGGTTATCCATGAATAAAACTAATAACCGCAAAACCGAAGCTGGCTCTAGTACGCACAATATCCATTAATAGAACTAGAATTAAACGGAGCTTTACTATTTACTAGGTTATTTTCTCAAGTACAAAAAGCCTTCTTGAAGTATAAAGATGAACTATGTGATTGGTGTGATTGAGAGATATTGCTTGCTTGGCTATGCAGTCACCCAAATCGGTTGAAAACTTTTATGGCTAACAAGATTTCAGAAATTTTAAGTAAATTAACTCGGAAAAGTTGGCGACACATGGACTCTGAACCATTTTTATTAAGTAAAAATGCTGATATGTGGCCATCAACAATAAAGGAGTCGTTGCTTAGTACAGAATTTGAATAAAAATAAGATAGAACTTCACTTTGAAACACTTTGAACCATCCACTTTAAAAGTAAATGGTTGATGAACTGAAAACAGCTGAAAAAATATGTATGAAATTTTCACGTAAAACTTGTTTTTCATCTGAAATCAACAACCTAATGAAGTAAAAATTTCTCATGAAAAAATCATATTAATCAACTTTGGCACCTTTTTTAGACTGACTCTGAGAATATATTACGAGTCAGAGGACGGCTACATATCCTTACGACAGTTAACATCCTATGATTTTGCATCACTCCCATAACCTTAGCGAACATAGTATACCATCCTAACTTTCCTCTCTTCTACAAGCTAGAACTCATATCGATTTCGAGCAAATAACTTATAATATTATAAGGTAAATCGTGTCAATGTTCATAGTAAATGCCAACGACAGCATGATTTCGTTAAATATAAGTTTCAGAGAAGATTTCTAGATGGCTCACCACACGTTTTAATGAGAACAAAAGAAATAACACTTTAAAAAGAAACAAATTTTGTTTTATTCACTTTTTATAATTATAAATATAAGCCCATTTACATCAAAAATTTCCAATTTCGATTAAAAATATTTTTTTTTAGATTTTAAATTTTGGTTTCGTTATTAATTCGTTGAATATAAAAAACTGCAATTTACAAAATGTAAACATTTCGTTCCACTACTACTAGTGCCATCTTTTAATCTTCTCCGTAGTTATATCATGTTAGTACATAATATCGACGCGATTTCCCTTATAATGGGTGATTTTTTTGTGGTTAGGATTTTCATGCATTAGTATTTGACAGATCACGCGGGATTTCAGACAAGGTGTCAAAGAGAAAGATGCTCAGTATGCTTTGACATTTCATAACTGAAGCCGAACGATCTGCCACAACGTCGAATTTTCAGTGAATGGGCCCTAGAAAAGTTGGCAGAAAATCCGCTTTTTTATCGACAAATTTTGTTCAGCGATGAGGCTCATTTCTGGTTGAATGGCTACGTAAATAAGCAAAATTGCCGCATTTGGAGTGAAGAGCAACCAGAAGCCGTTCAAGAACTGCCCATGCATCCCGAAAAATGCACTGTTCGGTGTGGTTTGTACGCTGGTGGAATCATTGGACCGTATTTTTTCAAAGATGCTGTTGGACGCAACGTTACGGTGAATGGCGATCGCTATCGTTCGATGCTAACAAACTTTTTGTTGCCAAAAATGGAAGAACTGAACTTAGTTGACATGTGGTTTCAACAAGATGGCGCTACATGCCACACAGCTCGCGATTCTATGGCCATTTTGAGGGAAAACTTCGGAGAACAATTCATCTCAAGAAATGGCCCGGTAAGTTGGCCACCAAGATCATGCGATTTGACGCCTTTAGACTATTTTTTGTGGGGCTACGTCAAGTCTTAAGTCTACAGAAATAAGCCAGCAACTATTCCAGTTTTGGAAGACAACATTTCCGAAGAAATTCGGGCTATTCCGGCCGAAATGCTCGAAAAAGTTGCTCAAAATTGGACTTTCCGAATGGACCACCTAAGACGCAGCCGCGGTCAACATTTAAATGAAATTATCTTCAAAAAGTAAATGTCATGGACCAATCTAACGTTTCAAATAAAGAACCGATGAGATTTTGCAAATTTTATGCGTTTTTTTTTAAAAAAAAGTTCTCAAGCTCTTAAAAAATCACCCGTTAGTTATTATAAGTTATTTGATTTCGCGTGAAATTGCCGTACGATTTTACCAAAGTGAAGTCAGAAAACAAAAATTTCATTACTGTTTCCACTAAGCAATACTCAGTTCATTAGCGCAAAAACTATAGTTATTTCAATGCACCAAAGATGACTTAACTCTACAAATTTATTTTACGCGAAAATAATTGTTCGAACTGTAAAGGAAATGTAACCAATGCATTGGTTATCCCAATGCTTGGTGAGCATTAAAATTACTGGGCAGTCTCTTCCGGTGCGGGAGGGTCAGGTCACCATAAGCCACGTTTTATTTGCCATCGATCAACAGAAATATTAACAATTATTTTCACCATACACAATCACTCAGGTGACCCACACAAACACGTATCCGCCTAGCCCTGCATCTTGGTATCGGTAGATACTTCCATATCCATATGGCTGCTCTTATGATGTGGGTTTATATAAATATACATATATTAATATGCAGATATAATGTTTCAGGGAGATAGTAAACTCGATCCTGATCCGAGATGCGATGTAATTGAATATTAATTTTTTTTTGCGTCCCGGTACGGTGAATACGGTTTTTTCCCTTGAGTCTAGATCAAGTGGCATTTGCCAGAAAGCATCGTTAGTATCAATGCTGGAAATAACGGTGGTATTTGTAAGTCTTCCAAGAAGGTCATCAATTGAAGGTAATGAATATGCATCCTTCTTGATCAAAGCGTTTACTTTTATTGAATCTAGACACAGTTGAACTTTATTTGGTTTCCGAACCAATACAATCGGCGAAAACCAAGCATTATTGCTTTCTTCAATAACTCTAAGTGTCAACATACGTCCTATTCATCTTAAACATCGTCCTATTCGTCCGTTTTTTTTTCGGAAAATATGCTCTTTGAGGTACAGCAAGTAATCTTAAAACTAGCAGTTTTAAGATTACTTGCTGTATCATCAGTAGAAGAGTTACAAATTATAAGTCATAAATACGAACGATTGTGGGAAAAAAGACGAATAGTAAGATCACCACAACATTTCGATCCTAGACATGTCAACAGATTAAATGTCCCCGCTACTAATCCTGTACGTACTTTCCCGTACTACCCGAGTATAGAATGGCAATCCGTTACGAGTGAGGATTACTACGTAGATGCATTACCGGCACCTCCACCAGATTATAACAAACCTCTTGCAAATAAACCAGAACAAGCTAATAAAACACTATAATATGTTGGAATTGTCGTATGCCGTGTCATATGTCCTTCATGTCAAGGTGTGGCGAAGAACTCTACACCGGAAGTCGGCACATCGGGAAACTTTCTCACCGACCTTCAATATCAAACAATTTTTAACAATAATTTCTTCTTACGAATACCGTGAAACAAAACTCACAAAATCTGTTACAATGTTTGAATATTTTTATGAACTAGAACATACTTCAGATACAAGATCAACAATAAAATAATAATTTATATCATCAGATTCGATTTCAACAAAATGCCATTATTTCTACACTGGCTAGTACCTCAAATTCGAACATTTCGTCAAAAAAACTTATCTTGGCTGCCCTAATCAACCTTACTACTAAAAATGTTTGACTATCCCCAAAGCTTATCCATGAACAAAATTTATCTACCCTCAAAACTGTTGTCGCCCAGACTAACACTCAGCATTCAAACCGGTCGAAATCTTGAAGAGTCTCATTATTTACGTTCTGCGCGCCAATTAAATAATTTTATACATTAAATCGTATTTATACAATAATAAAACTCAATTTAATCGGCGCTCAACTATAAGCGACAGTAACTTGAACAAAAAGTTAAGTTTATTAAATTAAACTTTTTCGTACTCGTATTATTCTCAACAAGTTACTTTATGTTCTCCGAAATAAAGTTTTATTTTGTTTAGCCCATTAAACGGATATACATTCGAATAAAAAAATTACATTTAAATTATTTAATTTTGACTGTATATATACCATTGGATTTCGAACCTCACACTGTACACCCAACAAGAAGAATACGACGATGAGGCGAAAAGCTTAAACAACAACCATCAAAGTTTTTAATTTTACTTCAAATTCGTCTTTTTATTTTCTGTTATTTTTCAATTTAGATTTTCAATTCAATTCAATTTTAAGATTTTTCATTATATTATAGAAAATGTTAAAAAGAAAAAGAAAATAATTGTCATCGAATTAAAAAAAAAAAAAAAAAAAAAAAAGTTATCATTTTACTGTAACGGTTTTCCATTTCCTCGTGTATAGATGGAAAAATCTATTTACGTCTTGTGTTAATAAAGTTTTCCAGGATTGAAAATTGGTTGAATTAAAATAGAAATTTTCATTTTCAATTAATTTAATTTAATTGTTTTAAATAAAATACAATATTGACTTAAGGAAATAGACAAAAGTTTTTCAATCGATTTCTTCATTATTTACTTTACTTATTATAGATTGGTTGGATCGGGAAATTTATTCGATATACCTAATGAATGGCTAAACATTTCCATTGACAACTTGCTTCATTTGGTGTAGTACGAGATGCAATTGCATGTACAATTATTCTATAAGCTTAATGCTACTCGTATACTTAAGCTTTCCGTTAAGGTACTGGGACCCAACAGGGGCGAGAATTTTCATCACGAGATTACGATTAGCAATAAAGTATGAACATAACAATGGCCATCACGTCAAGCAACCATTGCTTAGGTAAGTACAAATTTCGGTGACCGCTTGCGAAAACAATCGAAGGAAATGCAAAATGTGGAAATGCCAGTCTACCTAATCTACTAGCCCTGGAAATTGGAAGAAATAACACAAACAGGAAAGCAACACAAATATCGACAGTAGAGTATCGGGCACGGACACGTTGAGAAGGAAACGAAGCGGTAATATCGAAATATTGGGCCTTAGTAAAGTAAGATGGAAGAATATTGTAAATATGACAACAAGCACGAGCAATTATATAATGTGGTAGACAAGACGCACATGAACAACGGCTAAGTGAAATAAAGCATTCCTCGAATGATTGGCTCTGTGTAGCATAATAATGACAGCAATTCCAATCGAAAATAAGAAATATAAAAATAATTCAGTGCTATGCAACTACGGAAGAAGCAGAGGATACAAAAAAAGACGAGTTCTACGAACAGCTACTAGCCACCATATCTTGTACAACCAGAAATGACATCAAAATTATCCAAGGCGATTCCAATGCAAAAATTACTGCGTCACAAATAAGCTATTCATAGGAGGAAGCAAGTTCCCACATAAGAATGTACACAAATACACTTGGACATCACCAGAGTGAGGGAACAAGAATCAAATTGATCATGTTCTGGCTAATAAGAAATTCCTATTCTCGTTACAAGACGTCAGATCACGAGTCGCTTGGTAACAGCATTATTAAAAGTCAAATCAGCAGCAGTGAAACATGCCATGATTGATCGCTGGAAATTCAACATCGAGATTTTCAAAAATACTGACACCATAAATACATTCATAAAAACGCTTCAACAAAACCTTCCAGCGAGAGAAACTAGTAACATCGATCAGAAAAATGAACAAATAGGAGCCTACATTAATACGGCTACAAATATACTTGGCTACCAAAATGAAGAGCTTCCTTGAGGTATTTATAACCCACCAACCACCAACCACCAACCACCAACCACCAACCACCAACCACCAACCACCAACCACCAACCACCAACCACCAACCACGAAACACCAACCACCAACCACGAACCACCAACCACCAACCATTAACCACCAACTATCACACACTGTAGGGATTTTACATGTTAAAAACGAAAACAATTCGCAGTGCCATCTATTTTAAAATGTCACAAATTTCCCGATGTTTGACAGTTAAAATGTATTCAATATCTTAATAATTTTAGTCTAAATCAAAAATTATAATGACATTCAATATTATGTCGAAAAAAATTCACACAGTTAATAATTTCACAAATTCTATTCATAATATAGTAAAATGATTTATTAACAGATGGTGTTTTAGTTACAATGAGATTTAATAAGAGATGGCGCCGCCTAAACAACCATTTTTACATGTTAAAAAACCGTGTAAATTACATCGTGTTATTAACACGCCCAACAATGTCATCACATAAGAAACAAACAAGCTGGCTTTATTTAGACGAGCTGGTTTTTGTGATTATACAAATATCCGTAGAAGTATAATAAAATGCACAAGTTTAAGGCAGCTGTCAACCTTTACTTGAAGGATCGCGCGTTGGGTGCAAGAGCTCTGACAGTAACAAGGAGCTAGTTTAGTTTAAAAGTCCGCCCTGCACCCAATTAAAACTAAACTAAAAAAAACAAAAAAAAAGGCGATGACTTGATGAATAATGGCCCAGCATAATTCATCAGTTTCGTAAGAGCTATTCGATAATATGATACCCTTATTGATCCATGAGTTGCTGCATTTTTGAACACAGGCACTTGGTACATGTCAATGTATGCTATACAGGTTTGATGTGATTATATCAGCAGTGTAGGATCCATATGGACAGATATTCGATTGTCACTCGATGTTGTGTTGGGATTATGATTTACATTTATGTGCACATTTGCAATTATATATCCTTCCACCAACTCGTAAAAGACCAGCATTATCTTTGAAAGGATAGGTAGATGTCAATTTGAAACCTACGATCTTTTTAACGCCTTGCTTCAAGTATAGTTCTAGTAATTACAAAAATCAGATGTGGAAAAGAACATCGTTCTATCAGCCCGATAAGTTACTCATTGTTGTCTCTTATATGTACCTTCTACCATTGTGGATTACTCAATCACGATTGTTAAACGATTGATGTACTTTCATTGCGAATGAATGATATCCAATCGCAACATACGAGTAGGTCGGCTATCTCCTTGAACATAACGATTTAAGCACTATCGTTGAGTCGGTCCAAAGTCACCAATTTATGCTTTATTATCCCTTAAATATTTCCAAACCTCAACAATTCTGCTAACTAAGCTATTGATATATGATAGCTTAGTTAGCAACACTGTAGCACAATGTCCCAACCGGGGAGTTTTGATTGACTTATTTGTTGCCACCTTTGTCTTTGCGGTAATCAGATTTATCATATACCTATTGGCTGTCTGACTCGACTTTACATTATAGATTAATCAGTCGGATTGCCTCGAAGCATAAATCAATAATAGCCAAATTCTTGAGTAATTTCCAAACTGGTATCACCGTCCCAATTCTTGATGCCCAAGTAAGGCTGGTATCATTTTTGGTGCGTGAAAGCATTGGTGGTGCATTGAGCAATGATTAAATGGGTGCGATCAGCACTAATATAAAAAATATGAAAGTCCAACTCAAATGTAAAATATAAGTATAAAAGCTCAAAGTTTGTATTAAAAGCTCGAAGCACATGGAGGAGATTTTACATTTTTGTTGTACAGAGGTTATTTGTATGAGTCGTTGACGTACAGTGTGGCCAAACACTGAAGTGGAAACGTCAACGAATCGACATTGTTTCCTCACTTTGTACATAACAGAATCTACTGAAACATTTGTAGATGGATGTGAAGGTGGCACTAAATGAATGCGTCTATTTCTGAAAATGGCAAGAGTATTTCATTTACGACGTCAAGGTGGATTCGTCAAGTGATAAGACTTTTTATATATCGATGAGCGATAACTTTATTAATGGACATACCATTTCATTGTACGTAAAGAGTAATCGGAAAGTGAATGTTTAAAAAATGATGATACTTATATCAGACCGCATTTATAGATTACTATTTTGAAACTGAAGTAAAATCTCTCAATAAGCCCAAAACCATGATTCCCGAAGACAATTATTCCACAGCATCACTGATGGATATATTCTAGAGTCTTCTTTGAGGAAGCACACCCGTTTGATAAAGTTTAAATATCAGCACACTGGTTTCCTAGTCAAAAAATGTCGCAGTGGTTAAAGCTACTTCGTGGAAGTATAGGTTGATACGAATGAGGTACACAATCATAATCAGCGGTGTCAACATTACTATAACATATCAAAAGATTTGTATATAATTTAAGAGTTACTTATTGTGGGCCAACACTTTCGTTTGACTCCCAAATAATACTCTGAGCTTTAAAAAGCTCTGTCGAAGTTTCAGAAGACATAGTTCCCTCTATATTTGACAGTGCCCAGAAGGACCAAATATAATGTTTCTGCCTTCTCGACGAGTGGTTGTTTGTGCTGCACACCTTGTGATCCAACGATCAAGCGGCAGCATACTACCAACCCTCGTGAGCTGCAGTAGGTGTTGTGTACATAGCTCTCACAATACCCAGACAAGCACGTCTTTGAAGGCGATTAAGAGGTCACCCTTCAGGATAATTTCCAATACTTCCTGTACGAGACCTAAATATAACCTTGTTTATAATCTCAGAAACTTGGTAGCCATAGTGGGAGTTGATTTCCATCTACTATATTGGAATTCTCAATTTCTATCAGGTTTCTCTAGAGTTCCAAAGTTTTACTCTACGGTTGGTACTCGAAAGCTTTGACAAGCTTTTGAGTTAAATGATGAAGCTCCTTCTTGTTTCTAACAACGAGAAAGTCACACTATCTGCTTAACCTTTAAACGAGCAACGATAACTTTTGTACATATGATGTGATTGTGGCCTTGAGCTTTCCTTATAGCCAAAAACAACGTCATTAAACTGAATTTGAATAAGCTTTTGTAAATATTTTTACGATCACTATATCGTTCATAACATTCATAATTACGGTTTAAAAAAATATTTTTTTGGTAATTAATTTTGACGGCATAACACGAGTAAAAACATAAAACTTTCACAGCGCAAGGCTTTTATTATATTTTATGTTGTGTATATATGTGTCGACTGTATATATGTAGATGTGTATACAAAACGAAGAAAAACATAAAATAATTGCGGCAAAATAAATCAAAAGCACAACATCTGGTGTATTTATTTCACTAATTAGAATTTTGTTAAATTAAAGCTTTTTATTCTCTGTGTAACGTTAGAAATAGGTTAGATGTGTATGTGTGTGTATATATCAAGACGAGTAGTTTTACCGTTGCACGGCTATACGTATATGCGGTATTATTATTTTATTATGCAGTCTCCCGAAAGCTCGTGCATACATAGTGAAATCAGTATATATGTAAAAGCACATATACCGCTCAAAGACAGTAGTAGTTCAACTGTCACAAACCGTTTAATAACACTTTATTACTGTTATACAAATAAAACAACACATTTAGCTTATTTCACGGTAAACTTTTCGCTTTTAAGATGTCATATCGCATCCATTTCACGACGAATTTGCAGAGCTTAATAGTGAGCTTTTTATATATATTTATTTATATAAATATTATAAACTTTTTTGAATGATTTTATTGTTTGTAAAAGCTAGATATGACCCAAAAGCTCTTCGTCCTTTTGACTATATGTATATACAAATGGGGTGAGAGCTTCACGAAATGAACAATATATGGGAATAAATAATGACAATGTGAATGGAATGTTTGCAACTCGAAAACTATTAATAGGGATCAACATGGAAAATGTAATATTTTTTCTAATTTAAATGTCATATTTTTTGTTGTTTATGTATGTCTGTAGGTATGTACAATAAATGTGGAAAATTGTTTATTTTACCTTTGCGACTTAAGAATATATTATAAAGTATACCATACACACTCATATTTCCTCCAACTCGTCCTTCTACCATAAATTTCCATTTACAACTTGAACTTTAATCATTTTTTTTGTTGTTGTTGTTGTAGTCGGGAAAGTAAAAGAAAATTTATATGAAAAGTTTATGTATAACCGAATAATAAAAATAAATTTTTTTTAACATTTTACAGTCGCAGTCGAAATGTATTTTTTGTATGCTTCATTCAACTCCAAAATGAAATGAGCAAAAAAATGCTTTTTTCCTATTTTGCCAGATTGGAAAGTATATTCTTAAGGAAAACGAGAAAGTTTAAATAATTCTTTTTTTCGGAGCTTTTATGTATTAACTCTATTTAAACAGCTGCAATCGTACATTTTGCTGTTCGATTTTTATTAGAAAATTTATAAGAATTATTTGTGCTTTGCAGGACGAGCTTTTCGGTATATATGTGCTGTTGAGAAGCAGACAAAAATATAGAATTCGATTTGCTTGTCAGAAATTATAATTTACAGAATCCTTCTTGATTTGTTTATGTTGAAAGTTTTACTTGTTTAGTTTTGGAGAAAGACAAAAGTTTTGCTGATATATTCTGAAAACTTAATAAATCTTTTTTGGAGGGTTTCTTCGGTGGTTTTAAATAAGATATACAAGTTTTTGTGTTTCAATTTTTATTCAATGTACCAATGAAAGCTTTCACATTGTTATATATGTTTACGGTGGAATTTGGAAATTTGCCAACCACAAAGTTTTTCTCTGTTCGATATAATTATATTTTAGTTTTATGTATTCCGAACGTCTTGGGCTTATTTTTGTAAATTTATCTTGGTTGTGTTATTGGAAATTTATACGTGACTATATAGACATGGCTGATAATAATATAGATTGAAAAAATTCTAGGCTTTAACTGAAAAATGTAATATTAAATTAGCTTTTTAATAGTGCTTTCCCTGATAAGACCAATAGTGCTCTGCTGATAAGGGAAAACGAATCGTTAATTGAACAAAGTGGTGGTTTATTTCAGCTCTATGAAGCCTGCAACCATCCCATAAATTTATATTTTTTACTTTGTCGACTATTTTTGACAATTCACCATACTGTCTTAAACTTAATCCTTGAAATCTGTGTTTGAAGGTGGTTAGGTCTAAAATTTTTCGACTTTATATCATAAAGGAACTGTTGTGTGACCTTGTAGAATATAATAACGATGTTAGGAGATGCAATCTTGACAGCTAATGATGGGATGGAAGTTAAAGCAGAACTCCACAGAGGGGCGCTGAATCAACCAGCCGTTGAAGACGTTTGAGCTTCTGAAATATATGGCATCTTATATGTTATCCGTAATGTTTTTTCGCTAGGCCGGTTTCGATCTGATGACGTCATTTATTTGTTGTGTGATCGAAAAGATCAAATCCATCTCATCAGGCGTATGCGACCGGACTTAATGTTTGTTGCATTTTCATTTATATATATGTTGTTAGGCTATGTTGCAACAATTCTAGCGAATTATAGAATTTGACTGGAAACTGTTTTTTTCGATTGTTTTGTTTTACTTTGCGATTGTGGCGACTCTATTTGTCGTATTTGTGAACGCGACATTACCCCCCTTAGACTGCGTTTGTTAATGCTGCTGGGTACAAGGCTTTATATTATGTTCTGTTATGTAGTTACTTTGTTTGAGAATCCATGTTGGCAGGAGAGGTGTGTGTGGGTGTGCTATGGTGGCACTTAGAAATGCTGGGAGGTCGTATCAGAAGGTTATTGAAGTACTATGCCCTAAACAGGGTCGTCATGGTCACTAATGTAGAATATGTGTTTAACGATGCAGGCATCTATAATCGTGACAGCTTATGATTGTAGTTCTGGTTTAACTCAACAGAGTGGCGTTGATTGACAGCAATCAGCCGATGAGAACATTTGTCTTATGAAATGTAAAATTTAACCTAGAATTTTTTTCTATACTACCACGTTGTGCGTAAACTGAGCGATATAGTCTAATTGTCGAGTCTGCCATGGACTCTTATCACTCAGGGAGGTTATTGCCGTTGTAAGAAGCTTTTGATATGTGTGTGTAGATGGTAAATTGCCTACCTTCTACAAAATATGAATACTTTATTTCTACTGTTGATAATTTTCGAGAAAAGAATCCTAAAGTTTGCCAAAATCCGTTATTTAACTGTTGCAACACTGCGCCAACGGCAATGTTTGACGCATCTGTGGAGATACTGAATCTGGTGTTGCACAGCATATGAGCTAACATGGTTGTTTTAGCAAGCGCAGTTTTAATTTAGGCGAACGATTGATTACAGTCATCAGGCCACGGAAACTTTTTGTTGCCAAGTGTGCGTGAATAGGGGACAGCAATCCGGCTAACTTTGGAATGAATCTATGATAATAGTTAATAGTAGACCATTCCGACGAATCGCTGAATTTGTTTAATTGATTTTGGAGCAGGAAATTGATTTATGGCTCCAACTCGCTTTGGCGAGGGTAATATGCCATCTGCATATATGTGGTGGCTGCGGAACTCTCAAGTGCATATTCCGAATTCACATTTTGAAATTTGGATGTTTATTCGAAACTCGACTAACCTCTCAAACAACTGTTTAATATGAAGTTTGTGCTCTTCCTCGTTTTTACTTGCCACAAGAATGTCTGATGAGATGGTAGAACGCAAAGAGTGGCGTTCACAAATACGACGAATAGTCACGCCACAACCTCAAACTATGAGAGGTGAAACCGCTTGAGTCTTGAACTGTTTTCTTGAATACTGTGTTTAAAGCTCATTAGGTCGTCTGAACTGATTCACGTTTATTTCCTTTCTTTTAACTCGAAGTCCACGAACTTATCCTAAAATTTTGAATGTAGTTCTTTGTTGGATCTTTTCGGAAATATACCATTAACTGGCTGTTGTACGACCTCACACTATGAGATATGATACTCTTTCGAATCATGTCTTCAACGGAATCGAAGAATACTGTTTTTACAGCTTGTAAGATCTAAAGCCTCTTATGTTTTAAAACCGTTGATCAGTGTCTGCCAATAAGGATGATATTCTCATCGAAAGTAACCCGCATAACTCTCCGCATTGCAGCAGTCATCCGATACTACTCGTGCCATCCTCTCCACCAGGGTCCATTACCATGAACAAAACTGCCAGCCACGAGTCACCAAACAATATGAGAGCTGCGGAGGAAACCATGTGCACACAACCTGCAAGTATCGAAGTTCCATTTGTGCATTCTGTGGACTCATCGACCATCTACAGCGAGTCTGTTGTTCTTGTCCTGCCAACAGGAATCCGAACAAACAAAACACTAAAAGCGATGAGGATGGATACAACAGTCATAATCAACAAAGTACCGTGCAAGTTTGAAGTAGACTCGGGTCCAGATACACAATTATATCGGAACGGAACGCTCGTACTATTTGGAAATCTCCACCGAGTCTACAGCAATCCACTTTACAATAAAGGTATTTTCAACAGAATCCGATACAGACTCTTGGTCATAATCAAGTTGATATCGAATATAATGGGGGATTTGTTGACAATATGCTACTATTCGTGACCACCGGAAATAGAACCAACATTTTGGGCGACAAATTCCGCCAGCAACCCATTTGCTATCTACAATGCCAAGAGGATTGATATTTGCAAAGCTGGATTTGGCACAAGCCTACCAGCAACTCACCGTTGACGAGAATCATGCCATGGTCCAAACCATCGCAATTTACACAGAGGCTTTTAAGGCGAAGCACCTCCAGTTCGGAACCTCAACGGCACCAGGTATTTTGCAGGGCTTTATTGAAAATTTGTTTCGAAAAATTCCAGAGATTATTTCGTATTTTTATCACTTTAGAATCATCGCTTCTTCTGATGAACTATAATACATCAAAGATTGAGCCAAATCTTTCTACGTTTTGATGAAGCGGGAATTCGTTTTCGAAAAGGTAACTGTGGGATCTCGAATCGCCTTCGAGGTCTTCGTTCCAAGACCAATGGTCTTCGTTCTACCGAAGGTTATAGCTAAGTTATAGCTATCCGAAATTCACCGCCACCAACAAATAAAACCCAACCCTGTATTCGTTAAAAGGGAAAGCTACAATCACAGAGCCGCTGCATCAACTTATCCATAACAATATCAAGTGGTCGTGGTCCACTGCTTAACAAAGATGCGAAACTGCCATTGATTCTAGAATATGATGCTTTCGAACGTTGATATGCTCAAATTGATAAAAAAGCCTTATCAATATTAAAAAAAAAGCCGGCGTAAAAAATTTTCACGATTTTGTCTATGGTCGTGAGTTTACGAACGAGACCTATCACAAACCGCTCCTTGGATTATTCAATCCAGATAAGCCTACACCGCATGCTTTGTCTCCGAAAATGATGCACTGTAGCGTATATTCCTGAATGCTTACCATTATCGCCTGATTTATCGTCCAGGCAAGGAGAATGGCAACACAGATGCTCTTAGTCTCCTGCTTAGCATATATAGCAAGGGTGACACAGAAAGACCCTATTCTAACACGCATTTTTTCATGGTGCATGAGAGGATGGCCTGAAAAGGTGGACGTCCCTTTCATTTGGCTCATGTGGGGTCAGCGCACGATCATCATGCTACCGAGGGACCATCCCCACCGCACTGTATGCAGCCGATCCAAAGGGTAGTACGTAAATGAAATCGATGGCAAGGAGGTATGTGTGTTGTCCACTAACTAGTACTGGAAAAAGTCCAGCCAAACTGCTTTCAACCGTCGAATAGGGACGTATTTTGATCGTCTACATCCTGACACGATTCCGGTATCGAGAGAAAAAATGAGTATTAAACACAAGACTACAGTACTATCCGAAAATTCCGACGTTTGGGTCGGAAACAGCACTGCAGGTCCCAAATGGATTCCGGCGATTGTCACCAAGACAACTGGATTCAAATGGCAACTATATACGCTTTCACATTGATCAATTGCAATCACGTGATAATGAAACGGAGTCATCCGAAGTTATCAATCAACCAACGGAACTCCCTGTGACATCAAGTGCGGCTTTTTCATAATCACAAGCGAATGACATAATTGGAGTGGACATATCGCAACCAGCAAGAGGAAAGAAACCAGTTAAACAACCGAATAATTCCGATTATCTTCGTCGTTTTGATAGACGTCGAGATCAGCCTTCCGCAGGTTACATTGCTCCATGTGTTACGGATTCACAACCCCTGATTGTATCGAGAAAGAAAACAACAACAACACGATTGGGTAGATCTAACGTGGTCATACGTCACTGCGAAGAATAAACTGCAGACTTTGAATCTATGGGATATAGGATTACCATATTGATCGAATGATTACCATATTGACCGAAAAGATTTTTACACTCGACGCTCCGAAATTGTGAACCATTGTCCGAGTGTATAGTCTGAGGAACCCCAAAGGTCTATCCTTTTGTCGATCTAGGGTACGGACCAGGAAGATCTATATATATTCTTTGCCACGGCCTTTTAATTTGATAGAACTTTCCCATTGGTGGTTTTTGTTGTATGTTTGGAGCTTTTGTCATCTTACAAATATCACACTTAGTGATATAATCACGAATTTGTTTTACCATACCAGGCCAAAAGAAATATCTTCGAATCCGCTCCAGTGTTTTAGTAATCTCTCCGTGAGATGCTAAAGGTTCGTCATGCTCTCTATTTATGATTTGTATCCTTAATCCAGTGATTGAATAATTTTTTTGCGCGTTATTGAGTTTCTGAGAGATGTACGATATTGGTCGCTCATAACCGTCCTCATCTTTTTGAAATAAGACCGCGCTAACCCACTCAGTACATTCAACACATCTTATAAAGAATGGAGAGGCATAGTTAGGCGTAATGAGAACTGGAGCTGATGTAAGCAGTTTTTTTAATTTTTGAAATGACTTTTGTGCAGCATCCGTCCATCTAAATTTGCCCTTTTTTTAAGTACTCTGTTATTGGAGCTGTAACGCTCGAAAATTTTTCGATGAAACGTCGATACCACCCAGCCATCCCCAGTATAGTCGTCGTATCTGTTTTGTCGTCTTAGGTGCTGCCAAGTTGACTATTGCTTCGATTTTTTTGCCCTTTCTCGCCAACGAAATATCCAAGGTACCGGATCTCCTTCATGATAAATTTACTTTTTTCGATATTTATTGTCAACCCAGCAGTCTTAAGTAAAGTCGCAACCGTCTCTAACAGCTCAAAGTGATTTTTAATGTGCCGCTTATAATCAACAGATCATCAACATGGGGTATAGCTTTGTGCATAAGACGACACATTGATTGTGCTGCGTTACAATGCCAAAACGGCGTCACTTTGAACTGGTAGAGCGGCCGTCCGGGTACTGTACATGCTGTTTTATCCCTGGCAAATTGTGCAAGCGGTTTCTGCTAGAATGCGTCCTTTAAGTCGAGTGCAGTGACATAGTTCGTCTCTGATAATCGTCCCAAAAGTCCGTCAATTATTGGTAGAGGGTAAGCGTCCTTTTCCGTCAAGGAGTTGAGTTTACGCGTGCATCAAGACATAGTCGAGTTTTCCCGTTAGCTTTCCGAACTATCGTCACCGGGGACGTGTCGACATCCTGTCTATTTTGGCATTTAAATCTTTCTGTACTGCGGGTGAGACTGGGTAGTATCGCTGCTTTACTGGTCAGCTGTTTGGACATTGGAAGCAGCGTGTTTGCGAAATTTAAGATGTTTGTCATTCAAAAACTGAATAGAATCTTTGCCCAAAAAACTAACCGATGCTCCGCTGTCGCGAAGGCCGTTAAATTTTTGAGATTGGATGAAAACATCCACATGCGGACTGATTGGATTCCCTCGATTGGTTGGGATTTATTCCGAGGCGAGCTCCTCTCATGTAATTCGCACTCGGTGTCAAGTTTCCCGTTTGAAACTTCATACAATTTTAGCATGAGGGCTTACGCACGTTTGGAGCTCCACACCCAAAACAAAATATATTTAAAACCGGTTAATCACAGTCTTGATAGCCGTGACCCATATCTTGGCAGTTCCAACCAAAATATAATACGCTGAAGTTGCTTGCCCATATTCCTCAGGTCTCCTTTGAAATGCTTCTAACACAGGTTTATCGATATGTTCAATGAAAGTTTTCTTCTACCGGGATTTGAACTCATTACCTAAGGGCACAGCTATAGCAATCTTTAACCCCATTTGGCTACTTCAAGAGTTGTTCACTTCTGTGTCAATTCTTCCACTATTTACTGTTGCCATTGAACATAAGCTTTTACACTCGGATTGGTCTGTTTACATTTTGATCTAGTATCTTATTGGAACTCTTTAGTAATGAGGGCTTCCCGACCCACCGATCATCAAGAAATGTGTACTTTAATGAAAGCATTTAATCTTATTATAAGAGTTGGTATGTGGGATGTTGGGATCCTACCGTTCGAAAACGCTATAATAATAAATATTCGGGGGTTACAATATCGGTACGACTTTCTATAACCGTATGCCTTTATAAAGCTATTAACTTGTTGTTATTTTATTAAAGTTCAACAGGTCAACGTAATTAAACCATATATACCCATTTAAACTAATCGATCGCATCGACACTAATTGAAAAAAAATAAATTATGATTATTGGGAATACAATCGAATGGAATTACACGTGAGGTACTATCATTAGCCGTAATTGTTATGTGTATGTCGTACGCGTTAATGCGACACTATCACGACACAAATTAATTCAATTCGAACTAAATAAATATCATCAACCCTTAGATAACTATATAACGTCTCTATTCACACTTCAATTTATGTGTCATTTGCATATCATTTAGCTATGTCATTTTCACATTATCGTTTACACATCATATACCATCTCGGTGTCCAAATAATGGAAGCACAAAAAATGTGATTTTATGTAATCTACTCTATATATTTAGTACCCATTAAATCGAAATTCCCATTTTACTCACTATATATATACTGTACATAGTGTATATATGGTTCATGCGGCAGTGAAAATTCTTTCATATTTCCATCATTTTCCATTTGGTGGTGTGTATTGAGTGTAAAAAAAGCACAACCGAATTATAAAAATTCCCATCGGGGGGTTTTATATAATAGCTGCTTATGTACATACCATATATATACCCTCTCTGTATATCTACATATATATCTACGACATTTGTAAGACTAAAATGAACACACTAATTTTAATTCTAATGATACATATATGCTCATCGTTTTGATATGTTTAAGGGATGATGTTTGTACACACCCCTTTAAAATAAAAATTAGAATGATCTCATACGTAGTATGTAAATAATTTTGTATATGTCATAATCCAATTTTTGTATATACTTACTAATGCTTGTGGATCTGCGTGCACTATACACACCAACTGTGCCTCGAAACCCTCACCCGAATGCACCCATGATTTTTCTACACTTATATCAGGCGGATCTGAAAATAGAATAAAAACATGTAATTTTATTAATAGAAGTTGGGCATACATAAATCATAACCTAAATGTTGATGGCAAAAGGTGGCCGACGACATCGTATACGAGAACAGTAACCTAATATTTTGCTGCCATCTGCGATGAATATTTGAATGACAGTCGCGCTCGGTGAGGCAGAAAAGCCAGTGCACATCAGTACAGAACGCAAGCTTTATTCACAAACTCTGTAACATAGAGGGCTATAGCATGCAAATGTATCCAAATAATAATTTAGAAAGGTTGAAAGAAGGGGCATCAGCAAACCTAGATTCAAGGCGAGTTAGTTCTATAATTTACCGGCTACGAATTGGGTATACAAATAAGACACCCATTGATATACATAGATGCGAAACAGTCAAAGCCTTTCTTATTGATTGCCCTCGTCGGAACCAACCAAAGACGTAAGAATAGCAGATGGTTCGAATCCAAACGTGGCCAACTGTTTCGAAGAGCGAGAAATATTATCTCTTCAACGCCTCAAAGTGATAGTAATAGTCGATTTCAGCTTCAGAAGTGATAAACAGATGAAGAAAGGGAGAAAAACCAGGTGGAAATACTATTACAGTGCCGCATGGAAACATCTCGAAATTTATGCAACACAAACATTGACTGTTTCGAGTAGAATGGAAAGATCGAGAATCTCACTGATTTGTATATAAGCAGGGTTCAATCGCCATTACAGACAAGTGAAGTGAAGACTAGTATGCTACAATAATAATGAATATATATATAAAAGTCTATTCAAAGCGTTTCTTCGAACTCGTTTGCACTCGAATTCAGGCTATCGCTCTAATTATACAGGAAATAGCTTAGTTCATGGATTTTGGCTATGACAACAACACACGTGTGCACCCGTGAAAATTTTTGACGGAAGAGAAAGTCAACAAATTCCTTGGACGGGGAGAAAAGCGGACACAGAAACGTGATAGACATAGTAAAAGTGGAAGAGCAGCCGTATGCCAAATAGTCGAGAGAAAGCGCATAAGGATTGGATGGGTTTCTTGCCGATAGCAAAAGAGCTTCGACCATTGTCTTGATGTCTCAGCTCAAAGACTGTTTTGATGTCTCAACTGTAGATGAAGAGTGGGCACATGAAGAAAGAACGTAGGCAGATGCATAATAGGCTAGTTGTCGACAATTCGACCACAACCTCAAGGTGAGGGTGTTCTCAGAATTTTCTTGCCCGAGGTATTCCAGCTTTAAACTAACGAAGCTTTCACGAGCATATTAGACAATCGGTAGTAAATCCGAATAGAACTTCAGCTAGCCTTGTTCGATTAATGACTAGCACTGGCGGACGAAGCGCAATTAAGAGAAAATTACTCTTCTTGGTAGTCACATCAATTAAGTCCCGTGATCAAGTAGACCGCGTACGACGAACTATTACACTTCGAGTATGAAGTGCTTATAGGACAGGGTAGTGCTTTTTAGAGTATGTAGTGCTTATCAGTGACACCAAGAGGCCACTAAAAGAAGATTTTTTTGTGGAAAGATAAAAGCTTTCCCACAAATGTTATCGGGCAAATACAAGACATCACAAAAAAGGAAAGTAGGAGTTTCCTAGAAAACCCTCGTCGTGAAGTTTTTGAAAAGTTACTCTCTCCAGTTGCTTTTTTAATCGTCTCCCGTACGTACCTACCTGTAGCAAGATGGTTACATGCTATTTTTATTGTTATATAGATTTCTGATAAAATTCCAAACACTGTTCTGGTAAGAATGAAATCAAACAGCGTGTTCAACATTTATGGAGCTTTATACCATGTTCTTACTACAAGGAGGTTCCGGTTGCTCCTCTTATTCGGGTTAGAACGGCATACTGAACGATATTGAACTAGTAAAACAAGCATTGATGGCGACTGAAGGACAGTACTAAAAAGGAAGTAAGCTGGCCTAATTATTTGTTAGTTTGAGATACCTAAAGGTTGTATTATATCTCACTAGAATCTTTACTCTCTACTACAAGCCTAGAACAATGCAACTATGATGATCGGTTAAGATCAGTAGACTAATCGACGTAATAGATACGAGGCTTACGTTTAAGGAATATCTTCCTTATACATGTGACGGTGTCCTTATACATGTGCTGCATTGGTGATTGCAAGTATGGTCCCGAATAACAATAAGAAGCTATCGCTGGGATGTCGCATAAAATGTAGACATGTTTAACCAAAGACTGAATTAAGATCGGTTAGGAAGGAAGCATGGTGATGGAGCTCTTATCATAAATCAACGGTTAAGAATGAATGAGGCCAATTGAAAGGAGTGTTTGGTGAAACACAATTAGTTCGAAGCATGTTGATAAAGCAAAAATATTTGAATGCACTTGGAACTGGATGGTGTTAGAGCTACAATGTAGTCAGATGAAACCATACTAAGAGGAGGTCTCATATAGTGATCGGTTTATAGTCGGTACCAGTCCGGCATTCAGTTAGCATGTATTTGAAAAAATCCAGTGTAATATGTAGTTCTGTTCTGCAAAATCGGCTTAATTTCTTGTACAAGCATTTATTCGAATCACTTTGCGAGAGTTGATAATAATCTTATAGGAGTAAAAGTGGGAGCACACCCATTTGCGATCAGAACACCTTATCACAACAAATAAAAGTGTGTATGTCGTTTCAGCGAAACTCCCTCGAGATAACAATGAAAAACTCTTTGACACCTTCTTGCAATCTAATTTAAGATAAGGGTCACAGACCAAAACTTTACATGCACCGGTTGTGCTGATCACCAATACGTATTAATAGTTCGTATAAGGTATCGGTTGAGACGCGTTTAGGGCCCTATATAGTTTACCATAACTTACGTATTGAGTGTTCGGTCATTAAGACCTAGCCATTATTTTAGTGAGCAAAACTAGTCAGTATCCAGATCTAGTACCTTATCTTGTGAGTATTCACCTATGTTGTGAGATGGACCAAAATTTTCATCCATCATGTATTCCACTCTTTATTCCTATTCTGATGCTAGTTGTTTGAAACTGTTGTTAAAACTGGAGTAATTTCCGCATGAATACGGTACTCAAGCAAAGTGGTGTCTTGCATTCTGAGATGAACTGATGATCGAATTTTCCAATCACTGAAATTTGGCGATTAGTATATGTGTATATGAATCATCACTTAAGTGACACGCTCTGACTCCTCGAAAAATGACACGCACTAGTCATAAGGAGCTTCATAATTGTAACATCTCTACATCGATATGTTTCCAACAAGTTCTTGTACTCGTTTTGAGCGGATCTGGCATCAAAGCATAAGTTTCAGTTTTTAATTTTCCCAGATGTTATGACTTTGTTGAGTAGATAGTCTAATACTACCATGGCATCTCAAATTATTTGTGTTTACTAAACCGCCCAGGTTGCGCAGTGGTTAAAACACTGCGGTGTGGAGCGGGAGGTACCGAGTTCATGAAGAATGCGAAAAGGGATTTTCACCATTGAACGTTTGGGCAGTACGAATGAACTCATCTGAGACCCAGTTGAAGTTAGAATGTCGGCCCATCTTCCATGTCAGTACTATAGGCTGGCATGGAGCTATGCCATGTGCTGATGGTTTCTACGTAAATCGAACCTATAGCCGGAACGTGAAGTAATATAGTGGAAAGTCACAATGGGCCAATATATCCCGAATGACAGAAAACACTACACAACAAAAAAAGAGCACAGTACTTTCCAGAATAAATCTTAGGTGTTGCTGGAGTCTGGGTATAGTTTTCAATTTGTGTTTCTTAAATTGGAATTATATTTTGGTGGGTATACAGTCAGAAGTCAACTCGTTGGTAAGTGGTCTTGAAACGATATCAAAGAGGCATAAAACACATCTTATTCAAACCCGCAAGTACTAACATAAAGATTTGAAAAGGCTCAAAAATAGCCAATGCTTTTTTGGAAAGACCTTTTATCTCACTACTTCCTCCCATTGCCACACTGTGATCTGATAAAGGAATTCAACGAAGTTGGACACTATACGATCGTAACCAGATCATCCGAGTATAATGCTGGACATCTAAATAGAAACTCGTCAATCAACAGAATGACAATGGATAGCATTCATTTTGTCGTAGAAGGTGTTTTCGAAAGTTCATTCAATCTCAATAAAGACACAGGACACCGATTTGTTTTTCCCTGATGAATCTTTTAATCTTATAGAAACGAGTTTGCTTGAAGTTGCCACTATGGGCCTATCACCTTAGCAAATAATTTCTTATGGAGTGAATTTCTGGTATTTCTGGTATCCATCTGATATTTTTGAGTTTAATAAAATTTCTGACAGACTCTGTATAATGTCATGCAGTTCAAATGTTATCTAATTGAATAAAACACTGTAGTCTTACTGGCTCGATGTCATCGTGGAGCCTGAAATGGTAGGTTTTAAGAAGTTAACAATTTCCTCCCAGGTATCAGTAAAATTCTCATTCTTCTTGTGAAGGCGGAATATCTCAACTGTGCGTTTCTTGAAAACCCGATTAGTGATTTTCCAGAACAAGGTTCTCCAGTACTTTCCTAGATGATCTTATTTCGAGATTGTATTCTCTTTTGATTTTTATCCTAAGTGTGCTCTGTGCCCCATTCCACCAGAGAACCATTTTAATGTACTGCCTTCATTTCACAAGGCAGGCTGAGTGGATAATATTATACAATTGGAAACTGTGAATGCACCTCACATACATACCAGTAACTAATTAGCATGCCCATAGAAGATATAACTTCTGTTTAGTTTTAATATTTACATGGTACTCCCAACTCTTTCGTAGGTTGCTTATTTGCGCAATATGGAGAACCTACGACTATAGTCTGATGTACGTAAGACTATCTGCACTTTGCAAATCTCCATAGTAGTACTGACATGAATGATAGGTTGTGGCTTTCATTGATATCATCGATCGTTAATCAAATCGTGAAAATTCACTTTTGCATTCCAACCTTTTAGAATTTGAATCAGGTACCACCACTCAATAGTCACAGCCAAAAGTTAACTAACGAGTAATTTGGGACTTTTGATGGTCATTTAAGGATAGATATAGATAACTCTTGGCACAACCTTCCTTTAACTTTTGACATTTTTCCCAAAATTACAGTATTATATAAACGGGGTCGCTATAATTGTAGCTTAATGGTTAAAAGAGTTTCTCATCACACCACAATCTCGAGCTCGATTCTCGCCTTTGCCCAAAAATTCACATGCACCAGTTGACATAAAAAGCAATTGTGTGTGTAAAAACATTCGTTGCCATGACCACCAACAAAATGATTTAAAATTTTTCTTGAGATCTCAAGTGAGACAACATCACTCGGAACATAACATTTATTTTATCTACGATAGGTACTTAATATTGTAAATTGGCTTTTACCAATATTATTGACCGAGGCTTCAACTTATTGTTAAGCAATGGTTGTGGTTGTATCGTTCGATCTAAGTTCATAATTTTAAGCATTAGCGTCAACCCTCAACGATCTCAACATGTAGAAGCAGTCATTCCGTGGACTCTTCCCCTCCTTCGTATATCATCTTCACCATTATCCTTGTAATAAGTTACGTCCTCTTTTATCCGGTCCGTCATTACACGTATGATCTAAAATTCTATAGAATTGTTGAGAACATTGACGATACAAATATACATAGATGGTGTATACCGAACCGCCTTACCCAAATCATAAACACTACCCTAGTCCCAAAGAAGCAGTTGTGCCGCGATCGTATCAGTGGCCTATCAGTCTTTCAGTTTTAGGCCATTTACATACTTGTAAAGCTACTTGCTCGAGCCGATAATTTTTCATTCGTGTGACTAGACGGACTCCATTTTTTTCTAAGCTTTACCGCATGCTGTTCGTCGGTCCAGCGATTCAATCAGATCTAGCCATCTCGCAAGACAAGTTTTAGTTCGCATGGTGTTGTTTTATATGGGTCTTATGTTTCGCGTAAAATATTTGAGGCAAACATTGATGCCGCTTTAAACGGTCGAGCCACGCAACCCTATATCACTCGCACACAATAATTATATAATCTTAATTGTTACCAAAACTTTTTAATTACGAAAACTAAATATACAATAAACTTAAGTAACTCTTCATCTAGACGATTATGAACTCTGTAAAGGTGTATCCATTTACATAGAACTCAAATTTCATATAATTATAAACGTCTGATATCCTCACCCTAACAATCTCACCAAGAAACTTATAACTAAGACATTTTTCTTACTTATTCCAACACTAAACTTAAGAATCTATATAATATTTTGAAAATGGTTCTCCATTGTTAGAAGATTATAATTTAATTTCTGTATTTTCGAAAAAGCTCTCTTCCTTATACCACTTTCAACTATTAAGTGCTAAACGATGTCGTCGTGATTGTGCAACATCGTTATCGCTATGACAATCATCATCATCATCGTCTTGAACATCGTTGTTACATAAATGATTTTTTTTTGCTTATAACAATAATATTGTTATTTAAATTTATTGTTATTATTTATATTCTATGAGATGAGTAGCTTTATGTATAGATGCTGTATAAATAACCCTATTACAAATTATATAAAATATTGTATCAACTTGTCGTGTTTTAATCATTTCGAGAGACAAAATTTTATATATTATAGTTTGTCGTCTGTATTTGTCTATTGTAACGGCAACCCAACCCTTTATTTTCTGTATTTATAACTTTGAGCTTTGTGAAACTTTTTTGTAACTATATATTGGAGTAATTAGACAACTTTAACAATATAACAGAGTGATGAGATTCCCAAGGATAATACATTTAGAGCTGTGTCTCATCACCATTGGATCACCATCCGACAGTTAGAACTTAACTCCGACAAGGTTTATTTTAAGTAGAATCTTTATGATACGAGGTGTGAACATAACTAAGCCAAAGAGAATAAATATAAAGAGGAATATCTTATATTAACCGCGGTTGCATATAAACTAAAAATTTTAAAATATTTCTGAGTTATTTGGTGATGGCAAACGAAATAGGATAAACGTTTATTTTTTATTTCGTTTTCTCTTTCGAACGACAGCAAAAAACAAAATTTAACTATTTCAAAACTTCGCTTACTATAATTCGATTATAAAATGAAAATTATATGAAAATATATCTATTCCGTTTTACAATCGAAAGTTTTGAAACAGTCAAATATTTTTTTTTGCTGTCGTTCGAAAGAGAAAACGAAATCAAAAATATATGTTTATCCTATTTCGTTTGCCATCACCAAATAACTCGGCAATATTTTTAGTGTATATGCAACGGCGGTTCATATAGGATGTTCCTCTTTAAATTTATTGTCTTTGACTAAACTATAAACCGTCTAATTGATTTTTGATCTCCGCACACTAAACAACCAGCACAGTTACCACAGTTTGTCGTAAGAGGCGACTAGATATAGTTGCATTGCAGAGCTGTGAACAAAACACCCGTTTATACCGAGTGTTTCTTTTAAACTGAGACGATCAAATATCTCGAAAAATAGCCACTCTTCTTATCTTCATGTTTTTCGTAATTGCAAAATAAAAGATGAAATCATTTAGAATGGAGCGTTTAACTGTGGCAGAGAAAATTGAAATGGTTTTGATTTATGGAAAAGCTGAAAGGAATCATGAAAATACTGCTGCTATTTACGTTCAACGTTTTCCGGATAGCCGTACTATGAAACAATTTATTAGTGATGGAAATGTTCAACCGAAAAAGAAGACCCGTAGAGCAACAGTCACTGGAGAAAATAATGAAATTGCTGTATTGGCAGCAGTGGCTAATAATCCTCATGTTAGTACACGAGAAATAGTTCACGATTCCGGATTGTCCCTCACCAGTGTTTGGAGAATTTTAAATCATGTGTCTTTACAACAAGATCTTCATGGCGCTGATTTCCAAAATCGGGTAACTTTTTGTCAATGGGCACGTGAACAAACACAACAAAACCCCAATTTTTTTCGTTGGGTAATGTTTTCTGACGAATCGTCAAGTTGAACATCAGCGTCCTTGGCCTGTCAACGTGTGGTGTGGAATAATTGGCAACAAAGTAATAGGCCCCCACACTATTTAAGGCAACTTGAATGATCAAATGGACCAAAACTTTTTGGAAAATGAACTGCCAATATTACTTGAAAATTTGAGCTTAGAAGTGAAACGAAATATGTGGTTTCAACATGATGGTTGTCCTGCACACTATTCAGTGGTGGCACGTAAAATACTTGATCGTGATTTCAATTGTCGCTGGATCAGTAGATATGAACATGATTGAGCGAATCAGAAATGCGTGTACTGAAATTCAATCAAACACACTTCTCAGTTGTGTCCAATCATTTGAGATGCGTATTAATAAGTGCATTGAAGTCGCATTTGACAGTCATGAATAAATTTCAACAGTGGTTCATCGGATTTTGCTGTGGTAAAACGCAAGCTTTTGATTAAATTTAAATAATATATTTTTTAGGAAAAAAAGTGTTTTATTTCTTAGTGTGTCATTTTAGCTCTATACGTTAAAGCGATTTATGTAACCCTTCTTCCAGAAATTTACAAAATAACGTAAATGTTGACGCTTCATGTACAAATCTAGTGTTGATGCATCATGCATCTCCCATGATCATGGGTGGTTAAATAATTAAGCGCACAATACTCCAGTTACATTTATGAATTTAGGCCATGCTCTTCTTTGTTGCTGTCGGTTTCGTAAATTTTACACTGATCAAAAATTATTTCAAAATATTTTAAGTGAGTAATTAGTATGTTTATTGAGTCACATTGTGATTGTATCGATTAGAAATAACGTATTTGATTTCAAATTTCACAAGAAAGATGAAGTAAAATATTTTAAGTTACCCATTGGAGGTTAGGTTTAATTAAACCTGACGGACGGGCCGAATCTAGAGATAAAATGATCGTACAGAATTCAAGGAAGATCAATAATATTATGTCTCATTCACCGAAGTATCAAATAACACGGCATGGGCATCGATCACCCGAATTAAAAACCTCGAAAATTGGTACCCCGGTTTGTATTTCGGGCCAAGTGTTTCGCACCCACTTATAATTTATATATATATATATATATATATATATATATATATATATATATATATATATATATATATATATATATATATATATATATATAAGTAAAGACTAACGGCTTCGGTAACTCTCACGGGCACGTGAGCTCCGAGGGGCTTCAGATTTCAACTTTAGAAAGTCTAGTTGTACAACAGTTTAGTTTGTGGCTGTATTGTATACCACACCACGATCAGTAGAAATTATGTTGCATGTTGAAACTGTCGAAACTGTTCATGCTGATGATTGATGTGATTTTAGCGGAACCATAATTGTAGTGCCCAAAGTGCTACCGAAGCTGTTCGAACGAGGATTAAAATCGCTTGTTGTGCGTGATTTTAACTTATTAATATGTAGATAACCGCGTAAAAAATAAAAATATTGTTTAAAATAGAAATTTAATTAATTCAAGAATTTACAAATTTAATTTTCGATGCCAGCTGATATTGCAAAAGACGTTTGCCTCAAAATATGAACTCACGAGAATAGAGACCAATATTATATAAAAGTAAATTAGCTACCTGCTAAAGCAAATTACGTTAACACAAGCAACAAATAACGTACCCACTTACTACAGTAATATGCGATGAAACAAGACGCACACTGCGTGAAAAAGTGATGTCAGAAGCAGGACTCCATTTATACGTACTGGTTAAGACTTTACACAAAACAATACTTGTTCTTTATGTATGCTGGCCCGATATAACAAAAACACGTATATAGAGCACAGTTACAGTATACAATATACTTGGATCTACATCGACTGACTCGTCGTGTGGTTGATTGTAAATTGAAGTTAGTTGGTCCATCCACTTAGTTGTATCATAGTTTCGTTCGGTCGCTTGCTAGATATCATCAACGCCGTGTACAATGAGAAATATAAATAATGTTGGTTAGCACGTAAGATATTTAAATCGCCTTAAAAATTGTTTACCAATAGGTGAATCGAAGTAGGTGGTTGTTCTGACCGACGCGACAGGTGGTTTATTTACTAATATTTCACCTTGACCAAGGGCAACAGTAATTTCTGTAAAACTTGCAAAAAAACTCGAACAAACTTATTGGCTCTTTATGAATTTGATCCTGGAACTTCTGATAGAGCGCATTCTTGCCCAGCCGTCAACAACTCATCAATCTCCAGAACATAGTAGTCCCTTCTTGTACGAATAAGTAAAAAAATTAGAATGAAAAATTTGATGCGAATAAATATAATGTTGTCCAGGGTGAAGTATTCCAAACAAAGATCTTGTTTGAACCAATGCTACTTCATCATATTTAGACTATGAAGGACCCGGATCTTTTCCCGGTTTTCATTTAAAAATAATTTTTAATTTTCGAATACATTCCTGTTTGGTTTATTAAACGGGGATGTTCTTCATAAATCGCAACCGAACATATCCCGACCAGCCAAATCTCAGACGATTTCTCATAAAGAATACTTCAGCAACACCAGATGACAACAAAAACCGTCAGAAAAGTCGTTAGTGGAAAAACAAATTTGTTCGACCTTATTTCTGGATGTGGCAGCAGCTTTCGATAAGGTATGGCACGAGGGTTTAATACATAAACTTAATGCTATGCTTCCGGGACCATATATTGAGCTTTTGAGATCATATTTATCTGAAAGGCTTTTAAGAGTAAGATAAGAAGATGAGTATTCTGAACTGAGAGAGATAAGGGCAGGTGTTCCCCAAGGCAGCATTCTAGGTCCAGTCCTTTACCTACTTTATACAAGTGATATACCACAGTCCAACCACGTAAGCATAGCAACGTTTGCTGACGACACCGCGATACTATCAACAGAGCAAACTGTGGAAGAAGCGGCGAATGAACTTCAATGTGCAAGTGATGTATGTAATTCGCCAGTGGGCCAAGCGATGGAAAATCAAACTTAATGAATTAAAATCTGCTCATGTCAACTTTACGAATAAATCATTGGTTAATCCGCCGACAATCAACTTAAACAATGTGATGGTGCCGAACGTGAACTCTGCTAAATACTTGAGTATGACTCTGGATGTTAAACTTAAATGGAAAGAGCATGTGAAGAAGAAAAGAAAAGAGCTTGATCTTAAATATAGACAATTGTGCCGGCTAATTGGGCGAAGGTCAAAATTAAGCATATGCAACAAAATACTGATTTACAATCAGGTTCTTAAGCCGATCTGGCTATATGTCATTCAGCTTTGGGGCTGTACTAAGAATACTAACATGAAACTTATACAAAACTTCCAGAATAAGGTACTTCGGAGTATAGTCAATGCAACTCGAAATAAAACGATTTGCATCGAAGCATGAATCAATACTAATGGAACATGTCAATACGGAAGCCTCTCGGCTACTGGATAATGAACATTTGGTGAGGAGACTTAAAAGAACCAAACCCTTCGAGCTCGTTAGTATGTGAGCAGCTACCTACCAACGAACAGGCACTGGCGCATCGCTGGATAAACAGTGACCACATTATATTTCAGTTTGTTAGAATGTAAATTGATGGTTAGTCTGGAAAGACTAGTTTCAATATTAATAAATAAAAAAAAACTTCGCCTATCTGGGAAACGTTTGGTCATAGCGGCTTTAAGTTGGGGCCACAAAATATCATGATTCCTTTCTTTAACCGTCCAGTTATAACAGGCGGCACTATCTATTAATAAATAATTTCAATCATTGACCATTTGGTAACTGGGGATATAATTATTTGCGACCAAATTCTCAACTTTGAAAAGAAATCGTCTAAGATTTTCTCCAGTAAATGACCCGTCAAATCTAATATTCCATTTAGCTGGCGATATACCCTTATAATTTGGATTATTTGTAATGAATGACGAACTCGTTTCAGTATTTTAGGAAGTACAATCCCGAGTTGCTGAGGACTCGGATATCGGGTTTCGGTTTGAGCTAAACTCTTCTAAACCAACACGTGAATTATTTGGAGTGTCCATTTTTGATAATCCTTGCATATTACGAGGTGCATTAATCAGTACTGATGTAAAAGGTCTGGTTGAAAATTTAACTCTATAACTTTATTCTTCTTCACACTTATCTCTTGTAACGCATGTCTTGAATCATCTAAGGAAGTATGATCATAAATAATTCGTTCAAGGACTGAAAACTGAGCTGCAGATGTTTTAGAATTTTTAGGCCTTGTTCATGTGTGTCGTTTCTATATCTTATGTCGTTTGTGTGTGTCGTTTCTATACCTACACTAAGACCCAATATTTTGATGTTATATCGCTTCATTTCCTTCTCAACTTGTGATAACCTTGGTGTTTCCGATAAAGTTATTTTTGATGTTCCCGTTTCCGAGTCGTGTCCGTACCAATGGTCGATATTTGGGTTGTTTTCCTGTTTGTGTTATTTTGACTAATTTTCGTTTTTGTTATCGTTGTATTTCAGATTAATCAGGACCATTAAATCCTTGTCGGTTTCTAGGGCTGCTAAATAAGGTAGGCCAGAGCTGGTAGTTTAGACAACTCGATGGAACCGAGAGCGTCGAGAGTAGCTTGTTCGCTGCACCGGATATCGTAAATAAAAAACGAATTCTGTGGGCCATAAAAGGGTTCAATCCGTACAAATCGGCTGAACCGGATCAGATTATACCGCCAGAAATCCTGAACAACACGGAAATAATCCTCCCGCGGTTGGAGGCGATCTTTAAGGGTTGTTTAAAGTTGGTCTGTATTCCGAGGCAATGGATGGAGGTCAGGGAGGTTTTTATTCCGAAAGCGGGAAAAGGATCGTATGGCCATCCAAAGGACCTAAGATCTATAACATTATCATCCTTTCTGTTGAAAACCCTGGAAAGGCTGGTAAAAACACATATCAGTATGAACTTAAAACAGGAGAAATCGTCAGCCTCTCAACGTGCGTACTGTAAGGGTTAATCGGTAGATACGGCCCTACATGCTTTGATACGCACAGTTGAGAGATCATTTCACTCTAAGGAGTATTGTTTGGTAGCGTTTCTTGATATTGAGGGCGCCTTTAATAACGTTCAGACATAGATGCAATCCTGAAAGGATTATCGTTTATGGAAATGGAATCCTCCATAATTAAGTTGATATGCTAAGAAGCAGGATTGTAATCTCAGAGTTGGGGGAGTAAACCATAAGAAGGCGAGTGGTTTGGGGAGCCCCACAGGGGCAGTCCTGTCCCCTCTTCTCTGGAACATGGTGATTAATAGATTACTTCTGGAGTTGGAGAGGGAAGGTATAGGAGTGGTTGCCTACGCTGATGACGTGGCGATCATGGTATCAGGTAAATTTTTACCGACCATTAAGGAGGTAATGCAGAATGCGCTTCTTATTATTACAAGATGGGCCAGTAAATGTGGATTGGAAGTCAATCCATCTAAGACTAAGCTGGTACTCTTCACTAAGAAATATAAAATTCCGGTAGTTGACCCATCTATCGTAAATGGCACTAAATTAGCCTTTACTGATAAAGCGAGATTTCTGGGTGTAATCTTAGACAGTAAACTAAGCTGGAAGCAGAACATTTAGGAGAGAATCAGCAAAGCTACGACGGCGATGTATTCGTGTAGGAGTGCAATAGGCAGACGTTGCCAGCACTGGATAGAGTAACCTATAGAAAAAAGTTAGAGAAGGTGCAAAGGATGGCCTGTTTGCTGATAAGCGGGGCACTGAGAACAGCACCTACTCAGGCCATAGAGGTCATGATACACCTTCTTCCAATGGATTTCTGTGGCAAACAGATGGCGAGTACATAGCCACAAGACTAACGGCGGCGTCTCAGTGGAAACAGCTTCAGGCAGGTCACTCGAAAATAATTGGTTCGCTAATGAAGGAAATGCCAAACCTTGATTGTATTACGCCGATGTTATGCTAGGCTTTTCAAACCTTAACCCCTTCAAAAGAATTCTGGGAGGAAAAGCTAGCAATGGAAACCGAAGCTATACAATTCTACACCGACGGCTCGAAGCTAGATGGTTAGGTCGGAGCTGGGCTGTTCTATAGAGCATTAAATATAAGCACAGGCAGAGATAATAGCGATTGAGGAAGCCTTGAGCTGGTTGTGGCATAACGTGATATCCAAGAGGGATATCACAATTTATGTGGACACTCAGTCGGTTATCAAGTCGCTGGAAGCAGTGCTGTTGAAGTCTAGGGTGGCATTGGGATGCCACTCGTCTCTTAACGAGATGAGTGAGCATTTCAATATTCAGATTATCTGGGTCCCCGACCACTCTGACGTCGAGGGTAACCGCAGGGCAGACGAACTAGCTAGGCAAGGTACAACTCTTCAGCTGAAGCCTGAAAGGAAAAGGGCAGCTTTAGCACTGGAGAGGTGGTCTAACACCCTCACATGCGAGAGAGCGAGACAAATGTGGCCAAGGTTGGTTTTGTATCGCTCCAGGACGTTAATCTCTCTGGAGAGGAGAGAGCTAAAAAGGATAGTATAGGAATATTAACGGGACACTGCCTTTTCGGTGAACATGCAAGAAGGCTGGGTCTAGAAACAAATGACTTCTGTAGAAGCTGCATGGACGAGGAGGAGGAAGTAATGCACAACCTTTCAGATCTTGCAGATGTTAAGGTGCGGGACATTTTACGCTACATTAGTAGCTCAGGATGGTTCCAATAGGGTGTTAGGGGTATTAGGGGACTTAGATCCTGTGGTATCACAACGGGCCGGCAACAGTCTAAGTGTGCGTTATCAGCCACTCTGACCTAACCTACCCGATATAGGTTCTCATTTTTCTTCGATTCTGCATTTCGTTTAATGATTATCGTAAACGGTCTCCCCAACCAATTGATTTGGTTTACATTGTTGTGTCGTCTTTACTGCCTCTGCCACCCAACCCCACAGTGTTCTATCAATAACTTTCAAAGTGTATAGACTCAAAACATTCTCAACAAATAATGTTTTGAATTAGAAACATAATTTAATTAACTCAACTTGCTACAATATAAATGTTGTAATCAACAAACATTTTTCAACTTTCAAATATACTGTATTCAAAAGCTCAACAACAATGAAAACTATATATACAAATATATGTATGAAAAGCGTTTTTCGTTTTTAATTCAAAATCATAATTAACCGGTAATAAACATAAAAAAAATCTCAACATAACATTTTTACCATTTAAAAAGCATTGCCATAAATATTATTCAGGTTCGTTTTGCCAGCTAAATGCTGGTTCATGCTCTATGTATAGGTACGAGTATATAAGTAAGTCTGATGTTGTATTTCGAAAGCACAAGTAGAACAAAACGTGAAATAACTACAGGCAATATTAAATCAAGTAAAAAAGCTTAACATTATAACGGTTTTTTACTAGAGACTATATTCGTACATGGCAGCAAGTATTTTTCCGCAGATTGTGTTGTTTTTCCTACAAATTAATGTTAATAGAACTTTTCATTTTAAAGCAATTTTTTATTCAACAAAAAGTTGTGTTAAAAATCACAACAAAAAAAAAATGAAAGCACAACCGGAGCAATTAAGTTGTGGACACTTTACAATATATAGATTAGGTTCTTGTATGTGAAATGGATTATATACACAAAACTACATGTTAACATCTTAATTCCATATTCACAACGATGTTTTTGTATCACCGCACGGTTAATTAATTCAAGTCGACTGTAATTATACATCGTTTGTTTGTGCGGCACGCTTTAAAGCTCGAGCATATTATCTTATCACTTAACTAACACCTTTTAATTGTCTTTGAATTAATTACGTACCATCATCATCGTTTACTAATCCATTTTAATTCAATTTGGTACAAGAGAAAAAAAAAATTGCGTCTGCACACACCATACACACATAGGGAGGAACCTCTTAACTACACAGATTATTGTTATATGATTATAATTATCATCAATGTAACCGACATAATGTTGTCGATAATAGCGATAAGAGTATATACATACTTAAAAATATATATATAAAGAGTTTTCCAATAAGAGGTTTCATTTTGACAGTTAAGAGAAATCATAACTAATTATTTCATTGTGAAGAAGAAGGTATGCCATTAAGCTAAATGGCCACCTTGCCGCACCATATCCTTTACATGGAAGTGTCCATGACCAACTTCCTCGATTACTTCGCGAATATAATCTTTAAGGCCTGAATCGAGTGTGAAGCATTGGCATATATCATTCTTTCACGCTCAAAAACCTCACCAAACAGTGACTCGTTGAGAATGGAGATGCTTTTGAACAGTTATTTCGAGATGAAAATGGGCCTTCGAGGTAAAAATGGGCCTCATCACTGAAGACGATTTTCGATAAATATCCTGATAATTTTGATGCATTTGAAGGATCAAATCAGTGAATATACGACGTTTATGGTGATAGCAACAATATTTTCAATGGTTTTTGAGCGACGCACACCCTTTCGATTCTTAACATCCCGAACTTGCTCCAAAAAGCTAATACTTTTCCACCAGTTGCACTATTAACAGTCGAAAAGATTCTTCACTACGACCAAAAAGGGCTTTAGGTAAAATAACTGTGACAACATTTTCACCATTTTTGTAGTGACAATCCCAATGAAACCTCTTATTAGAAACCCCTTCATTTTTTAGCAATAAACCGATAGTACACACGATAAGAACAAAAAAAAGCTTTTCAAGTAATCCTTCAATGAGTGTAAATTATGCATAATATAAGAATTATAACAATTATGTTGATATTCATAATTTTATGCAAACACAAACACCCACTTACACGATGTTCCCATTATTTGGATCCTCCATCAATTTTGTTTTGACGAAACGAACAAAAAAAATTTAACGCAACCATCATGTATCCTGTTTCCTTGTTTTTCAAGTGTGTAGGTGTGTGTGTGTGCGATGGTGGTGTTAAAATGTGGTGAAACTGTTTTTAAGGAAGGAAAATTTATTTTCTTACATGGATATACATACTCTGCGGTTACCAACACAACAACAAAATATGAATTAGTAGGATGATACAGAGAGTTCGAATCCCGCAGAGCCGGGATACAAAACGAGTCATAAAGTATGAGAACAACTATGAAGCTCATTTCGGTGTTCAGAACTCATTTATATTATGTGGCCCTCTCACAAGTATTATTTTCGTCACTCCTATCACTCTGCCATCCTTCCAAGCAAAAGCACAAGGGCCAGTTCCTTATCAGTTATAAAGTGTCCTCGATTTTGGTAACCAAACTGCTAAGAGCTATCACTGCAGACTTATAAGATTGATACGCAACTTGTTTTCAGCCGTAGCTGGCTCTTTCTACGCCCCTCTTGAAATGTGTTTAAGCAATATATGTATTGGTATAAATGGTTGGAAATCCGCAGTGCCGTATTAGTACAACTATGAACTCACTGTGGTGTTCAGAACTGATTTATAGTATGTAACTCCCTCACAAGCATTCTTTTCGTAACTCACTTCACTCTTAGTGGCAGTTTCCTTATCAGTGATATAGTTTCCTTGAGTTTGATAACCAGACTGTTAATAGCCGTTAAGTTTTTTCCAGGGTTTAAGAATTTAGTTAAAGGTTTAGCCCACCCTCATAATTTAGAATAAACTAGGAATAATCTCCTAAACATCTTTCTGCAGTAGATTTGAATGAAAATTCTATCTGAAAGGACTCCACTTTCTACTGTGAGGAATATTATTTAATTCACGATCAAAAGTGAGTTGCTAAAAGTAACCCAAACGTTTCCTTCCGATTTGCAGTAAAGCTTGCATCCGACATCGTAGAAAGCCTATGTCTTCTCGCTTTTTAACGTGTAGTTTTTCCAGCTTACCATTCACCTCACAGGACAGCTATTACTATAATTTAGTGTACAGCAAAAATTAGCAAGAATTTTGTCAATGACCAGAAGCCAGAAAAGTGGTCAAAATAAGTGTGTCTGGGGACATCCCTTAAATATTACATTAGGAGATACAAGCTTACATGTAGTCCAAACACAATGCTGACCTCTATACCAAAGCACCGACATTCGTAATCGAAACAAACGATATATTATCAAGGCTGCTGCATTATCCAGGAAAGCTCTCATACTTAGCCCACTGTTATGGATAGATCATTCAATCCTAGATACAAGTAATGCAGTCTCACAGGATTTATTTAATATTTAAGCATATTGAATGCTATTGAGCTGATCGATAAATTAATGCTGATCTCTTCTAAACCTATCAACAACAGATGCTTGGAACAGAAATTTAACAGGAAATATTAACGATTCGATAGAGAACGAGCTGAAAAGACTATAAAACAGTGTTGCCGGTTATGGTTGTCTTAAAACCCGGAGTATTGTTAAAAAAAGTGGTTCGAATGGAACGCGCAGTTAAACCGTTAAAAATCAATTTTGGGATGGTTAAAATGTGAAGTGTAATGTCCACTTTCAGTACAAATTCAAATCCAAAGGATAATAGTCTGCAGAACGTGCTGGATTGCAGAAGTGGTTGGGAACGAAATTTTAGATGAAGCAATATTTAAAGTTGTGGAGTGCCGAATTGTAAGCCGACTAATATTTCTTGTCAATAACATACGCTAATGGAACTATGAAACAAAGTCGAGTACGCTTCGACGACAAATCAGATACAAAAGATTGAAAGACCGATTCTTGGTCCGATTGTGTGTGTATCGACCGGTTTATGAGAACTGGAATGGTTTATAAACGCTAGTTTATATTGTTAACGATCTAATTCATGTTGGAGGACCATCTGAAAGGTGGTTGAAGTATACAAATGACACCTTAACTATATGAGCAACCCAAATATAGGAACTCTTTTTGGAGCCCAAAAAGGTCCACGCACTCAATGTCACAAACGGACCTATAGTGCTAAACGAAGATTAAGTCAAAAACATCACTTGAACACGGCAACCTTGAAAAATTAGACAACTTTATACCAAGGGAGGGACTATAGCTTAGTAACACGAGTTGGCCTAGAATTGAACCCTGGATTGGAGGTGATATTTGACGCAATCGTCATCCGTCATAATCGTCAGGAAAAATTTAATATAATCATTATTCAAAGATAGTGCATACTTAGACACCTTCAAGTTAGATTTAATAACAATGTTCACAGAATGTACTCCATGGCAAGTCATGTTTTCAACAACAACATATGGGTTTAACAATTTTAATGATGACCTTGTTGGATATTTTTACAACAAAACGTCTCTGCTATTTCTGCAATTGGTATTGCGCCTTCACCTTTCGACAGTTTCAGTCTCACATTGTGCAGAAATTGTTGAACCGTTGCAGCTACTCCAATCAACTTTTCATAAGATGCTAAGCTTTCATCTAGTACGTTTTACCCGTTTAGGTCTCGACTTTCTAATAAAAATGTTATTTCCTACTGTGCGCGTTCTCTAGCCAAGTTTCTGAACTATCACCACATTTCATGCTTTATTATTTAAGATATGGGCAGTATCGAGTATTTGTAATGTTAGAATAGGAATATTAGGTAAAGTAGGGTAGGTAAACCATAAGTAGCTAAGTCAATGATGCACCATCTTGTGGTAGGAAATTTAAATTATGATATCTAGCGCCTTGAACTTGCATCATACGTGTCAATTAAATATACTCTTACATAAACTGAATGAATGTATAATGGTTTGAACGTCACGGTCTTTTAGGACTTTCAGGATTGAGTTGGTAATCTGAGCAAAATTAACGCTTCGACTTTTTCCTGTATAGCCATGGAAATGTCGGTCATTAGAGTTGAGATGAAGTCGAAATCAAATAATATGCGGGATTCAACTCAATGTTCATCACTAACCATTACTTAGCCGTTGGAAGAGCACAACTTGGCAACATATTTGAGTGTTCATTTGTTGGTTAACCTGCAAAAACTTCCGCTTCACAATGTCATCGCCTTCACGTCATCGTTCGTTAGGAACGGGTGGACAAACTGACCTAGGTGCGACCCGTGCCAACAAACTACCAGACTAAGGGCCCATTTAACAAAGCCGAGTCGCAGACAGAGTCCTCTAGATACCTGGTGAGCTCCAGTTGTAAGTAGCTTTATCTGCGTAAACGGATCTCTGCGCAGATGGAGCAATTTTTCTCCGAGACTAGTGGGTCTAACATGGGAAAAAATACAACAAACAGAAATACAAAACCGAGACCGCCACTCTCCAAAGGCCTGAAACAAAAGGAGAGCGCTCAACCCGTAAAGGTGGGGCCAAAGTAGCGCTATACCAGCCAAGGTAGCGCTATAGAAATAGACCAATGACCTCTGAAGTGACCGCACTTGAAGGGGAGGTGGACATCCACCTGTCCCTGGAGCTGGAGGAAGAAGACTTGTCGGACTGCCAACATCGGGAAACCAAGTTCTGTTGGAGGAAAGACGGGAGATACCGACGATTTCAATGAAACCGAAGGACACTTACCTGGAAGCAATGGAACCGTATTATGGCCGCCATCATCTAAAACAATTTATACGAGGCAAGCCAATTAGATTTGGTTTAAAGTGTTCGTGTCTAAATACAAGCATTTCACATCCATAAACGCCCCTCACAATTATTTTATGATTTTGGTTACATGTTTAGGTAAATCAGGAAGAGATACAAGCACACCATTAGGTGAAAGTGTCGTAAAAACTTTTTGAGAAAATATAACTACTGAAGGATCTTCGATTTTTATCGACAATTTTTTCACTTCTCCAGAACTGGTGGAATGGGTGGGGTTGACTTATTTGATCAACAAAGGGGATTATATAGAATACGAATTCGCTCTAAAAAGTGGAATTAGCCTATTAGCATGGTTTTTGTACAGAGAGACGTATCCATATGTTACACTCTTACAGTTTACTAAAGAATTGGTTCGTTCATTACTTGCCGAGAATATTCAACAAAAATTATATTCCATATCTTCCAAGAGGTCAGGCCCCAGGTTAAGTGGGGGTCCGGAAATCGTCCCAGCGATTCAACCTGATTTACTCGCCTGCTACGACAAGCTCTAGAATGGTTTTCAATGGGTTTTCATATTCGGTTCGAAATATTTATGAAACATGGATGCTAGTCCCCACCCACAGGCCGCGTAATTATATAAAGTGTAAATAATATTTCGAACGATATTTGTAACACGACAAACAAGTTTTTGCTCACGCGAGCTTTCTATACATATACACTTGGCGTTTCAAGGGTTCAATTTTTCTTCTAAAATATAAATCATTTTTTCCTAATGCTTTTAATCCCTTAACAACCTTGTCAGACGTATCGATTACTCACATCACGTTACTGGCAGTAAACTGACTAATGGTGGGTTTTCTTAATATGTCTTACGAAACGTTTCAAAATAATTGGGTTCAGTTATGGAAATGTGTGAAAGGTTTCCACTTGCAAGTCAAAAAATGAACGGATTCGATATTTATTGAAAGTCGAATATCAATTGGATGTACTTTATAGTTTCGTCTGGGCTTAGGTATCGTCATCCTTGAGGCATTGTTAGGAAAAATTCCCAAGTTGTATCTCCGTACGATATAATAACCCGAGGCCGTTTTTTTGAAATCAACACATGGTCAATTTGGCTTCGGTATGTTTTACGCTGATGAGGTTATGTTTTCAAGTACATAGATGGTTTTTTGAGGAAAGCATGAACTTGCTACTTTGAGATTATGAGTGATCGTTGGTTCTCCATTTTTGGTCGCAGTTTCGTGTCGGGACCTATATTATTGTTGTGGCGAGCGAAAGAAGTGTCAGGCAGCATAAAATTGAAAGCGGAAGTTACTGAAATGAAAGAGCGAGGTGGCTTTAAGTTAGCCAAATGTCGCTCAAGTTGTACCAAAATTATGGAAAGTGAAATGTCTGCAAAAATCGTAGAAGGAGAGAATAATACGAGTGTGTTAGGTATTCAATGGGATTTGGTAAAGGATGAGTTTCAATTTAAAGTGCAAGATCGTAACCCACTTGATGTTATCAACAAACGTCTTATTACCAGTGAGGCGGCGAGAATATTTGATCCTCAAGGATGGGTATCCTCAGTTACTATAAGAGCAAAGTTGTTTATTCAAGAATTATGGCGTCAAGGCAATGACTGGATCAACCACTAGGATTGTCAATTCAAAAGGAATGGAAGGATTTTTATGATGAATTAAAACTCATTAATAAAATAAGAATACCACGATGGCTAAACACGTCTAGTGACCGGAAGATTCAGATTCACATATATTGTGATGCATCGAATAAAATATATGGCGCTGCTGTTTACGTTCGAGTTTATACGAATAATCAATGGAAGACAAGATTGTTGTGTTCCATAAGTAGAATTGCACCAACTAAGTTAGTAACTATACCAAAACTAGAACTATGCGCATTTGAGCTAAGAAGTAAATTAATTCTCAAAGTCAGGGGGTACCAATGTTTGTAGCAGCTCCAATTAGCATTTCGACAGATTCAGAAATAGTACTACACTGACTGAGGAAGCCCATTAATGAATTAAAAACGTTTGTAGCTAATCGAGTCAACAAAATATTACGAGGCTCAACATTAGAGCAATTTCGTCATATTGGTTCTGAGCATAATCCTGCAACAATCATTTCCTGTTGATTATGAGGCGATAGGTTCCAATAAACGGTTATCAAAAACCAGTCGACTGTGATATTGATGCATGGCGGATGGATGTGCTCGGAATATTGAGAATATCAGTCAGGTTAGACAATACACAGCTTCCATTGAATCAACGCAAACCAATTATATTAGACCACAGAAGTGTATTGGCTAAGAAAATTGCCGTAAAATCTCTTAAGGAATTGTGTCATGGTGGAGTGCAACTTTGTACACAATATTTGAGAAGAAAATATTGAATTTATGGCCGACCTCCCACAGTATCGGTTAGAGCCGGCGCCTGCATTTTACCATTGTGGCGTTGATTATGAATGACCGATTCAATTAACGCAAAGTCGTAACACAACAGTAAAGGGCTGCATTGCGGTATTTGTTTGTATGGTTTACAGGGCCCTCCATTTAGAATTAGTTGGTAGTTTGGATTCTGCGTCATTTATTGCGGGGTTAACCCGTTTTGTAAACCTGCGAGCTGGAGCAGTTCATCACATGTATAGTGATAATGGTAGTAACTTTGTTGGGGCTGACCGGACTCTTTGCGAAGCTATCATGTTATGGCAAGAATCGTCGGTCAAATGGATTATTTGTAGACACATTCCACTTAATGGCATTATAACCCGCCAAATGCACCACATCATGGCGGCATTTGAGAGGCAGCAGTTAAATCGGTCAAACATCATTTAAGAAGAATAGCGGGAGCTCAGATGTACACATTTGAAGAGTTAGCTACTCTTTTGTCAAAAATAGCAACATGCTTGAAATCAAGACCATTGACACTAATAAGTAATGACGCAAAGGACTTAGCAACCAATCCTCACCCCATATATAAAACCTTGTAGGCAGAAATCCCATCGAATCGATTGTCAGTTTGGCAGAAATTACAAAAATTACAGCAAGACTTTTCGATCAGGTGAACGCAAGAATATATAACGGAGAGCAAGCGCGTCGTAACAAATGGGCAAGAGAAACCAAATCATATGGTATTTGTGTGAAATGAAATAACACCACCAAGCCAGTGGATGATGGCGAGAGTCATCGAAGTATTTACCAGACGGGATGGAAGGGTAAGACCAACAAGAGCGATTTAGTACGAGCCATCAATCAGTTATGTTTGCTACCAATGAGGGGATAACAACATCTGATGCTGGTTTTCCCAGTGCCCTTGAGCAAATGCTGGATGTTAATTATGAATATTAGTATAGAGCATGGTTGTAAGAACATAACTGATCGACGAAGCGAAGGAATATTGAAGATCGTTGTTCCTCAAGGCGCCAGGTTGTTACGCGGCGAGCGAAAGAAGCGCCAGGCAGCCGATACTTAGAATTAGAAAATTGAATTTAATGTAAAGCACATGGCTATTGAGCTGATAGTCCAATTCCCAGAGTCATTTTGTACGATACACTTTGAATTCGAAATGCACCATGTCAAACTGCCGCATAGGGTTGTATTTTTGAATGTTCTAAAATTTATAAGTATATACAATAACTTAAATCGTATCGGCACGTTATATGACTTCCATTTCTTCTGGTTTAAAGCATTGCCTACGCAACAAATACAGAGGTCCTGAAACCTACTCTAAATCTTGGTTCAATGGACAGCGTGGGTCTATAAAATGTTTTCGTACCACTAAGGTGTCGGATCACAAAAACCTGGTGCGGCTAATTACAGTCCCCAATTTGCATTTCTTGCAACAATTTCCTTGATTTTGTTCGAGTGATATGTATGTTGAGTGTATGAAGGTGGCTTTCATACTGTAATGTTTGTGTGGATACTTCTTTACCTTCAGCTCTGAACTGATGTCTGTTTGGATAGACGAATCCTGTTTCTGCACTACTACTGGGTTCTGATCTGTCTGTTAATCATTGTTTGTTTGGTACCATTTTATTCTGACGAGAAACACGGTTACCTATGACAAATCTCAGCATTATCGTTGGAATAACCTATGTCGTAAAACCCGAAAGTGACCTAATTCGGAGTGATCATATCCTAGAAACTATGCACCCCATTAGCCATGCAGACATGAGCGTATGCAGTGCCATCTTAGCTTGAGTAACTCAAGCCGTAAGTTATATTTATTATAAGTTCACTATTCCAGTCGTACCCCAGAGCACATTATGTAACCCGAGGGCTAATATGGTTAACAATTTATCAGGCAGGCTTGAAAGTAGACAGGAGATGCTAGAGCAACCTGCATAAATAAAGCACCTGTAAATAATAAAAGATCGGCTTCCATTTTAGGACAAAATTTTTTACTTTTGTATCGTCTTTATAAGGGTTCGTTAATAAAACTACCAACGAACAGAAATTCGGCCACGATCGAACAAATAATGTTCGAAACTGGGTTTATACGCGATTGCTTTTGTGTTCGTTTTCATATTGTACGTTATCGAATTCAAAAATCGTGTGATAATTCGATATCGAGTATCCAAATAAGGGCCCAGATTTACTCGCCTGCTACGACAAGCTCTAGATAGTGTAATGCTTTTCTATGGGTTTTGTTCGAAATATTTACGAAACATGGATGCTATACCCCTCCCACAGGCCTCGTAATGATATAACGTGTTAATAATATTTCGAACGATATTTGTAACACGACAAACAAGCTTTTGTGCGGCATCCAATATAAACACGCGAGCTTTCTATATACATATATAAAAACTTGGCGTTATCTACTAGTCTTTATCGTTTATGCTATCGATTAATACTTGCTTTTATTAAAATAAGATAATTTACATTCTATATTGTATAGTTTTGTTACAAAAAGCTCCTTTTCTTATTTGACACAATGGCTATGCCATAACACTATATATATATACTAGTAGGATACAACATCACACATACATAAAATTGTAATACAACCATGTGTGTCATTTAGAACAAAAATTTTAATATTCCATTGGGTGCTTTTCCACATATAGTAGATTTTATATTTTGTGCTTTTATTACACTTTTTGTTTCTAGGATTTTTATGAATTCTCTAACTTAACTGTCATTAGATTTAATTCTATATATGTATGTTGTATGATTTTAGGTTAATATTGTATGAATATACGAAAGCACTACTGATTGCCTTAAAAAAAAAAAAAAACCAAAACTCGTCAGATATTCTTATCTAAGATTTTTGTGTATCACGCAATGTTGAATTGATAACATGAATTACGTTTCTACATTATATAGCTATTTCACGTGTTTGTATTATTATTATGATTATTATAGCCATATACATACTGTGTACAGTGTTATCAGACTTTTGAAATGCTTGCCATGTCTTTCGGTTATATTCATTATATTACAACGATATATACGGAATTTTGATTTGTTCAAGGCCTCATCACCTGAACTTAAACTAATTTATACATTTAATTGTGTATATCGAAAAGGTAATTCAATTTTAGCATAATTGTGTAAAGGAGCTTAAATTTCGGTTCCCCTATATGTGTACCTTCCGAGAAGTGCGGCACAGTTTGACTTTATAATTGATTCAGCTCGTTGATTGTATAAATACAACCTTCACATTTATAAACAAGATGCCTATCGTCTTGTACACATGTCGGTTTAGACAACTAGCATTCAAGCTTGATGTGCTACATCACACCACATTTACCAATCAGAACACAATATACATACACCATATGTCTGTTTAATTATGTATGTATAGACGTTGCCACCTTGCCATAAAGTACATGTACATCCTTATATAAATTTAAAACAATTCTAACCTCAAAACTATTTTGACAATACATGTTCTGAGGTGTTACATTATAATATATATTCATTTAAAATTCTCGAAATATGTGTGTGTGTGTGTGTGAGTAAGAAATCCGTTGAAGGGTTTCTATTTGTTGTGTTCACTTTATCCAAAGATTTTATTACAATACGAAACCGAAAAGGTGTTATAAAACCAGAATTTTCCGTCTTCTGTTTTTCTTTTTTTTTTTGGTACATTTTCTTTTATATCATCCCGTACACAGTTTTGTGATGATAAAGTTAAATTTTTATTTTATTATATTATATTACTTTGATATCCTGCAGGAATATAAACCAACAAAAGCATCAGCAACAGTACCATAATACAATCGTCGTCGTAATACAAAACGACCAAACAGAACTTGGAATATTATATCTCTATATATGTACATGTATATAAGGAAACTATAGCCGAGTATGTATATATAGCATCGAGTACATAAAGAGTAAATGTGTGTATTATGTATAAACATTTTTTTTTTCGTTATCGCAGAGCTTTTTTACGTTTATTATATGGAAATGGATGATTGTAAGGAGAAAAAGTTTGAGCTTAGTTTGCATTATCATGCATAAGGATAAAAGAGGCGACATCGTACACCAACAACACCTTAAAATGAATTAAATTATATGGAAGCAGTATTTTTTATACAGTTTTTGTTAGTGAAGTCTTTCTCCATCTCTGTATCTTATATAATACTGTTTTGGTATATATGTATTTGCATGTGAGCTTTTTTCCGCTGATTTATATAGTTTAATGAAATAAATTATTATGTATGTGAGCTTTTTATTATAATACAACATAGATTTTATAGTGCCAGCATATACATCAGGTTTAATGAAGGAAGATCTCAATATATAATGTGCACTCTAAATTTGATTGCTTCACCGAGGCTGACACCGTCAGTTTATATTTTAACACAAACGATAATTTAATTTATTTTGAGAGATTAACGTGGTTGAGTATGACATACATAGCCTTGTCCTGAGATTATGTTCTCTTTTTGAAGAATTTAGGTAAAAAAGCTCGACTGTTAAATCTACTTTCGTCATAACGATGAAGAATCGAGTGTGGCTGAAAAGCTTTAGAACATATTTTGCAGGTATGACAGCAAACATCACATTTGCCAAAAACACATCGAATGCCCAAACATTTCATTGTAAGCACTTTTTCAAGAACTGAAGTAAAAAACTTCGGGTTTCGTATAATAGTGGCTTATCCTGGAAAAGAGTGCTAGAGTATCTAATATTATGCTAAAACATTCTCTCATCATTGTTGTCATAAAGATAAAGGAAGATCGCGTGTAGATACAAAGCTTTAGAATATATCTTTCAAGTATGACGTGAAGCATCGCATTAGTTTTCCGAATGTCGTGTTAGGTAAAAAGGCTCGATATGTGGCATGCTCAACTCTTTGTACAGTGACAGTTTAACCTGGTAAAGAGTGCAAAAAGACTGAACTGTGACCATAAAGAGAAAGGAATTTTATGGGAATATGACCAGCTTCATATTATATCTTGTAAGTTTGACGCCAAGTTTCGCATTATTTTCCCTAAACATCAAATGAAGGAACCCCTACCTTTTGATTATACTATTTCAAGAACTTAGGTAAAAAAAGCTCGATATGTAACATCAACTTTGAGTTTTGAACCATAAATTGACAATTATGATAAGCTATCTGTACAATGAAAGCTTATCCTGGAAGAGAGTGCTAGAACGCTAAACTGATATTAAAATAAAAAAAAAATTCTCTCATCCTTGTCACCATAACGATGAAGGCAGTTTGCGTGAAGTATAAAGCTTTCGAATATGTTTTAAAGTATAAATATATTCTAAAGTTTTCACCAAAACTTTTAGCGAAAGAAACATCGAATGACGGAGTCCAAACCTTTGATTATATGCAATATTTCAAGAACCTTGGTAATAAAAGCTCGTGTTGGACCATCCATTGACAATTCTGATCAACTCTCTGTACATTGGTAGTTAAACCTGGGAATGAGTGCTAGAAAGCTAAACTGATATTATGCTATAAACCTTCTCTCATCCTTATCGTCAGGACGATCTAAAGTGTATGTAAAAAGCTTTAGAATTTATCTTTAAACATCAAGCATCGCATTATTTTGTCAAAAAACATCAAAATTTGGAACCCTAACCTTTGATTATATGCACGGTTAGGTAAAAAAACTCGATATGTACCAACACTTTGGTAAAGAGTGCGAAAAGTTTGAACTGACTTTAATTCAAAAAAAATTATCGCCCTTGTCGCCATAAAGATAAAAGAATTTTACATGACTTTCAATAGCTTTGGGACATCAAGTTTGAGTTTTGGGCCATATATTGACAATTATGATCAACTATCTATAAAATTTAAGCTTATCCTGGACGAGTATGCTAAAATGCTGGACATACATTTAACTATAATTTCTCTCATCCTCGTCACCATATAACAATAAGAGAATTTTGTGTGTAGGTTTAAAGCTTCGAAATATATTTTTCAAGTAAAAATATAACCAAAAGCTTTTCAAACGAATGAAGGAGTATCTAGGTAAAAAGCTCGATTTGTGTCATCAACTTCGGGTTTTTGGACCATATAGCTGGTCATAATGGCCGGTCATAACCTTGGTCATGACGGAGCACAAACTTTTGATTGTTTGCACTATTTTAAGAACCTAGGTAAAAAGACGCTCGGTTTTTTCAGCAATTTCGGATTTTAGACCATCTATTGATGATTCTGATCAACTCTCTGTACAGTGATAGCTTAATCTGGAAATGCGTGCTAGAAAACTGAACTGATATTAGGCTAAAAAAATCTCTCATCCTTCTCGTCAGAACGATGTAAAGTGTAAGTAAAAAGCTTTTAGAATGTAGCTTGCAAATATGACATCAAGCTTCGTATTATCCGGAAATATTTCCGGAAGAAATATCGAATGATGGAGCCCAAACCTTTGATTATATGCACAGTAAGGTAAAAATCTCGATATGTGTCATGATCAACACTGTGGCAAAGAGTGGGAGAAGTCTAAACTGATTTTAAGCCAAAAAATCTATCGGCTTTGTCCCAAAAAAGTTGAAGGGATTTTACGTGAATGTGAAAAGCTTTATATTATATCTTGTAGTTTGACGCCAAGTATCGCATTATTTTGCAAAAGAGGACGCAAATGACGGAACCCTTACCTTTGATTATATTATTTCAAGATCTCAGAAAAAAGCTCGATATGTATCATTAACTTGGAGATGCACCATATATTGACAATTATTACCAACTATTTTCTCCTCCTTTTTTGGTGTAAGTGAAAAGCTTTAGAAGATATCTTGCATGTATGATATGAAGAATTGCATTATTTTCCCAAAATGACGGATTCCAAATCTTTGATTATATGCACTTTTTTAAGAACTTAGGTATTAAAGATTTGTGTTATCAACTTCGGGACCATATAACTGATCATAATAGAAGTTTATCCTGGAAAATAGTACTAAACTAGAAGGCTTAACTATAATATTATGCTAAAAAATCCTCCCCTCCTAGTCATCATAACGATGTAGAATTCAACTGTAAGTGAAAAGCTTTAGCACGATTCTTCCCGGTATGACATCAGGCATCTTATTATGTTCCTGAGCCAGTACCGAATGACGGAGCCCAAACCATTGATTATATGCACGGTTAGGTAAAAACACTCGATATGTGTCATGATCAACACTTTGGTAACGAGTGCGAAAAGTCTGAACTGATTTTAAGCCAAATAAATTTATCGTCCTTGTCGCCATAACAATGAAGGAATTTTACGTGAAGGTGAAAAGCTTTATATTATATCTTGTAAGCTGGACGCCAGGTATCGCATTATTTTGCCAAAAAACATCAAATGATGGAACCCTAACCTTATAGTATTTCTTTATTTATCTAAAAAAAAGCTCGATATGGGACATCAACTTTGAGTATTGGACCATTTATTGCCAGTTATGAAACTATCTGTACAATGGAAGATAATCCTGGAAGAGAGACCTCTTATCCGAAAAATCGGTCGTCAGAACGATGAAGATTTTTCAAGTGTAAGTGAAAAGCTTTAGAATATATCTTGCAAGTATGACATCAAGCATCCCATTATGTTCCCGAAAAAATACCGAATGACGGAGCTAAAGCCATTGATTATATGCACAGTCAGGTAAAAAACTCGATACGTGTCATGATTAACACTTCGTATAATGACAGTTTAATCTGCTAAAGCATGCGAAAAGACTGAACTGATTTTAAGCTAAAAAAATCTATTGTCACAATAAAGATGCAGGAATTTCATGTAAATGTGGTAAAGCTTTATATTATATCTTGTAAGTTTGACGCCAAATATCTCATTATTTTGCTAAAAAACCTCAAATGACAGAACCCTTACCTTTGATTATACTATTTCAAGAACCTAGGTAACAAAAGCTATATATGTAACTTCAACTTTAAATTTTGAACCATAAATTGACACTTATGATAAACTATCTGTTGAAAGCTTATTCTGGGAGAGAGTGCTAGAACGCTAGACTGATATTAAAATAAAATAAAATTCTCTCATCCTTGTCACCATAACGATAAAGGCAGTTTGCGTGAAGTATAAAGCTTTCGAATATATTTTTTAAGTATAAATATATTCTGAAGTTTTCACCAAAACTTTTTGCCAAAGAAACATCGAATGACGGAGTCCAACCCTTTGATTATATGCAATATTTCAAGAACCTTGGTAAAAAAAAGCTCGTGTTGGACCATCCATTGACAATTCTGATCAACTCTCTGTACATTGGTAGTTAAACCTGGGAATGAGTGCTAGAAAGCTAAACTGATATTATGTTATAAACCTTCTCTCATTCTTATCGTCAGGACGATCTAAAGTGTATGTAAAAAGCTTTAGAATTTATCTTAAAACATCAAGCATCGCATCATTTTGCCAAAAAACATCAAAATTTGGAACCCTTAGCTATAATTATATGCACGGTTAGGTAAAAAAGCTCGATATGTACCAACACTTTGGTAAAGAGTGCGAAAAGTCTGAACTGACTTTAATCCAAAAAAATTTATCGCCCTTGTCGCCATAGAGATAAACAAATTTTACATGACTTTCAAAAGCTTTGGGACATCAATTTTGAGTTTTGGACCATATATTGACAATTATGACCAACTCTCTATACAATTTAATCTTATACTGGACGAGTATGCTAGAATGCTGGACAGCTACTATTTAACTATAATTTCTCTCAACCTCGTCACCATATAATAATAAGAGAATTTTGTGTGTAGGTTTAAAGCTTCGAAATATATTTTTCAAGTATAAATATATAACCAAAAAGCTTTTCACTCGAATGAAGGAGTACCTAGGCAAAAAGCTCGATTTGTGCCATCAACTTCGGGTTTTGGACCATATATATATCATAATGGCCTGGTCATAATGGCCTGGTCATAATGGCCGGTCATAATCTTGGTCATGACGGAGCACAAACTTTCGATTGTTTGCACTATTTTAAGAACCTAGGTAAAAAGACGCTAGGTTTTTGTCAGCAACTTCGGATTTTAGACCATCTATTGATGATTCTGATCAACTCTCTGTACAGTTATAGCTTAATCTGGAAATAAGTGCTAGAAAACTGAACTGATATTAGGCTAAAACAAATCTCTCATCCTTCTCGTCAGAACGATGTAAAGTGTGAGTTAAAAGCTTTAAGAATGGATCTTGCAAATATGACATCAAGCATCGTATTATCCGGAAATATTTCCGGAAGAAATATCGAAACCTTTGAGTTTATGCACAGTAAGGTAAAAAGCTCGATATGTGTCATGATCAACACTGTGGCAAAGAGTGGGAGAAGTCTAAACTGATTTTAAGCCAAAAAATCTATCGGCTTTGTCCCAAAAAAGTTGAAGGGATTTTACGTGAATGTGAAAAGCTTTATATTATATCTTGTAGTTTGACGCCAAGTGTCGCATTATTTTTCGAAAAAAGGACGCAAATGGCGGCACCCTTACCTTTGATTGTATTATTTCAAGATCTCAGAAAAAAGCTCGATATGTATCATTAACTTGGAGATGCACCATATATTGACAATTATTACCAACTATTTTCTCATCCTTTTTTGGTGTAAGTGAAAAGCTTTAGAAGATATCTTGCATGTATGATATGAAGAATTGCATTATTTTCCCAAAATGACGGATTCCAAACCTTTGATTATATGCACGTTTTTAAGAACTTAGGTAATAAAGATTTGTGTTATCAACTTCGGGACCATATAACTGATCATAATATAAGTTTATCCTGGAAAATAGTACTAAACTAGAAGGCTTCACTATAATATTATGCTAAAAAAATTCTCCCCTCCTAGTCATCATAACGATGTAGAATTCAACTGTAAGTGAAAACCTTTAGCACGTTTCTTTCCAGTATGACATCAAGCATCTTATTATGTTCCTGAACCAGTACCGAATGACGGAGCCCAAACCATTGATTATATGCACGGTTAGGTAAAAAAGCTCGATATGTGTCATGATCAACACTTTGGTAAAGGGTGCGAAAAGTCTGAGCTGATTTAAAGCCAAATAAATTTATCGTTCTTGTCACCATAACGATGGAGGAATTTTACGTGAATGTGAAAATCTTTATATTATATCTTGTAAGCTCGACGCCAAGTATCGCATTATTTTGCCAAAAAACATCAAATGATGGAACCCTAACCTTATAGTATTTCTTTATTTATCTAAAAAAAGCTCGATAAGGGACATCAACTTAATCATAAATTGACAATTATGATCAACTATCTGTACAATGGAAGCTAATCTTGGAAGAGAGTGCTGTCCTCCGAGAAATCTATCGTCAGAACGATGAAGATTTTTCAAGTGTAAGTGAAAAGCTTTAAAATGTATCTTGCAAGTATGATATCAAGCATCCTATTATGTTCCCAAAACAATACCGAATGACGGAACCCAAACCATTGATTATATGCACAGTCAGGTGCAAAAAGCTCGATACGTGTCATGATAAGCACTTTGTATAATGACAGTTTAACCTGCTAAAACATGCGAAAAGACTGATCTGATTTTAAGCTAAAAAAATCTATTGTCACAATAAAGATGCAGGAATTTCATGTAAATGTGGTAAAGCTTTATATTATATCTTGTAAGTTTGACGCCAAATATCTCATTATTTTGCTAAAAAACCTCAAATGACAGAACCCTTACCTTTGATTATACTATTTCAAGAACCTAGGTAACAAAAGCTATATATGTAACTTCAACTTTAAATTTTGAACCATAAATTGACACTTATGATAAACTATCTGTTGAAAGCTTATTCAGGAAGAGCGTGTTTGAACGCTAGACTGATATTAAAATACAAAAAAAAATCTTTCATCCTTGTCACAATGACGATTAAGGAATTTTGGGTGTAGGTGAAAAGCTTTGGAATATGTTTTTCAATTATAAATATATTCTAAAGCTTTTAACCATTGCCTTTTGCCAAAGAAACATCGAATGATGGAGTCCAAACCTTTGATTTAAGTGCACTATTTCAAGAAGCTAAATAAAGAGCTCGATTAATGTCATCAACTTCGAGTTGTGGACCATCTATTGATATGAACTCTATGCACAGTGGTAGCTTAACCTGGAAATGAGTGCTAGAAGGCTGAACTGATATAATGCTAAAAAAATCCGTGACGTCTTGCAAATATGAAATCAAGCATTCCATTATTTCCCCGAAGAAACATCGAATGATGCAGCCCAAACTGTGATTATATGCACCGATAGGTAAAAAAGCTCGATTTAAACCTTGGTAAAGAGTGCGAAACGTCTGAACTGATTTTAAGATAAAAAGTCTATCGTCTTTGTCGCCATAAAGATGAAGGAATTTTACGTGAATGTGAAAAGCTTTATATTATATCTTGTAAGTTTGACGCCAAGTTACGCATTATATGGCCAAAAACATCAAATGATGGAACCCTAACTTCTGATTATACTATTTCAAGAATTTATTTCAAGAACTTACAACAAAAAAAGCTCGATATGTGTCATAAACTTCAAGATGCACCATATATTGACAATTATGGCCAACTCTCTGTACAATGCGGACGCTTATTCTACAAGAGAGTGCTAACAGGCTGAACTGATATTATCGCAAAAAAAAATTCTCCCATTCGTATCGTCATAATGATGACGAATTTTTGAGTGTAGGTGAAAAGCTTTAGAAGTATGATATGAAGAATTGCATTATTTTCCCGAAGAAACATCGAATGATGGAGCCCAAACTTTCATTATATGCACAGTAACGTAAAAAGCTCGACATGTTTCATGATCAACACTTTGGTAAGGATTGCAAAAAGACTGAACTGATTTAACGCTAAAAAATCGTTCGTCCTTGTCGCAATAAAAGATTAAGGAATTTTACGTGAAAGTGGTAAAGCTTTATGTTATATCTTGTAAGTTTTACGCCAAGTATCGCATTATTTTGCCAAAAAATATCAAATAACAGATCCCTTACCTTTGATTAAATTATTTCAGGAACTTAGGTAAAAAAGCTCAGGAACCTAGGTAAAAAAGACATCAACTTTGAGTCTAAGACCATATATTGACAATTATGATCAACACTCTGTACAATGAAAGCTTATCCTGAAAGAGAGTGCTAAAATGCTGGACTGATATTACAATAAAAAAAAGTTCTCTCATCCTTGTCGCCAAAACGATAAAGGAAGTTTACATGATGGTGAAAAGCTTAAGAATATAGTTTGCAAGTATAACGTCCAGCATAATTTAATTTATCCGGAGAAACATCGAATGATGAAGTCCAAATCCTTGCTTATATTCTTTTTTTTAAGAGCCTAGGTAAAAAAGCTCGATTTGTGTCATCAACTTTCAATAGCAAAAATGTGGTCAGTTATTGTATCCAAGAATATAACTCACTTTTTTCGTTTCAAAACTTATCGGAAGAATCAATGACGAATAATCGCCCATTATCAACACTAGGAGTAACTTCATTGTTACTTGGGCCAGTACTGCTATAAATAATATTTCATAATGGCTAAAGTTTACGATTTTAGAAGTTAAGTGTTTAATAGCCAAATTAATAGTTTCAGATAATGGGATCAAAAGCTTAAGTATTAAATGCGATTTGGCTGAGCTACCCAGTTCGTTTGAAAACAAGTGAAGAGATCCACGGTTAATACTTTACTCATAAATCAACGAATCAAGTTAAGGTAAATCCTAAGAAGGATAACTACAAATGCTTATATGGAATTCGAAGAAGGGATGCAATAGTTGGTTGGGCTCAATGTGACTGACTGTCACCAAATAATCATAATCTTGTTTTGTAAACAGCTACAGTAGTATAGTTGCACCACAATAGTTCGTTGTCATAAATTTTTAACATGCCTACAGATCAATGTCATATAACGTCGCAACAAACTACAAACTTTACTCCAAGTCTTAACATCCAGAATGTGGAGCAGATTAATGTCTTTGGTTACTCTTTGCAGTCGACATTGCAATAAACACACTCGAACGATTTTAGTACAGTATCGTCGTAAACATGTTCCGGTTGCTCTAGAAAAAATTCTTATGCAAACAGTATGATAATTGAAGCTGGACTGAAATCAATGGCTAACACAAATTCAACGTGCAAACAATCCCAGAACTACTTAATAAATTCATGATTGATTGGATTTATTCACTTCAAATACGAGCAAGTCAGAACTAAACGCGGATTTGCACGCATATGGGGCAGTTTAATCGCAGTACAGTATCTGTCTTCATCCGTTAAGTTGCTTGCCACGAAATTGTCCATTGCTCCACTTTACACAAACAAAGCTACACGATAGAGTGATGTGATGAGAACGCTCTACAATCTTTGTATTCTTGAAGTAGAATTTGTCCTTATCTCCGAGGCATCGATTACCCAAATCGTAATACCTTCAAATTTTATTTTCAAATTTTGTCAAGCGCAGAAATCTCTACGATCAGTCTATTTTGAGGCTACAGCACTGCTGTTTGTTTAGCAATTTCCTTCTAACGTTGCACCTTATGCCGAAGCTAAATTACGGAGACCATCTGCACATTGGCTAAGTATTTGATGCTTAGCTCGACGAAAACTTGCTTTTGCATCTGGATTTCTTGGTCCAGCATTCTTGCACACAAAAAAATTGTCGATTTGAGTCCCGCAAAATTGAAGCTGCACCTATAAGGGAACCAAGCTTCTCGCGGGTTTTCGAAAGGATCGAGTAATAGTCCCGTGCTGACCACTGAATAGCGAGTTAGGCTTACACACCAACCCCTAAGCGAGGTATGGTGTTAAGTCGAACCTTCGGACCATGTAGCTCTACTATTCGTCGTTATGGGCAAGAACGATGGTACACTAGATATTGGTATAGCACAACCATCTATCATACTACTAGCCCCCAAGTAGTGAATATATGTAACTCTTCGGAAGTAAAAAATTTAGTCCTCTTCAAAGAACCAGACTATATAAGACAAAATCATGAAGTCAAATGGGGACAGAATTGTCGAAAATCACTGGTTGCCTTCGTAGCTGATCCAGCTCTATATCGCTCGGGGCTGTATTGTAGAGAAGTTCAGAGAACTATAGTCTATCAGCACATTGTTCCCTGTCAGCCTGTCTTGTTCGAAATACAAAAGGTTTAACTAACCTGCATTCTTGTCTGATCATACTATATATAGATGATTATAGTTAGAGATATACACCAGGTGCAGATTTCTTATACGATGTACCAATAAATTTTATTTTTAATTATTTTCTTTTTATTTCCTCATGCCATTTGCCTTTTAAGAACAATCAACTTAAAAAACATTTCGATCGATTTTTTAATAATATGTTTGTTTTCATATTATAAGAACAACAACAAAATCTAATTGGATTTTTCTCAAGAGGCAAATTAAATTCTATTTAAGAGCATAACACATATATACATACATATTTGCTCTACAATTCTTAGATCAATAAAAAAAAATTTCCAATTTTGAATTTCAATTCATTGCTTGCGTTCGGTTCTTGCGAACGGTGATGGTATAAATACCACCCAAATCGACGAATGTTTGCAGCCATATGGCATCCAATCCATATGGGATCCAATCCATTACGATCATCCGTATATCTATATACACAGACACACACGCCATGTATAAAGCTCTGATATCAAATATGGAATCATTTGAATTAACATGTTTGGTATAATAAAACAACAAACACATTACGGATATCAACGGGAAAATCTAGCAACAACCAAAAAAGGAAATTTCCTCCCTTATCAAATCCTCCTTTTTTTATTATTATTTATATACAAAAAAATTTTATTACATAAATCCGGATTATGATACAACTTTGTCGGTTGTTGTATCTTGTCTGCTCTGTTTATTTAGGACTTTCACAATGTTGTTGGTATAGATGTAAGAAGAAAATTTTTTTACACATTTGCTCTTCAATTTTTCATTTACTTATTAATTTTGATATTTACAGAAAGCAATTACATTAATACAAAGCTTTAATTTTATTAATAAAAGTACACAACCCGTCTCTCGTCAGTCAGGATCGATTGGACCATTGTAACATCTCCTCCCAGACGTACACACACAGTCCCGAAATATGTTTGTTCATCAAAATGCAGCCAATACCTAAAGTTTGGATTGTTCCGTTCCGAGTTTGCTGCATGATCCTCAAAATGCGTCCATTATAATTCAAGAGTTTGTGGAAAACATGCTTTTAACACCATAGAATCCGAAGGTAAGTGGACAGTTATGTGCAACCCAACCTTCCTCCATATTTGGAAGTTCCCAGAAGGGTTAAATTGAGAATCTCTGCTCTGGAGAGCGGTTCTGATCAAAACAATTCTTTGAAGGCGGTCTAGAAGTTTCTCTCCAACCCCACCTAATAGTCTAGGCCACCAAACATGTAAGCAGGACACTCGTCAATTTTGTTTTCTCACTCACTCAGACTCGATTGACCTACTGTGGAATCCCTTTCCAGATGGAAACTCTCAGTCTCTTCTTATGAAAACCATGAAATATGGTATCCTCAGGGTCGTTATTAGAAGAAACCGTTATTAGAAGATAACCTAATAGATGCTGTTTCCATCGATCTTGCTTCTTTACTCCCTCCACTGACGGAGATACGGTCATTGAAACCAGAATATAATATAACCTGATTTACGGAGAACCATCTGTACATTGTATAGCTCCATGCTAGCCTATAGTACCGACATGAAATTCTGCACTGCAGAAACAGGCATAGATGCGTCAAATCACACCACCGGTAGTTATAAGATAATGAAAAATCTCTTTTTCAAGCCTAGTTCTATTAGGATCAACTCGCTACTTCCCGGTCCGACTTCTAGAACCACTGCATCATATAGACGATTCAGTTTATGTCTAAACCGTTTTGGTTTTCTGAGAACTCTTTCGTTAAATTAAAAAAAATAAGTTGCTGGGTTGCTTTTATTGTTAATTTACTGTTAATTCAACCGTACAAAAGAGAAAGCAGTACATTGGCCTCTAAACAAACACATGACATCAACAACCAGATTCCAAACCAACACAATCATGACTACATTTTTTTCCTAGTCACTCAGGCTCGAATGGCCCGTTGTGACAGCCTTTCCCGAACGCAATCTATGTTTCCTTCTAATGAAATCCAAGATATATGGTATCTCAAGGTCACCAGTTGATCCTCAAATAGAAATTGTGATTCAAAGCAGAGCAATTTATATGGGAAGAGTATGAAGAATAGGAACACAAGAAGTGCTCAACAGTTCCTCCCCACATTGTTTACAGTTTGCGATAATGATTATTCAGGGAATAATGCCCCGTGACAATCTCCTCAGTATCTTTAAAGTGTATCTATCATAATTCAACAAGTACTACGAAATGTGCTTCTTTAGCATAGTAAAAGAGAACAGGTGGGCAGTTATGTATTTGCCCACCTCTCTCTATCTTTGGCAGTGCCAAGAAGGGGTAAATTGACTGTCTCTGCCTTGTAGGCGAGAGGCTGTGTGTCCTGCAAACTTTTTGACTCAACGATCAAGAGGCAGATAAGTATTTGAATTCGGTTCTCTCCAACCCTACTTAATATTCTAGAGGCATATCTTCTAGTGACGTACACTCTCATTCCCTTCTAATGAAATCTCAGATATGTGGTATCGTCTCTTAATAACAAGTTTCGATTAAAACAGTTTCGAAAACAATCGCCTTTGTCACACACGATAAACATACGACGATCTGGGAGTTCATCTTCTTTTCACAATTGCAGCAATTTTGCACCAGCATACTGATGTAGAGAGTTGTGAGTCCCTCCATATTTGTTAGTACCCAGAAGAGCCAAATAAATAATGGCCGGAGAGCTCCATATACCCAGACAAACAATTCTTTGAAGGCGACTCAGAGGTCACCCTTCAACCCAACTCATTGCTCTAGGCCATCAAATCTGAGCGGCAAACGAGCTTATTATTCTGACCACCGAAACGTATAGATATGCGTCTGGGTTTCCGGCTCCATGATTTACTATATGACTGTTTGAACCAGCCATATCCTAAGATACTTGTCGTCAGAAGAGAATGAGATCGTATGAGCTTTAATTTTTGAAAAACTAAAGTTTCCCAAAGTCTGGTGTCTAGTGAAAAAATTCATGTTAGTTTTCATAGGGTTGACTAATAGACCCTGATTACTACACCAGGCTTTAGTTATAACCCTAGTAGCAAAATTCGTTGTCGTTTAATTTGATTAAGACTGAGTTGACCACAAGACACCACAAGAGCGGGGACAGAACTCCACCTTGAGGACATCGGCCACGATTGCGTAACTCTACCTTAGTCTGCAGTAACTCGCCTTGTTCTAAGCATGGTACTAAACCACTGAACAAGTGTGGTCTCCATGTCATGTCTTTAAGCTGCCGAGATCATTACACTGAAGGAAGGGTTGTGAAACGATCCTTTGATGTTCAGACACAATCCCAAGGTAAATTCCTTGCTGTCCAGTGATTTTTCAATTCGTCCAACGATTTTATGGAGTGCTGTTTCAATAGATTTACCTTTCTGGTATGCATGTTGCTTGAAATGTACAGAATTTTCTATTCGAGCATTATCTCTAAGGTGCTTAAACAAATCGATCTAAAAATTAAGGCAGAAAAGAGGACAGGCCTGGTTCTATCTATGCTTTCCATCCTTCGGAATGAACACTATCCTGACTTTTCTCCATGGTCTTGGAATGTATCCTAGGGCCACATCGGATTCTTATTACCACCTTCAACACCAAGTTCCAATCCCTGAAATTTGGAAGTTGGTGTGGAAGTTGATTTCCATTTACATTAGAATCCTCACGTTCGTGAGAGGAATTTTCACTAGATCCTCTAAAGCTTTTTTAATTCGTACTCGTGTGAGTTCCATCAGGTTTCTCTAGAATTCCGATAGTAACTTTTATGTAATCACACAGAACTGTCTTGAGTTAAGTGGTTGGCGTAAAGCTTTCCACTTCCTCACTGACGTACCTCTATTTCAACGTTTTTCGCTTTGGATACATTACTTGTACTCACATTGTGAAGACTTTGAAAGTCCCAAGCTTCCGTTGTACTGATTGCGTCTGTTTCCTCAGTCAGCCCAATTCCCTAGTCACCATGGTGTCTCAGTTCTTTGGGGCTTACGTAGGCTCCTTTCATGGGCGCTGATTTCTAGTTCTTCTTGCAGCTAATCAGCAGCCCTTCTAGGTTTGTTGTTGTTTATTTGGACTAGCGGTGAGTTGACCACTATAGCGAAGACAGTACTTCACCTTGAGGACATCCTTTTCGGACCATTACCATAGTCTGTAGTAATCCACTTTGACCTAAACTACCAAGCCAGTATGGCCCTCACACTGTATTATTCAATAAGACTATGCCAAATATCAGAACAAGGTATTTAGAACGATTCGGGGTCCCGAAATGGATTAACCAATAAAAATCAAATTAAATTCATTCGAATCGAACAAAATATATATTCGAACCAAATTCAATTAATATTCGATGTATATGTTCCGATTGAAATTCATCCATATGTTACCGATGTACGTTGCGATGGTGGGAGAGCTTTTTCTCTTTATATGTTATATATTCGACTTTTTTCACTATTTGGAAAATCAATATTAGATTTTTGACTATATTTTAACGATTTTTGAAAAAGAGACTGTGCGTACATATGTAGACAATATATATGTATCGAGTACAAAAGAAAAATCAGCCCACATATGAAAAATAATTTGGGAGAGCTTTTTCGTAACAAACGTCTGTGAGTACAAAAGGATATTTTGTTTTATTTTATATTTTTATGAATAAATCGGCACACACACATACACACATATATACATATGTAGATTTGAGCTTATTTATAAGAAGACGAACATGTTCTTTATGTCAATCAAAGAGGTTTGTTCTGTTTACTATATTATGTATTCATGATTTGTATTAACGATTTTATTTGTAAAAAAGTGCGCGTGTGTCGTCTTGAGTTACATAAATCGAGTATCACTCCCGAACGATTTAGATTTCGCTTTTTGTCATTGATACTTCTTAAGTATGTAGTTGATAAATACAATGATGAGTCGTGCAAATCAAGTGGTTCACATAAATTGGACTTTGAGACGATTCGTTATAGTCTGGCAAAGTAGAACAGATTTTGGAAGAATAGGTGCATCAAAATGTTATATATGCAGCTATTGCATGTACGTTTTACCTCCCATGGTGTGAGCCTAAGTCTCTAAGTACCATGTCGAAAACCAATCACTTTGAAACAGGACAACCATCATAAACTCAGGATCAAAAGAAATTATAAAACTGAGTTTCAACCAACCAGGTCAACAATTATATGCTCTACACTATGGATCTGTGCTTTTTCGGAATCTCTCGTTTTTGAATTTTTCAACCAAAATACTGTAAGGTCTTTAAAACTGTGAAAGGTTTATATAGCTGGGACGGAATTAGATTGTCAGAGAACTACCAAGATAAGGGACACAGTTTTAATCCTGGGTTCGATTCGAAAAATATGCCATTTTTTTTTCATTTTGGGGCACAAGGCCTAAAAGCCAATTAAAGGACGTACGGCTATAGGCCCAATCCAACTGCTGCAGCTTGAACCACTGCGCCACCTGGGCGGTCGCCTTGAATTTTCTAGACAAGTAAAACCAGAACTTAGGAATCACAACATATGAACCATCCATGTGTAAAAAACTGAACCCAACGATAATCTTATGGACTTACATAGACATGATTACTCATCTGTACCTAAACTCAAAGCCGTTGTGTTCAAACAACAAGATATCCTTTCTCGTTTTGAGTACGTTCACTATAGTTTTCGAGTACATAAATGGTCATTCCACCTTGAATGCAATGTTTGGGGTACAGTTCAAGCTTAATAAACGTGCTGCATCCAAAATTGTGCTGCATTTCAAACTGAAATTTTCTGCAATGACCTCACAACAGTCACTTCTAAAGTAAAGCGCAAGGAACTATAGTTAATAAAAGCTCGGATATAAATCTAAGAGACATTTTCGTCTTGGAATACTTATCTGCATGCAACCTGGCTTTGTTATATGTAGAAAATAAATACCGACCATTTTAGCATCCTCCAGACACAAAGTGATCGACTTTAATTTTGTCCACGGAATCTAAGTGGAGAAATTTAAAACTAGAAGATCATAGGATGAGGTAATTCTACTGATAAAGCTACAATAATCAACTCTCTTATCTAAAGAACAGAAAAGTCCTAGGTAAACTCCATCATAACTTCGATCTTCGTTCTTCGAACGGAATAGGAACTGCATCACGTACTTGATGAACACTAATGTTGGACAAGCGATCTGGGCAGACTGAGAAAATAGGCAAGAAAACCTCTCAATATAGTCACGAAACCCGGTGCATAGTCATGAAAAGACATCGAAACAGAGATCTTTTGGTGAGGAAGGAAGTGGATAACCTCATGGCAATCACTAGACATAAGCAAGTTTTTTGTGAATATATGAAGATCGCAGAGGGTTCCAAAAAGCTGTGTTCATCCTGAACGACAGTAAACCTAGATATGACGAGGATAAATGTCTCAGATGATTAGTAGATATATGTTTTAGAGATACCAAACAATACCAGAACGTTCAGACGTCCTTCAGTTACAAGAGACTTACAGCCGATTTATGTACTCAAGGTTGAGTTTTGCCTTTTATTGAATCAGCCGCATATATGAAACGTCAATCAGCTAATGGTTAGAGTTTGCTCGAGATCATCGTCAACTACGATTACCAATGGAAGTTTAAATACTTTTTTGGGTTCATCTGGTGGCCTAGAACTATGAGTTGGGTTGGACCTTCTTATCTGAAGATATACTGCATTTATCAGCATAATATTCTTTTTCTAGCAGTGATGTGGTGGGTACTCTTATATGGTCAGATACTTTAGAGTCAAAATATATTTGGGAAAATGTGTCGTCTAAAGAAAATATGTTGGGCGCAGCACTATGTGCGATGGACTATAAACTGTAAAGTTTTTCGTATTTGCATCTTCTCTAGTAGTCAAGTAGCTTTCAGGGCTATTTATTGCCATACCGCTTCCTCGAAACTACAATAATCAGAATTAAGGAAACATGTCAATCGATAACGTAACCCTGGCAGACGAAACTTCCAATTTTGTAGAACCTGAGCTTGCTCTAAATGTGCCGTTTACTCGACATCTTAATGTTAAGATTGTGTTCCTACGCTACAGAAATCTCCGAATAACAAACCTTAGACTCGGATGTAATCGGCACCATTTCATAGTTCCATGCCTCCAATTTAAAATGGCTGCGAAATAAAGAGTTGAATAGAACTTTTATGCATATTTTCGTGTTGGAATCTTCGATCTGAGTACATTCTGCTTCAGGAAGCTAGAACCACTGTAACATATGCACGAACCATGAATACTAATTCTTCGAGGTTGAATTTATTTTTTAAGTTACTAACTATTTATAAACATTTCGAATGATGCAACCATACAAAGTACTATGACGCTCTTATACATAGGAGGCTCTGATGTCAAATTATTACTATATAGTAGATTATCTTAAAAGTATAAAAACATTGTTAATTTGTACTTACACAAAACATCAAGTCTCATATCCAATGTAACCGGTTCACCAACATTATTTTCGGCCGTACACTGGTACACTCCGGCGTGTAATCGTTCGACTTTTTCGAGCGTCAAAATTGGCCCCTCACCGATGCGCGCCGACGATTTACCATTGCCCGATTTTTTGGTCCAATAAATTGTTGGCACCGGATTACCCGACGCTTTACATTCTAGCGTTACGGAACCACCTTTTCGGGCGGTCAATTGTCCACTTTGGGGTATTGCTCTCACACTTGGTGGCACTGTAAAAAAATAAAACAAAAGAAAATTTTTCTATTAAATCTTTTAATTAATGTCTTATACGTTATATACAACAATGTTCGAGTATTAGATTGAATATCTATATAGAGAGACGAGATACATTCACAGATGCATCTCATTTTGAAATGAATGCGGAAAAGCTAGAAAATTGCATTTTTTTTTATTATAAAAAATAATTAAAGTGTAACATTTTAATGATCAGCTTTCATCAAACATCAACATCGTCAGCATCATCATCGTCATCAGTGAGACTGGGAAAATATTTTATAATTTATCAAAACAAAACAAATGATTTTCTGATTTGAAAAGAATCATGTAGCTAGAGCTGCTGTATATGGTGCTTCTGCTGTGCGCTGATATGTTATACATGAATATGAACGAGAAAAATGTCAACGGTAACATATTGTATCTATGTGTTCACATTCAAGTATGTAATATATCGTATCTCACTTTATTGTGGTATTTGGAATACAGTTGAACCCTTGTATGTCAGTCGTATTAATGTGTGTACAATTTACAATGATAACGATATAGTTTTTAAAGTGTTTATCGGAAATTCTAAACGAGTCAAAAACATTTATATTGTAAATATGTGAAAATGTGTGGTTTATGTGGTGAAATCAAACGAAAATTTATCTCTATGACTGATTCTGTATAATGTAACATAATTAAAATACATATAAATGAATACATAAAACTATGTATGTACTGTACAAGTACATAGATTAGATCGATATAGGTTGGGTTAAGTTTTGGAATCTTTATATAGGTCTGTAGGTGTGAAATACTAAAATGTTTTGGTAACATCATATATTTGTGGATTTTTAACGTGCCCGGCTTAGTGGTAATTCTTTCAGGTTTGGTTCGTCCCCACGAACACTCCAGGCTTCATTGAGATATATTAACATCCGGTATATTGAAGGCCAACCCTGTATATAGAATCGTTTAGCTTTGATGTGTAGCCAACGTTTTAAACGAGGGGACGACTCACACCTGAGAGAATACCCAAAAAAGCCGGGCTAACAGTCAAAATATGAGAGATATCATAATTATAGGGCACATCTTTAGAATCAAAATTAAAGCAGATATTAAGCTATTGAAAGGTTTCTGTGTATATTCGGGTCTTATCCGTAATTTGGCATAGCAGAAACATTGATTACAGTTGAAAGCAATAGTCTGAACCGGGATATAATAATTCCCTGCATATAGAAGGACAACCTGCGAATAAAAGGGTTTATTTATGGTGTTTTAAAAGTGGGGACGACTCAACCCTGAGAGAATTCTCATTCAGACGGAAAATTAATCAGATTATAATATATACCAGAACATCATTAAAATGATACGTACCCTACCTTAGCTTCGGTAATCCCTGGTAGAAAAATATACCCGTTGACGGAATCAGTCACACAATAAATGTGTGCCAAATATCATCACAATTAAAACAAATGCTCTAAACTATCGAAAGGTTTCTGATGTTTATTCGGGTCTAGTCTGTAAGATTGTATAGCAGTTCCGTTAGTTACAGTTGAACACTTCAGGCTTGAGTAGGAAATAATTACTCTCAGTATATAGAAGGCCAACCCTGCATATAAGGGTTTAACTATGGTTTGTATAGTCAACGTTTTAAACGTGGGAACGACTCAAACCTGAGAAAATTCCCATTAAGGCGGGTAAACGAAATCGGACACTCAATAAATGTTTGCCAAAGATCATCGCAATTACAACAGATGTTAAGCTATCGAATGGTTTCTGATATTTATTCGAGACTTTAGTACGTGACATAGCATAACAAAGATTATGGTAGTTTTTTGGTAGTAGCCTTCGTCGATTGTGTCACGTATTATTTTTCTTTTCCCGATTTTTTATATATTTTTTTTTAAAAAAATATGTAACTTTTGATTTGGATGTTTGGAGAACCGTTTAAACGTTCAGATAAGTGTTGTTCCTTTATTTCATTGGTTTGCTTCCTTTTTTTCATTGTTACTTATTTTTTTTCAGGTTTTTGGCCCGAAATCAAAACTATACATTATAAATTGTAAGTATTGTCATTTTTGTTTCACGCCATGTTATTAAACATGTCGATTCCCCGTGTCGTGTTGCGGTCTATGTTGGCCGGTAGGTCTCAATCTCTTAATGTAGGTAGTTTGAATGTCCAAAGTTTGTTACCCAATATTGACGAAATACGTCACCTTTTCTGTGGTTCACCAGTTGACATTCTTTGCTTTTCCGAAACTTTTTTGTCCCGATTTTTGAGCGATTTAATCTAGTTAGGAAAGATAGGGTAGTTTCCCCACTTGGCTATGGCGGGCTGTGTATGTTTATAGGTAAACACCTATCGTATAAACCTGTAAATATACCTCCTTCTATTTCTCGAATGTTGGTTTCCGATCTAGAATTCGTTTTTGTTTGCATTTTTATTAATAAACGTAGATATTTATTTGGGACTGTGTACAACCCACCTATAACAAGCAAGAGGTGTTATACACAATTTAAAAAATCCCTACTAGATATTGAACTTTTATTAAGCTATCTCACCTGCCAGTATGATGAAATATTCATCTCAGGTGACTTCAATTTTGATTTACTACAGGATAGTATGTTCTCTCGAATGTATTTGAATATTTTGCACAGTCTTAATGTATCAGTACATAATACTGGTGAGCCAACTTATTTTTGTCCAACCACTAACGGTATCGCTTCTTCTCTTATTGACCATGTTTTATCGTTCACCGATAACTCTATTTCTTTTTTCAATCAATTATCTCTCGGTTTAGGATCTCATCATGACCTATTGGTATTCTCTACTAATTGTTACTCTCGCCCGGAGCCTAAAAGGTTTAGTTTTAGGGATTTTTCTAATATAGATGATTCTCATTTAGCACTAGTTTGTAGCTCTATTCCTTGGGATAACATTTTTTCTCTTGATTCCTCTACTAGTCAAATCCAGCTTTTCAATGGATTTATTAATTCAGTTTTCGATAGTTGCGTTCCTCTTAGATCAGTGGTAATTAAACCTAAATCTCCTCCATGGATGTCTGGAGAAATATTGGATGCAATCAGATTTAGGGTAGATAAATTTCGCTTATGGAAAAGATTAGGAGATAGTAAGATATTTTTGGTCTACAAACAAGCTCGCAATAGGGTAGTAAGATTAATTAGGGCAGCCAAAAGTACTTTTTTCCAGGATAAATTAGATCCATCTCTTCCTCCTAAGGTTTTTTGGCGTAATGTTCGAAATCTAGGTCTAGGCAGGTGTAGAAATAATGGTATTTTAGATTTCAAAGCTCAGGATATTAACTCTTATTTTATTAGCTCGAATCCAACTTTGGTTAGTCCTGTTGTTGATCTTAAATCTGAAGAGTGTTCTAACTCTTTTTCATTTTCTAATATTTCCTTTGAGGAGTTACAGTCTGCTGTTTGGAAAGTAAAATCGGAATCTTCTGGTCTTGATAGGGTTAGTTTAAAATTGGTGAAACGAATTTTTCCTGTAGTCTCAAAATATTTATTACACATTTTTAATTTTATCTTAACCTCTTCTTCGTTTCCTGAGCAATGGAAACTCAGTAAAATAATTCCAATTCCAAAAATTAGCAATCCTGTTGAGTTATCCCAATTTAGACCTGTCAGTATTTTAAGTTCCATTTCCAAAGCCTTTGAGATTGTAGTGAAAAACCAAATTCAGTCCCATATAATTAATAATAGTTTACTTAATGTCTTTCAATCCGGTTTTAGAAAGTGTCATGGCACAAATACTGCATTATTGAATATCAGCGATGATATTCGGCGTAGTATGGAAAACAGGGAACTGACTTCTCTCACTTTGTTAGATTTTTCAAAGGCCTTTGATTCTTTGAATCACAACATTCTCTATAACAAGCTTATCGCACAATTTAAATTTTCCCTTTCAGCTGCTAGATTAGTTAAAAATTATTTATCGGACCGTTCACAGACAGTTTTTTTTGGTAGTTGTAATTCTAATTTTCTTCCAGTTATTTCAGGTGTTCCTCAAGGTTCGGTACTTGGTCCTTTATTATTTTCTATGTACATTAATGACATAGAATCCTCGTTTCACCACTGTTCGTTTCACATTTTTGCTGATGATGTCCAAATTTATAGAAATAGTAAGTTAGATCAGCATTCTATTGTTAGTAATATTTCTCTGGTTAACGAGGATTTAGATAGAGTATATAATTGGTCTATTTCCAATGGACTTGTCTTAAATGCTAGTAAATCGCAATCTATTGTTATTTACAAAAAATCGTTAGATACGTTTTCGTTTCCTTGTATTAATCTTAATGGGTCAGTCATTCCGTTTTCAACTACTGTTAGGAATTTGGGGATAGTTTTTAACAAAACTCTTACATGGGGTGATCATTTAATAAAAGTTAGTAGAAAGGTTTTTGGTTTACTTAGTTGTTTGTATAAAGTGGTAGGGTTTGCGGATAGTCAGTTTAAAAAGAGAATGTTTATGTCCTTTCTCCTTCCGCATTTTCTTTATGGTGATGTTGTCTTATTTGGTATGTTTCAGGAAAATATGTCTATTCTAAAAAGATGTTTTAATGCGTGCACTCGTTTTATTTTCGGAATTAGGAAATTTGACCATATATCACCCTATACTAGGCTTGTTCTTGGTTGTAGTTTAACTAGTTTTTATGAGTTTCGGATTTGCGCTTTTATTAGGAAGCTACTTAAAACTAAAGAACCAAATTATTTATTCAAAAAATTATTATTTAGCAGGTCGCATTACGCCAATCTACGATTGCTTCCTGCGAGAAATTCTTCTAGGTCTTTAAATTCATATTTTTTTGTTAGAGGTATTTCTCTATGGAATTCTGTTCCATACAGTATTAGGAGCTTGAGATCTGCCGATTCGTTTAAATCGAGGTTTCTTGAATGGCGTGTCTGAATGACAATATAATTAGTTTAAGTTAATTATTAAGATTTTTTTTTATATATTGTCTGATCCCTGCTGCTCATCCTATTGTAAATGAGCTTGTACTCAAAATGGGATGTGCGTGCTTGGTGTTGACCTTTTGTAGTAAAAAATTTAAGAGGTTTTTATGCCTAATGGAAGTAATAATTTTTTTACAAGTTACTTCCATATGCGCTTTTCCTTCTTAATCAAAATTATAAGCAATATATATAAATAAATAAATATAAATAAATAAATATAAATAAATTATGACTTATGAGACTGAAGATTCTGGGACACATCTAACCCACTGATGACTTTTTGTAAGACGATTAAAATCTTATGGATGTCTTTTCCCAAGCTACATAGCTTTTTATTAACTCGTTGAGATTGCTGAAATAGCGTCAGTCAAGTAATATTGAACAGCTGGTTTCATTACAAGTATCTGGATACTGCGCTCGAATCTCAAAAATTATGTTTCTTTGATCTTTGAATGTAGCCATGAAGTTTCTTTTTTATTTTGTCCATGAGCTACTCTAAACTTTTAGAGGAAGGAACGATAGGCAGCTTTGACCCAGAGAGTGAGGCTTAGTTAATTACTTAAGTCTGAAGCCCATACTATTTTTCAGTTAGTATGATCATGGAAAATGAGTATATAACTGTAGTAACTGTAGTAAGTAATATAACTATAGTAGATGGAATAGTTTTGTACTTTTTCTCTGGGCACTGGGCGCGATGGAGGCTGCAACAGTCCTTTAAATTTCAAATTGGGTATAAAAAGGATCTCCAATTATATAGTACCTGACAAGTTTTGACATTTCAAAAGGTTTTTAAAACGCTATTGCTCTTCAACCATTTGATTAGGATCTCAAAACCAACTTAATGTCACTTTACATATTGGGCTCAATTCCTCGGTATTCCTAGATAGTTTTTATGTCAAACAAACTTATAAGCAACTTTAACGATATCGATAGATAAGGATACTGACCTGCCTGAGTATAATATTGAGATCCCTGTTTCGCTAGTTTTTGATTGAACTCGCTCATGTTGCATCTACTTCCGCCCACATGGGGGTTGCAAAACAGAGGATATAGTATAAAGAGAACCCGGCCTTCTATGAGAAAAAAGTTCGAAACTTCACACCCATTTGAAATCACTTTTGTGGATTTGTTGGATGCGTTTCCATGATCCAAGCATGGGATTTGTAACATTGTAATTGGGCTAGACCATATCTCCAAAATCATTCATTAAACCACTTGGAAAAGAAGTCATTCTGATAATTTCAGTTTCAGAAGTGATAACATCGGAAAGTACAATGTGTCACAAATGCGTACGCCGGTTTATTCCCCACAAAGCATTGCCTATGAACGGATGAAAGAACCTTATTATTATTTGCTACACACTTATAAATTAGCTAGAGGTAGCTGTTGAAGCAGTGAACTGGAAGGAGCGATTTGAATGATGTTATTTGATTTGAAAGTAATGAGTTTGAGACGTATGATGCGTGACTGCGAGAATATCGAATACATCCTGCAGCTTTCAAAACGGTAGCGAGTTCGAATCATTGCAGTATTCAGAGATTATGTGGTACAAAATCTACCAACAGTTAGATAGATATGTTGGTAAAATGAACTTTATTATATTGAACAATCCTACTATGGTGGATAACTTGCTGCGTCTGCATCAGATGTAGTGAAATATATTTGAAATCTGGATATACAATTGTAGATAGAACTATAAACTCGTGATTATAACTGTTTCAGCCAAACAAAGGCACGATTGGATTATTACTACAAACTCTCTCTCTCTCTCTTTTGAAGAGCCTGTAGATCAAAAATATATTTGGTTATGAGTTGAAGACACTGTTATGCCAGACAATAGTTTGAGAAGGTTTGTTTCGGGAGCCTCACCGGCATTCTCACCAGAGATTTTCAAGTAAAGTATTTTCAGTATTTTCAATGGGTAAATAATTTTTGGTTATTCTACGGTTAGTAAGTAACCGACGAAATATTTTTCATTCATGCAGGATTTGGAGAAATTATATAAAAATATCCGCAATCCGAGGCGCAGGAACAACTAAATCATCGGAGTTGATCAACACCCATCACTGCAAAAAGGTGACAGAGTTGTAAAACGAGTTTACAGCAGTGATTACAGGAATATGAAACTACAGTAGAATACAAATAAAATGGATAGTTTCTTGTTTCGAGTTGTATAAGACAGTATCATGACACATACATCCACTAATAACATCTAGTGAGGAGTATGTGCACAGAATGATACACCAAAGTTAGCCGGTAAATGAGTTTAATATTTAGTATTGATTCCGGTCATAACGAATTATTGATGAGACAAAAAAGATACTGTTAGCTAAAACACACAATCATTCTTGGATTAATCTAAATTTTCCATTATTCGGAGTTGAAAATAAAAATATTGATTTTCCCACAGCGCATTCATCCTCTTTAATACCAGATGATGATCTTACACAATTTATAATGCTTATGTATGAGTAGACACAACCCTAAAAATATTAATTGGGAAACAAGAAATTTTCACATAATTCGGAATAAAAATTCAATCCTTTTTCGGATGGTTCGACTCCCATACTTAATCCCTCACTACTACCTCTAAATTCAAAAAGGGGAGCTTATACAACCCTAATAATCCACATACTAATTTCCCAACTATAAATGTACACTAATTGTCGTTTATACGTGTATACATACGAATACGAACGGTTGATTATTCAGATCTACATCCATACGTTTCGTGTTCATATATGTCTAAATATGTTATTCATATTTTATCAAAACAAATATTAAGCAAATAAAATGGAGAAAATGATTATAATTTCTGTATTACAAAAGCCAACAAGTTAAAGAATATATAAATAAACATTTGTACCCGAAATGAATTTCTATTTCCACGTCCTGAATTGAAATGCAAATATTTGTTTGGTGTTTCCTTCTTGTTCTGTGTACATACAATTTCAATTCAACGTTGAGAATTGCTTTTTTTTCCATTCGTATTTTTTTTTTGCATTCCATTCAAAGAACACGAAACCGAATCAAATACAACACACAGATAGATCGTCTAAAGATAGATATACAACACACTCTGTGGAAAATGATTTTCCAATTTTTTATTTTAATATATTTTTGTAATAAAAATTTGTATCATTTTCTACCACAATCAAAGACGACAGACTCGCTCTCTTGTACCTGCAGAATTGACATATAAGAATAAAACAATATATTATTGAAATGTCAGTTTGTTTACTATTTGTGTCTTGGCTTTTGTACTTATATGTAACTATTCATCATTTATTCAGTCACCTATTCATTTATAGATGATATCTGTGTATTCACGAAATACGAGGTTTGGTTGTTAGTTTGTTTTCAACATATCGTTTAGTGTATAGTTCTACATAAAATGATAACTTTGATCTGCAGTTACACAAAGACTTTGTTCTGCTTTGTACAGTAGTAACTGTTCATTACCTAAAGCTTAATTAGTTTTAAAATATACCAAAGACCAATTAGTGTTTATATAGTCCATTATTAAACAAGATGTCATGCACACCGATATATACATATATATATATATATATATATATATATATATATATATATATATATATATATATATATATATATATATATATATATATATATATATATATATATATATATATATATATATATATATATATATAAATATATATATATATATATATATATATATATATATATATATATATATATATATATATGTATGTATAGAAAAAAGTTCTCTTCCATCAAGACAATGCACGGGTGCCCAAGTGTGTAGTTTCTATGGCCAAAATCCATTAATTGTTTTGATATTCAACATTAGCAAAACTTAGCCACCTGCGACTATCTCCTATTTCCGATGTTGAAGAAATGCCTTGGTGGAAAGAGATTCAGCTCTAATAAGAATATCATCGATGCAACAAACACCTATTTTAAAGAGTTGAAGAATTAGAACTATTCCGAAGTGATCGAAAAAAACATTTGACTAAGTTTATCGAGGTTAAAGGCGACTACGTTGAAAAATACGGTTTGGTTTTGACGAATGTAATATTCCTTGTTTCATTTTTATCAGATTTCTCACTCTCCCTAGTATATGTATATATATATATATATATATATATATATATATATATATATATATATATATATATATATATATATATATATATATATATATATTCTAACGAATTCGCCTAAATCAATCCACTGAACGTCGTGTTAGTTAATAATCGGTTATAGCATACACAGTTTACGTATTAGTACCGAGAGATATTGTCTGTTCAACGCCTCAAGCGGTAACGCTTATCGATTTCAGCTTCAGAAGTAGTTAGATTGTGACGAAATGCTGGAAACCGATGTAGTTCCCAGAATCGCGAAGACAGAATCTCTAATCAGACGCCTTGGAAGCAATTTATAGCTGGCTAACTAAATGGTTGGGTGTGGGTGTTTACCAAGACATATTTGGAGCTTGAATAACTGATTAAGAACATAAAAAAAAAGGAACACAGAGTTATTGGAGACCGCTAATCCGAGGACAGCGTCTTTCACGTAGGCATATACAACATCAAAATTCCCGCTTTAACAACCCATATTCTCCCTCAAAATGAACGCGATATAAAAAGAAAACACAACAGGATTCCAAACGATCACCGAGTAGATATTGAAAAGCGAATGGAGGCGAAAGCCGAGAAGAAAACTTCAATAAAAATATAAAAGGTATACCAATAATTTGATAATTCAGGTGAGGGTTCACTTCATTTACATTAAACGAACTCCAAAAAAACACTCACATAGAGGCAAATAAATTTAAAAAAACAATAAAAAAAAGTAATAAAATTCCGTCCCCACTTAGAACCTCCACTCTCGGCCGCTGCTGAAGTCCTACTCCAAAGTACCCCTACTCCAAGTAACACCGTACGTTTGGATCCAAAAGAACTCGATAAAATTTAGACCTAGAGATATTGATCCAGGTCTGACTATTACATGAGGTTGATTAGTGTATTGTCTACCTAAAACCACCTCGTGCTAAAGTCGCTTGACCAAGGTATTTTTTCAAGGTATATATAATTTTTTTCTTGTTAAGAATATTGACATAAATTTTACACGAAATTGGATGGCAATTATTGTTCAATTTTTAGATTTGGTAATCTTTTTCTGACTGTTACATAATATATACCTATTAATTTTCTACCTTACACCACCTCTTTTTTCTGTAACATCGGCGTATGGTTCTTACGGCGTATGCTTATTCCTTATTTTAAAATATATAAGTCGAAAAAAATAACACTCAATTGTTTAAATTTGTACTAAAAATTCTTATAGGAAAGTACTTATTTTCCAATGGGAATTGTATTTATCAGTGTGATACCTACACATTTAAGAAGTCTGGGATCTGTGACATACTTCACATCCATATATATATATATATATATATATATATATATATATATATATATATATATATATAAATATATATCTATATATATATATATATATATATATATATATATATATATATATATATATATATATATATATTTATATATATATATATATATATACATATATATATATATATATATATATATATATATATATATATATATATATATATATATATATATATATATATATATACAGATATATATCTGTTATTTTGGCTCAGGCAACACTTGTGTCATTCTTTGTTTGACAGAAACTCAGTATATTATTTCTACTCGTAGATGACAAAATGAATTTAGTGCTTCAACAAAAGAGGGAAATGTCGAAATGTCGAAAATTTAATACCACAACAAAGACAATTACTCCGAAATCACAACAAAATATCGTACAAAATTTGGCCAAAACACTCATGACCAATGATATCAAGAAGTGATGATTTCATTGAAATAAAACATAGCCGCGGTGGCCGAAAATGTACTACAACAGCCGAAAACATTAATACGTCGGTTTTTTTGCAACGAACCTTGCATTTAGATCTTGGTTTGTGAACCTATAAAGTTCAATTGACCCAGTAATTGAGGCCGCGTGATCATCCGCTTCGATATTGAGTCATTGTGTGAGCCTGAAAATGAGGATTTTGCACCAAAAATCATCTTTTCTGGCGAGGAGCAAATAAACAATATTATCGTTTGGGGATCGAAAACCCACAGAGTAGGTGGTTCTGCGAATGCATTCACTGCGTATTATTGTTTGGAGCGACATTATTGGGCTGTATTTCTTTGCAGATCAGCTCTCATTTGAATAAAATCATTTCCCATAAATAACCAAAAGGATCGTACATTCCAAAGACAAAATAAATTTCAAAATAATTTTAACGAGCTTGATCTGTTAAATTTTTAAAATGTAAACTTCATCCAACCAGGTTTTTCCAACCAGGGATGTCTGGTTCTCACCAAACATGCTCAAAAAGATATGTGAATCGCTTGTATTCATTTCAGGTCCATCGTATGATCTGAGAATCTTTGGCAGTTTGGGGATCTACTGTAACACATTCATCAGGCGAAACTATTGCGGTTACTCTCAACTTAATTTAATCTATTGATCTCGTTGCCGAAAACCAGCAATAAAATTGGTAGGGGATTCCTCTTACTAGTTGCACATTGGTAGGTGATTGTAAGAAATGTCTAAACCTCCTTGGTTGTAACAACAAGGTAACCATAAGGTGGGTTCCTGCCCATTGTGACATTGAATGTAACGAAATTGCAGACTGTTTGGTTTAAACTAGTTCTCAATTTCTCATGGTGGTGACGAGTTAGAGTTGAAAAAAAGGAGTTAATCTATTTGATCAATTACAGATTTTATCCCATGTTACTGGAATATGTCTAATCAAACCCCGCTCCACCCGAAAGAGGGTCCTTAAATATGTTTTAGTTTATGTACTTCACTGCAGGATGCCAAGTGCATAGAATCTTCAAAAAAAACCTGATTTGAATTTTTAGAAGTAACATATGTTGGGAAGTATTAAAACCCCTTCGGAAATCGTCATCTATGCTGAAATATCTCATGTGATTATTGCATTGAAAGCAGTCACCAAAGGCGCAATATATTTCTACTACAAAAAAATGTGACTTCAAAAGTGTCCATTGACTGAGTTTGCCAAAATTGCAATAGTCTTGTTTAGTGGCAGAGGGCTTCAACCATACTGAAAAGTTCATACTGAAAATAATAATAGCCTCAAGATACAACCCTGTCCAACCCCTACGTTAATCACTTATATGCTGATATGCTTGTGCTATTTGGACTCATCTAGTCAAATACGTATTTATGGGTTAAACCACCGGACTTCATTTTGCACTCTATCAAAGGATTTAGTCAAATCGCCGAACAGAGCAATCAATATGTTGAATTACCAGTCTGCAAAATTCCAGTGAAAGAATAATGAAAATTTGGACATTTGTGCTGAATCTGACATAAATCGGCCAATTTCATGTATGATTTGTCTAATTTCTGTTGGATCTGCGTAATCCCCATAATTATTCCGTTTTCCACCATTTTTTTTACCAAACTTATCAGTCATTCACGACTTCATCTTCATTGACTGCATATGACTAAATGACCTTCAACTAAAGAGTGATTAGTGTTGAAACTCGGACCTTTGACCAAATAAACGTTCTGTTGTCAAGCAGTTTTAACTGATATATGATCTAGGACATATCCAAGATCCATTTCGATGTTGCCTCAACTTGGATCAACAATTTTCCTAATTACTGATGTTATATCTTGAAACTTGGACTTCGAGGAATTGAGTCGAATCATATAGATCTTCTTTTGGGGTTTTAATGAATCACCCACTTCAATAGGTATTGGTACCATTAGTTATTGTGACCTTGTGCCGGTTTTTGATCTTAATACAGTATCCTATGTGTTTCCGTATTGAACGGGAAGTCTTGGATGTTGTCTTGGTATATGTCGCTGAAGTAGTTAACTTCACTCTTGCACAGAACTCTTCGATATTCAAAGTCTAAGATTCTTCTTATATTTGATTGATTTTGATACTGCTTCAACCAGGTTGGGCGTTTTTTCAATAAAGTTAAGCGATTGTACAGTTGAGTGAATCATTGTTCCAAAATTTCAATAAAACATTCAGTTAAACCCTTTTGCTAGTTAGTTAGCCCAGCTTACACAATTAAAAAGATCGCCCAGAACAAAATGGTGAATCTAATGGCATTGCGAAAACCAATCAGAATTATAAAAAGTGTAATCGCGATAGTTCTGCTATATCTGACTAAAAGTTTCAAGTGATGTACTTTACGTTTGTTAAGTGGTTTTCTTTACCAACAATAATTTATCTGGGTAACATCAGAATTAACTTTGTCAATTGCTAAAAGTTCTGAGAATTTAAAATAAGAGAAATCACACCCCTGTGAAGATATATTGTTTATGTAAGTTGAGAATCACCATGACCATGCAGAGATTGAAAAATACGTTCATCTGGAGCTTTTGATATTCGGAGGGCTTATTTGTCGAACTGTCTTTTCGACCTTATTCGATTGTTATGGCGAAATGATGTTAGGCCTGTGGAATGGATAGTGGCTGCGTCACAATTCTGTGCCAAAGTTGAGCTAAGACTATCGGGAACTTTTGGTGGAACTCATGATGGAATTCACCCTTCGTAAAAGTGCAATACCTCGATACAATATCTTATTCCGACAATCCAATCAACTTTTTGCATGTCCAGATGATATCTGTGTGATTGGATTAAATGACCACGGAACTATACGCTGAACAGAATGTCTGCAAACAAATTGTCTTAGATATTAAAATAAATGTTTGCTTTGATTTCGTTCAGAGTATAATAGGACCAAGATCTCTAACCTGACTCTAACAGTTTACACAAAGTTTTCGATCGATCACTGGGTACATGTAGGAACGGGAATGTTTACATCAACAAATCTTGTTTATTATAACTACTTATTAAAAGTTATACAAATATTTGTTTGTTAAGCTTTTTTAAAAACAACCCCTTGGGTTCATCCAAAAAGCACAGCATACTAAAAATTAAACAAAATACAAAGATAAACATAAATCGTACAAACAACTATATACATTCGAGATTGATACAGACGAGACGATTATCTAAAAATAGTTTTTTTTTTGCCGAAATGTATAGATTCGATGTACCGCACTGTTAAATCTCATCCAATATTTGTTTATATTCCAAAACTTTTAATTTGAATATAGGATTTTTCTTAACTTGAGGGGGGCGCATATTAAAAGCCCCATACCTCCCAAATACTTTTTTACATATACATAGATACATGTACAGCTCCAAAATTTTACTATTTTCGTCGAGTTGAAGAGTAATGATGATTATAAATAAAAGTTTTTCCACCCCAGTTTTCCGTTTGTTTTTTGTTTCGTTTTATTTTCCCACAAAACAAATAAATTTCAATATTTTCCCATTTAGGAAAGAGTTATCCATATACCCATATATACTCGTACATAAGATTCAACAAAAAACGACACTACAGTAGTTTTTGTGATTGTACCAAGAGATTTGATCCAGTTATCAATTGGTAATAGTTTTGAACTTGTTTCGTCTGTATAACATTCATCATTGTCACTACCAATTATAAATACATACACTAGTACATATCTCCAAGGACTTTAGCTTTTTTTCTGGGTTGGGAAAATTTTGAATAAAGATTTATACATTGAACATATATATAGGACAAGTTTAAATGGAAATTAATTATTGGATATAATTTAGATAAATGGGAGGTGGATTGTATATGATATTTCACCTTAATGTCAGTTTATAGTTTTTGTAAAACGTGGTTAACTGTAGTTTGTATCAACTTTGTGTTTATATTAATTTTGAATTGTTTTGGGAATTTCCAGATTTTAATGCAAAGTTATTATCGATGAGGTGATCTGGAAGAGTGTATATAAAGGAATAACGAAACAAAATATGCAGACTAAGATTGGAATACCAAATAGTTTCTATTATAACTTCATTATCATTCTCTATACCATAAACCAGGACAAATTGTTTGCGCTACTCCGTGCACTACATTACTCAAAATTCTTTTCATTCCTAGCACATTCTTACATTATTATGAAAATCTGGACAAACGGACTGCCACTCGACACCAAGCTCCATCAACAGTTATGGCTTGGACTCCGTACTGCTCGAAAGCCACCGCTAGATTTTTGGACTTTGGCATCAATATAAATGCTCAAATTTATCGGGATCATGTGTTGAAAGGAGCGTTGAAGCCTTGGGCACAAAAACAACAGCCGCAAAGTCTGAACATTTCAAAAGGACTCGGTGCGAAGCGTAAAGCGCTATCTAAAATCTAAAATCTAAAATCAAAAATCTAAAATCTAAAATCTAAAATCTAAAATCTAAAATCTAAAATCTAAAATCTAAAATCTAAAATCTAAAATCTAAAATCTAAAATCTAAAATCTAAAATCTAAAATCTAAAATCTAAAATCTAAAATCTAAAATCTAAAATCTAAAATCTAAAATCTAAAATCTAAAATCTAAAATCTAAAATCTAAAATCTAAAATCTAAAATCTAAAATCTAAAATCTAAAATCTAAAATCTAAAATCTAAAATCTAAAATCTAAAATCTAAAATCTAAAATCTAAAATCTAAAATCTAAAATCTAAAATCTAAAATCTAAAATCTAAAATCTAAAATCTAAAATCTAAAATCTAAAATCTAAAATCTAAAATCTAAAATCTAAAATCTAAAATCTAAAATCTAAAATCTAAAATCTAAAATTTAAAATCAAAAATCTAAAATCTAAAATCTAAAATCTAAAATCTAAAATCTAAAATCTAAAATCTAAAATCTAAAATCTAAAATCTAAAATCTAAAATCTAAAATCTAAAATCTAAAATCTAAAATCTAAAATCTAAAATCTAAAATCTAAAATCTAAAATCTAAAATCTAAAATCTAAAATCTAAAATCTAAAATCTAAAATCTAAAATCTAAAATCTAAAATCTAAAATCTAAAATCTAAAATCTAAAATCTAAAATCTAAAATCTAAAATCTAAAATCTAAAATCTAAAATCTAAAATCTAAAATCTAAAATCTAAAATCTAAAATCTAAAATCTAAAATCTAAAATCTAAAATCTAAAATCTAAAATCTAAAATCTAAAATCTAAAATCTAAAATCTAAAATCTAAAATCTAAAATCTAAAATCTAAAATCTAAAATCTAAAATCTAAAATCTAAAATCTAAAATCTAAAATCTAAAATCTAAAATCTAAAATCTAAAATCTAAAATCTAAAATCTAAAATCTAAAATCTAAAATCTAAAATCTAAAATCTAAAATCTAAAATCTAAAATAATTTACACTGCCCAATTGTCGACCGTTTGAAGGCCATAATTGTGGCTAAAAACGTTTTGTTTTGGTCACACTTCCTGTCAGTCACCCAGCAGTCGGTGCATACCAGATATAAACAGATAGTTGGTAGATACATGTCGGTAGAGTTGTACGATGATGACGTTGAAAATTTGCCGGATAATGTTGAATTTCGTTTGAATCCCCTCTGCTTTAGGTTTTATTGTTTTACATGCCTATCCCCGTTCAAGGCTGCCACATAATGGATTTGCGAATAGTCTCTGTGCTACAAGTATTGGATGATATGGCTACCTGAACTTACTCTATTTACTTCCGATAAGAATCGATTAATTAGGACGATTCGGACGGCTTAGGACGGTGTGATAGCTTTCTCGATAACTTTCTTTATATCTCTGTTTAATTTCAGGAGACAGTTTAGAAAAAGGCTTTTATCTTCAAGCTGTCCGAATGATCTTCCATAAAAAACGATGTGTTATCTACTTCAAAAGCCATAGTTTTGGTGCAACGAAGACAATTCAAGAAAATGGTCTATATAGGAAAAGGAAAGCCTATTGTCTTAAAAAATTTACCAAACCGTACAAAAACCTTAAACGAGGCGCACATGGTAGAGACTTTATAAAATCTTGTTGGAGTTAGATAGAATGACAATAGGTCGTTACACTGTTATCATAAGCCAATTTGGACTTGTATCTGTAAAAACGATCATTCCATACTCCAGAATCGAAAATAGTACGTTCTTTATGTACTATTGTATATGTATATAGGAGTCCATCACTTGATCACTAAGATCCAACATTACAAGCCAGTCAAGCCTATAGGAAAGCTCGAATTTTAGCCATAAAAAAAATAAAGAAGGTGGAAATTATTCCAGAACTTAATGCCACCAGAGGCCCACGGCTCAACCCACATACCTTTAGATTAAAATCACCCAATCGTGATTGATGAATGGTCACCACCCCGGGAATCGAACCCGAGACTCCCCTGGAATGACAGAGCAAGTACACTACCTTCTCTGCCACGAGAGCGACAAGAGTTAAGCCTTACTCTTTAATGTTAAAGAAGATCGAATGGTTTCCAAAAAGGATCATATACCAATATGAAGTTTCTCGTTCTCAAGAGAATTAACGACTTGGTTAACTCGTTGAGATTCTTCGAAATACATAGAATCCGAGGAAGTTGTTTACCTTCGAATAGATAAACCTTGACACCAAAATGTATTCGATTATATTCTGAGACAGTATATCGATGATATATACGTACAGTCCCGAGCAACTAAATTGACTCAAACTTTCGGCGTTTCAAGTTCAAGCTTATCCGGGTAATTCGTGCTCTTTGACACAAAGCACGCATCAATTTATAATATTCCCCTATGTATAAGGTTCACGGTAGTACATGATTCAAGGAAATGTTTTCTATATATCGTTCAGCGGATAGACCTCCTCTATACGGCCTCCATCAAGTATAATGTAAATAACATCTGCTTATCTCTTAAACGATATGCCAGCCTTCACCAAACAACCAAATTGCTGAACGCCGGTAGACTGAGACATATTCCATTGCTCAATACTCCAGTTGATATGTTGGCGAACTAATTCAATTCGCGCTTTGTCAATTTTGGACCTCTAGTGGGAAACCTTGAATAAGTGTGAGCTCCCTTCATCCGATTTTTTACATCTCAAATTAAGCTAAGCACCTGCTGCACTCTACTAGAAAGTCACTCTACTAGAATCTCGTATTTCAAAATTCGTGGATACCAGTGCTATCAAGCTCTTCACCCAGCAGAAAGAGCTAGAGGCGGAACAGCAATCTTCATCAAGGAAAATATTAAACATCAAGAAGAATTTAAAATAGAGGAAGAAGCTATGCAAGTAGCAACTGTTTCTATTGAAACCAAAAACTACAAGAGCTACACTATATCAGCAATCTACTGTCCACCCAGATATAACCCAAAAAAGGAAGACTACATCAAACTTTTTAAATCGCTTGGTAAAAATTTCATTATTGGAGGCGATTTTAATGCAAAAAATATATTTTGGGGATCAAATCGAACTACTCCCAAAGGAAGAGAGCTATTTGAAGCAGGCAGAATATTAAAATGTGAGTTCCACTCCAGTAGAAAGCCAACCTACTGGCCTACAGACGTAAATAAAATTCCTGATCTTCTAGACTTCTATATATCCAGAGGTATCTCCGAAAATTACCTAGTAGTTGAAAATGAAGAAGGACTATCATCGGATCACTCTCCAGTCTTAATGACAATAAGTTCCACGGCAATAAGGAAAGCAAGCCCTCCAAGACTAACAAATAACAAAACAAACTGGGAATACTTTCGCCAGCTAGTCGAAGAAAGCGTCAATCTACAGGTGCCGATCTCGAACGATCATATGATAGAAGAAGAGCTGGAAAATCTCATTGAAAGTATACAGAAAGCGGCATGGGAAAGTACTCCCATCCAGCATGATATAATACAGAAAAGTATAAGCTACCCAGTTGAAGTGAGAGACTTGGTTAACGAAAAAAGACGAGCTCGCAAGACTTGGCAGAGAACTAGAGCTCCTGAAGATAAAACAATCCTAAATAATCTGTGCAACAAACTTAAACTGCTTATAAAAGAGATCAAGAATGAGTCAGTAGCTTGCTTTCTAAGTAACCTGACAGGTAAATCTGACACGGACTATTCGTTGTGGAAGGCCACTAAAAGTCTAAAAAGACCTAAACTGCAAGTGCCACCCATAAAAAAAGCTGATGGAACCTGGGCTCGCAGCGATAAACAAAAAGCTGATCTTTTTGCCGAACACCTAGAAATTACCTTCAAACCACCAACTGGGCAGGTAGAGAATGAATATTTAACACCGGTCAACAAAATAGACGAGGTACCTCTCCTACCAGTCACTGTGAAAGAAATCAAAGAAGAAGTAAAAAATCTTAAAGATAAAAAGGCTCCTGGTTACGACCTGATAACAGCAAAAATAATCAAAGCACTACCAGAAAAAGCACTACGGAAGCTACAGCACATAATCAATGCTGTCTTTAGACAAAGTTATGTTCCGAGACAGTGGAAAGTAGCCGAAATAATAATGATTGCTAAGCCTAATAAACCGTTAAATGACAAAACATCATACAGGCCAATCTCTTTATTAACAACCACATCAAAAATTTTCGAAAGATTGTTTCTGAAGAGACTCAAGCCAATTATAGAGACTAGGAAACTTATACCACCACATCAGTTTGGGTTTCGAGAAGGCCACTCAACAATAGAACAGGTACATAGAATCACTGATACGATTGAAGAGGCGTTGGAAGAGAAGAAGGTATGCTCAGCAGTATTCCTAGACGTAGCCCAAGCATTTGATAAGGTTTGGCACCATGGTCTGGAATTTAAGCTTCAACGAGATCTACCAAAACAACATTTTGAATTGCTTAAGTCATACATAAATGACCGTTATTTTCGAGTGAGACAAGAAGAAGAGTACTCAAAACTAAAGAAAATATTGGCAGGAGTCCCACAAGGTAGTGTGCTTGGCCCTGTGTTATACCTTCTGTATACAAATGATTTACCAAATATAGCAGAAGCCAGAATAGGGACTTTTGCTGATGACACTGCAATTATGACTACTGATATTAGTATTTTCGAGTCAACACGGAAACTACAAAATGCTGTTAATACAGTAAACACTTGGACAAAAACTTGGAGAATAATGCTAAACGAATCAAAATCAACACACATCAACTTCACCAACAAGAAAGTAGAATACATCCCGATTAGACTGAATTTTCAACAAATTCCTTACTCAGACAATGCGAAATACCTTGGCATGACACTAGACACTAAGCTTAGGTGGAAAGCACATGTTAAAAAGAAAAGACAAGAATTGAATTTTAAATTCAGAAAAATGCAGTGGCTTATTGGAAGAAACTCTGAGCTGACAACGCAAAACAAACTACTATTATATAAACAAATCCTTAAACCTATCTGGACATACGGCATTCAACTTTGGGGATGTGCAAAGAAAACTACAGTTAAGATCATACAAACATTTCAAAATAAAGTACTACGTAGCATTGTCAATGCTCCATGGTATATTAGAAATGACAACCTCCATCGAGACCTTAACATGGAATACGTCAGTGATGAAATAATTAAGTTTGCAAGGAGTCATGTACTGCGACTGCAGCAACATGACAACGAAGAGCTGCGGAACCTACTGGATCACACCAATGGACCAAAGCGCCTAAAAAGAACAAAGCCTTTAGAATTAGTGGTTCCCTGAACTACTGAAATCAAAGGACTGGACGAAATGGGATGAACCGATTTTTCTCATCCCATAAGATGCTACACTGCTTAAAAATACAAAACATTTACTAGATAATCACTGAGATTAGTTGTAATATTATACAGAAATATAGATTTCTTAAACAAATAAAAAAAAAAAAAAAAAAAAAAAAAAAACCTGCTGCACATCTACGCCATATTAAGATGACGATTTCACAATGACGTTGGAATGATAAATCGATCGTCTCTTTATATTTACCGATACCAGCTAGTTAAATCTACTGCAATTGTTTTAACCGTAACATCGTTTTTTGTCACACTTGCTTTCAAATCTCAAATGAGACTTAAGCCAAGAAACTTCAAAATTCGATCCATATAGCGTTCGAAAGGGTGTGGAGATCGCAGTTTCTAAGTTTAATAAGGAAACGTTAGGTCACAAGTTTTCGTACAGGAAAACGTTAGGTCACAAGCTTTCGTACAGGGATGACAACCGGATCATGTCTGGCAGTCAAAGTATTTCTGGTCGCAATCGATTCCATTAGGCATATATTCCATCTGTTTAAAGTAAGGTTTGTATTATTATACTGACGACTTCTTAACAATATTTTGCGGCAATTCAGATCTATACCAAAACACGAACAAGAGATTTCTCGAATAACCGGTAATGCACTTCTAAGGCAACGCAGATGCACCACATCACAAATCACCCTCAATGGAAACATGGTCGAGAAGTTTAAAACACATCGGTTCTTGGAAATGACCCTAGATACCAGAATGAGTTAGAAGGCTCAAATAGAGAACACCAATCAAGAATGCCGTAAAACACTCAAATCACTTCAGTGCTTGAGAAGAATAAACCGCGGGAATAATAGGGCACAATTATTGCAAGTTGCAAGTACTCCACAGTAGCATCATATCTAAAACAGACGACAGCAGCGAATTATTCACGAACGCATAAAAATAGCTACCGGAGCCTTTAGAATATCCTGAACCGCTTTCCTAATTGAAAAAGCAGGGATTTAAAATCTATCTGAGAGAAGAGAGCTAGACCTTCTCAAACTTTATATCAAGCAAAAAGCCAATGTAGACTCTCCGTACTACACTTATCCCAACTTTTCAACCCTACATGTTAAAAATAAGGGGTCAAAGGTGTCTTATTGGTACAACATATCAAAAACATATTAAGCCTACGAGCAACTACTCAACATCCCCTATGAAAAATGCAAAAATCAACATTAACATAAATCTCCACAATTTCCTGAAAGATTATACCTCACCTGCAGAATTTAAAATAGAATGTCTTAACTTGCTCTTAAACTACCATCCAACTCATATATTTAGTAAACTGAAACGACTGAGCCGACGCACAACCGAACGGCAAACGACTTGAGCTCATAAGTTTGGAGGCAGCCGCGCTACGTGTAGCGAAGAGAATCACCGTTGATCATCTCCTCGAAACTAAAGCAATATGCACAGACTCCGTGGTAATACTCATGGGTCTTACATCCAAAAGGGAACAAAGAAGTCGATTTCAAAGGAAAATTTCCAGCCCGAGCAAACAAAATCGAAATAGAATACACAATTAGAAAAGACTCAGCAAATAAGCATCAATGGCCATTCGGCAAGGACAGGATAGTCACTGGCTGACTATGCAACCACAAAACCATCTAGCAGCAATTAAAGATATCGGCTAGTCGCATGGAAATTTCCAGTCCTAGAGGCAAGACAAAACAGCTTTATTATCTGCCGGATATACGAATAAGACACACCAACATCACTCACATCCACCATTTTCCTAAACCGGAGGAACTCAGATGTAATCTATGCAACGCCCTTCTAACAATCAGACATTTCCTGATCGATTGCCCACACTTGGCTAACCCAACCTGATTAAACTGACACTAGCGGACGACAGATACACAATAATCAGAGTGATATAATACCAGAGGGAGATAAAGATATACGATAGAATTTAACTCAACAAAGCAGATAGAATTTAACAGTCGAAACTCTCAATGACATAAAAAATTAATTTACCCAACAAACACAAAACATTTTTGTAATTTATCATAGGCGAAAATGGCTTAATGGTCGATCGCTTATTAATCATCCTTACAAATTAAGCAAATAAATAGCAGTCAATAGTCGAGTGGTTAGAGTACGCGGTTTACGTAGCAGCTGTCAAAATAGAATCCGGTTCGTATCGTACCGTGGCGTGAACAATGCAATATTTTTATGTCTGTTTCGAAGAGCGAGAGATATTATCTCTTCAGCGCGTCAAAGTGATAGTCATAGTCTATAACAGTTTGGGAAATAATAATCAGATGAGGAAAGAGATAACACTATGCAACGAGCGAATCAGGAAAATACAGCGAAATGAATAAGAACTAGATGGAATTATCAGTACAGTGACACATGGAAACATCTCCACCGAACGTATGCATCACTAATTTGTATATAAGCAGTGCTAAATCGTGTCGGAAAATTTTTATTTTAACCAGTAAAGTGTTAAAGTGTTTAAGTAGTGAAGTGAAGATTATAGTGACATCCCACCCACCACCTAAGTAATCTTTCCAATTTATTAAGTGAATTGAATAAAGTGACGTTTGACTAAACTCTGGACGTTTTTAACTTTTTTCCAAGTCGGAATCGTAAATAATCCAGATACGAACATGCTAAATTGCTCACTTTACTACAAAAATGGAGAAAATTGTCACAGTTCGCGAAATTAAAGCACGGTTTGGTCGTCGTAAAGCACCTTCTCGATCGGCGAAAGATAAACACTGATGGACTGAAGTTTGAGCTGTTGGGAAAAGTTAGTGATGTGTAGAATCGAAACGTGCGTGTCATTCTGAGAATATTGCTGCTGAAGCTCGTAGTGTTGAAGAAAATCTAGATTTGTCGATTTATCGTTGATCTTTGGAATTAGAAATTCCACAAACGACAGTACACTGTATTTTGCATAAGGAATTCGGTCTTAAGGCTGTTACAGTTCAATTAACACCAGAATTTCGTTAAACTAGGTCTTTCATCAAATGCATCAAAATGATCTAAATTCAGAGGCTACGTTAATAAGCAGAGTTACCATATTTGGGGCTCAGAAAATCGAAGAATGATTGCTGAAAAGCCTCTCCATCCTAGAGAACGTATATTTTCAGCAAGATGGCGCTACGTGCCACACAAAGAACGAAACATTCGCAATTTGCAAGAAAAGTTTCCTAACCGCGTGTGGTCACAATTGGCCATCTATGTGGTCATCTTGTTATTTAACACCTTTAGACTTTTTTTTGGGGCCACGTGAAAGATAAGTTCTATGCCAATGTTTCACAATCGATTCAAGTCATTAAAGATGGAGTTTGTTAAGTTATCGACAACATATAGACGAAAATGTGCGAATTGGTCATAGAAAATTTTATGATAATGATATGATTCTGCAAGCGTAGCCGTGTCGCCCATCTGGCTGATATCGTTGCTTCCGCACAAACCCAGAAAAATGTCGAGCTATTCTTGAATTTCCAAAAACCAAAGACTACAAAACAGATTAGACGCTTTCTGGGTATGAGTGGATGGTACCGTCGATTCATTAAAAATTTTGCTGCATTGGCGGGTCCACTAACTTACTTAACTGTTAAGTCCGGTTCCAAATGGTCTAGCACTGCGCAACAGTCTTTTAACGCTTTGAAAAAATCTCTGTCCTTTGCGCCCGTGCTAGCTAATCCTGATTATAGTAAACCCTTCTATATACAGTGCGATGCCAGTTCCGTCGGCGTAGGCAGCGTTCTTTTCCAAACCGACACCGATGGTGGGGAACACCCCATTGAATTCATCTCACATAAACTCAATGGGGCCCAAAAAAACTATTCGGTAACTGAACTTGTCGCCGGTCGTAGCTTAATGGTTAAGAGAGTTTCTCATCACGCCGCGGTCTCGAGTTCGATTCTCGCCGCTGACCAAAAATTAACATGCCACCGGATGACATAAAATGCGGTTGTGTGTAAAAACATTCGTTGGGTTGACCACCTACAATGTGCACCAATCGTTAAAATTGGTTCGTAAGGTCAAAGTTGAGACGCGGTAAGGGCCGTTTACAGCCTCTAAGCCATAGATTATTATATTTTTTTTAACTGATCTTGAATGCTACGCCGCGGTACTCAGTGTACAAAAGTTTAGGCCATATATAGAAGAGTATCCTTTTGTGATATACACAGACCATGCCAGTCTCAAGTGGCTAATGTCACAAAAGGATCTGTCAGGACGACTAGCACGTTGGAGCCTTAAACTCCAATCATACGACTTCCAGATAAGGTATCGAAAGGCCTCCGTAAACATTGTACCAGACGCATTATCACGTGCGTTTGATGATGATGAGCCTTCACTACCCGATTATCCTGTGGACAAAAACGAGTGTCTCGGAGTAAACACGGTGAACGCGATGAATTTGATTTCTACTACTAACATTCCCGTCTTGCAAATTAACTTGGATTCTCCTGCTTTCCGTGAGCCTGAATATGTGAACCAAATTACGCGTATACAACAGATGAAAATTTTAATCGCTCCTTCATATGGATCTCGATATTGGAAGTTAATAATTTTCGAGTCATTAACACCAGAATTGATCCAACAAGCGCATTCATCTCCTACTTCTCCTCACTTAGGAGCTAGTAAAACGCTCGAGCGGTTGCAACGCCAATTTTACTGGACAAAAATGGCTGAACAAGTGAAGTAGTACGTCGCCGGATGTATACACTGCTCAATAAATAAAGCACCAAACTACTCAATGAGACCGACGATGGGATCTATGGTAGAATCTTCCAGACCCTTTCAACACATTTATATAGACTTTCTAGGGTCATGTCTTCGATCTAAAAGAGGCAAATAGCTTTATTGTTATTGTTTTGGATCATTTTTCGAAGTGGGTAACTGTGAAACCCTTACGCGAAGCTTCTGCTTCCCTATTGTCCTCGTTTTTTGAGAACGAGGTGTTCCTAATGTTCTCTGTTCCCGAGACAGTAACCTCAGACAATGGAAAGCAATTTACCTCCAAACTATTTGAGGAGCTGCTCATTAAATACGGAGTTTCTCATACACGCACCCCAGCTTACTCGCCACAGAGTAATGCCTCCGAGCGTGTAAATCGTACTCTACTTTCTGCTTTTCGCTCTTATGTTGAAGATAATTCGCATAATGAATGGGATATTCATTTGCAGGAAATTGCCGCAGCGCTTCGAAATGCAGTACATGACACGACACATTATTTCCCACACTATTTAGTTTTCGGACAACATATAACTCTGCATGGCTCGGAATATCGATTACGGGAACTTTTATTCGAAAATGATCCTAATGAGTTATACCTACTCTCCAAAACCGATCGCTTGGGTATTGTTCGAAACAAAATTATCCACTACCTTAGAGTAGCTTATAACAAGGCAGCACGACACTACAACCTGCGGAGTAGAAATCGACAGCTCGAGGTAGGACATCCAGTTTTTGTTCGTTCATTCGCCCTTAGTAATGCTAAATAAATTTTCGGCTAAGCTAGGTGCAACATTTTTACCGACAACTATTGATTCTAAAGTTGGAAACGTCGTTTATCGTTTGAAAAATGAATCTGGGAAAGATTTGGGCATCTTCCACGTCAAAGATATTCGTGCGTAAAAATCACCTGTTACATCCACATATAGCAAAATATGGATGTTTCTTCTCCTAGAGTGGATGATAATTTATATTCAATTGCTACTCTTTTCTAAATTTTATAGTTGATTTAGCCACTATGCCTGGCTTCATGAGACGTAATCTCGGGTGTGGGGCGTCCCCACGATTGTAACGACGGCCGCGGTTGCAATCATCGTTTCCACCACTGACATTGCATTATAATTTCCCTCTTGGGATATTATTATTGTAGTAGATGGTACCTGCAATCAATCAGTCCCCCCACCAACTTGTTTGCACCTCTGATACGATATAAAAGAGCGAGAGCAAGAGGTGAAATTACTGTCGGTAAACTTGGTACTATAACCAACGGCATAGACTAAATATTAAACGGTTCCATATCAATTAATTCCATGAATCCAACAATCTGGTGTAATCTGTGTGATCTGTGTGAATGAAAATTGCAATGGTGGGCAGTGATCGTCTGAATTAAGTCTGCGTACGCTGATAATGAATGCATGCCTGTTTATTCGCATCGCTAAGAAGTGCACGAGTCATGAAGTAACCAGTCTACGGCGGCTATATATATCCACGCTACTTTGGGCCGGACTTGCTGATATCATCATCGGATACCAGTTAATCAATTGTACGGTATTTAGATTTTTTATTGATTTTCCGCTATATTATTATATAAGTACGTTGTAATAGTTTACCAGATGCTCCTAAAGCTTTTCTAGAAGTTAGTCATTTTCTATAGAGATAAGTCTAAGTCATTATTTTCATTTTTTACCGTAAGATTTTCTATACAATTTGGATTTGTAAATTTAAATTTATTATTACTTTGTTTACCTTTGGGTTGTCTTTGTAAAATACAAAGTTTAGTTTCTGCGGTTGTTATTCTGAAATTCACTTAGATTATTTTACTGGTATGCTTTACGCTCATTATATTTATCCATTTATTTTTACCGCTAAACCATTTTGCAATGCATTAAAATAGTATAGTGACACTGAGCTTGAGTTGACTCTCCCAGGCCACGATTCCTTCTGAGCGGTGAATTTTAAAGATTCTGCATGTTTCCACATGCCAACCGCGGCAGGGTCAAATCTGCTAGCTGAATTTGGACATATTTCAAATTCCGCTACAAATGGCATATCTGTCTCTTACTCTTTACAAAGAAATAACCTTCGTGGAATTCTTTTCAAAAATACTTGTTTGTTTGAAATATCAAAATGAAACCTCTTATTGGAAAACTTTTTATATATCAAATGCCACAACATCAGTATTTATTTCGGTAACGTATAAGTTTCAAATTTATAGCCAAATATTTTGCCTGTATAATGTCATTTATATTGACATAAAACATGACATAAAACCAGATTCTTTCGCCAACCAATCTACCCCACCCGATGTAAATCATTTTTCTATTTCTAATCCTCAATCGTATTTTTTTTTTTTTTTTTTTTTTTTTTTTCGTTTTTTACAGGCCATTATTGGCCCGTTCCGTGTCAACAATCTGACTCCAACGGTTTCGATCACGAGCCAGATCTTCATACTGTTGCAAGCAGTTGGAAGATGCCAGATCGCTTTCTACGCCGTGGAGCCATCGTCGCCGACAGCGACCTCTTCGCCTACCGAAAGGCGGTTCTCCCTTTAAAGATCGCTGTATCATTCGTTTCGGATCAGCACGCAGAACGTGACCGAGCCAGCGTATTCGCTGTCCTTTGATTTCATGCACGATATCAGGAATTTGCATTAAATTCCTGATCTCGTGATTGAAAAGAACTCGGTAAGTGCCATCGACGTCGCGTTTTGGACCATATATCACACGCATGATTCTTCTCTCGAATGTTAGAAGCCATCTTTCGTACTCATCCGTCAAGGTCCAACTCTCACATCCATACATGACAACGGGTCTGATCAACACTCTGTACAGTTTCAGCTTATCCGTATTTGCAAGATATTTTGATTTCAGCAGTGGACGTAGAGGATACAAAGCCCGATTGCCAGCGGCAAGGCGAACCTTGATATCCTCGCCCACACTATTATCGTGAGTGATGAGAGATCCAAGATACTTGAATCTCATCACTCCTTCAAACGTGTGGTTTCCACTACTGAAATCAATTGCGTCTTGGTCTCTAAAACCCGAGATCAGATATTTGGTTTTTGACTCGTTGATTTTGAGACCAACGGAAGCTGAACACTGTTCCAGTGGATCAAGTATCTCTTTCACTCCGTTGCCATTTAATCCAATCACACAGATATCATCTGCATAAGCAAGAAGTTGATTGGATTGTCGGAATAAGATATTGTCCTGAGGTGTTTCACTTTTACGAAGGATGTATTCCAACATGAGATTAAAAAGTATCGGGGACAGCGCATCTCCTTGTCGAACACCGGAATTGATTGCAAAAGTTCTCGATAGCCTGTTCTCAACTTTAACACAGCATTGTGACTGCGTTACTGTCATTTTACACAGATGTATATATTTTTTTGGTATTCCTAAATATTCAAGCGCATACCATAGCCTCTCTCGATTGATCGAGTCATAGGCTTGCTTCGTATACGTTGATTGAAATGCCACCAACTATTCATTATTAATCCGGGTTGTAATTCATCATCTTTAATATTGCCGCTGCTGAAAAACATAATCCACAAACATTTTTTTTCAGGTTTTTAGGTCATGGAAAGTATACGAGACGTGAAAAATTTCATCACTTTGTTGTCTCATCACAAAGTTTTTTTTCGGAATCATAATGTACAAAATGTAAATTGAACGTGACTTTTCATAAAAATATGTAAAATTGAATAATTCAAATTTATTGAATATTGCGAGATTAGAATGACAAACAATATATAGGTTATCGAAACGTGAATATGTGATCGATTATTGGTCTGCGGGGTTGTTCCACACCTTGATTTAATTAACCGTGGAAAACCCGATTTTCCGATTTTCTACCTAATTGATAGAAAACATAAGTCTTTTGTTCAATGTTCGATGAATCGACAACGATAAACATATACATACATATTACAACCTAACACGAGAACATAAGATTGTCAGATTTGTGTTTTTGTTTGTTTCTTATCTATCTTCGGTTATAAGACCAATAAACTCAATCACTTAGAAAATTCCAACACGATTTAATTTTTTTTTTGGGTAGAATTTCCAAATTGTCATCTAATAATCAGAACAGAAGAACAAAACGAGTAAAACAAATCTACCCTTTCAAATTGATTAGAATCATAATCAATTCGATATACGATATTTTTGCCATTTCATACCGAAGCACACAATTTCGAATCGATGAGTAGTAATTCGATTTTCGAGTATATTATGCACAATAAAATGGTTATTGTGTACAGTAGGTTTTTCCAGAATATTCATTGACGTAATTAAGTTTTATTGCAATTTTATAGTACGTGGATATATGCTTCCCTCCCCTGGATCATGATGATCGTGTAATCAATAGAAATTGTTCGTCATTCGGAATAAATTGAATCGACATACCATAAATATTAAGATCGAATGTACTGAAATTATGTTAAAACGTTTTTGAAATTAGGTTGATTACTCCTGTATATATATATTCGATAAGTGTGTGTGTGTATGTTTGCGATAAGACAACAAATACAACCAATCTATATCGTTATTATATTTATCAAAGTATCACAATTCGTATAAGTTTATTCTATTCTCATAATTCATTTTCTATTTTTGTATTTTATTTTCCCATTTTCTACGAGACTATATACAGTAGGTATATAACATGTGCTCGATAAGAAAATAACCAATCATTCAAATTGTGCACCAGGAATGAGTTAAATGTGGGCAAACAATAATGTACATAATAAGTATAGAACCACAAAAGTTTATCAACCAAAAAAAAAAAAACGGAAAAAAACAAGCGAAGGAAATTTATGAGCTTTGAAAAAAGTTTCCGTGCTTTGAAAAATGATACAAATTTATATCAATTTTATCATAAAGAGAAAAGCTATTGAATACGAATGTACTCTAAATTACAATACATTTTAAGTACCCAAAGGAAATTTACTGATTGGAAATGTTCGGTTTTATTTACTTAACCGTTATACATACAAAGCTTTTTATGTACTCGTGTATACTCTAAGTGCGTATTGTGATATAGATAAATCTCTTATGATCGATTAATTTCACCTTTAATGTTTTATACATGTGTACGTTCAATTTAATGTGCATGCTTATGTAAGATATGCTTATTAGGCCGACTAGATCTGATATCGGCCACCGAAGACTGTATCGTCGGGTAAGGACCAAGACACGAGATAAAGTTTCGATACGTGGAAGGTGCAGTCGAGTATGGTTGATTTTGAAGGGATGATTGATCCGAAAATATATATGGATTCCACCTCTTTGCAGTAACTATTGGTAACTAGAGGGTTACAACCAGAGTCACTCGATTAGACTGAAGTCAAAATTTAACAAGCTCTAAATAAAATAATTTTTTTTTGTTTATTTTACGATTCGCATAGACCAGTTTGTTGCAATTTTTGTTTGCATTAAGAAATTACAATTCTGGTGTGTCCGAAATGCTTATTTCCATGATGTGCAAAATATAATTCGATCGTCATGTCATTGAAGGTACTCGATTTGTTTGCTGATAATAACGAGCCATATGAAGATTCAGGTTTAGAGTACCTGTAAAGAAGAAGTCCACCACCACTTTCCGTGGATCTTGCAGTACATAAAGCTAGGAAGTGTAAACGTGTTCCAAAAAATGAAGAAAGCGAAGGAGAAGTGAACAATAAGTGAATATTAATCTTGTTCCACCCAAACAAATTAACATTAATCTTCACTAACTCTGTGCTAAGAAATGCCACGAAAAAATTTCTCCACAACACAAGCTGTTTGAATCTTTCTATAAATTTGAAAGGTTCGATTTGCAGACATCATATCTGTTCATCATAGGCTTTGATTTCCATGTGATTTTTTTCAACACAAAAAATTCCAAATTTATTAATAAAATTCATATAATTAACTCCAAAATTCACAAAATGTTAAGCAGCCGCAATTGAATCGTGTCTATTCAGTTATACATAACCAAAATTGTCGGCCGTTGAAAATGAACAACCGCAGCAAAATGTTTAACATTAAAGTTTGAAGAATGGATCAAAAAGTGAGCTCGTGCTGTCCAACAAAACTAAGAGTATGAAAAGATTGAGGCCCATCTGTTTGGAATATTTTGAATATGAACTGTACATTATATTACGAATGAGCTTAAAGCTCAAAATATGATGTGCAGTTCAATAGAGACGAAATTGCTTTTAATAAATAAATAAATAATATATCAAAATTTAACAAGCTAATAAAATAATATATATATATATATATATATATATATATATATATATATATATATATATATATATATATATATATATATATATATATATATATATAAATATATATATATATATATATATATATATATCTATATATATATATACAATGTTAAGATGAATATTCATCCTGGTAACAGAAATTGCCGTAGAAACGCCGTCGGGATATACCGAAAGAGTTTTCGTTTCTGTTTCAAAGACTTACTGTCATGGAAGTCTTTCGCAGAGAGATATGGTTAAAAGTCTAGTAGAGCTTGACATTTACTGTTGTGTCGGTATTCTCCCTTCAGACCTTGAAAATCTATGGAAGGGTTACGCAAATTCTCAACCGACCGTACCAATATCCGCAGCTGATCTCCAAGATGAAGAGTCACTAGTCGATAGATTAATGTAGGTAAGGGAAGTCGACAAATTAGGTGCGTAACTTTGGGATAAGGATTGGCTCTGAAAGTTGAGATGGATCGGGTTTAATTAGGATATGATAATATACATGACTGAAAGCATTTTTTCATTTGAGTGAAGGTATGTAATAAACTATCCTCAGACTCGAAAGAATACGCCAAGACGCCATTGCGGATTATTCTTGCTAAATATGAGAATAAATCATTTTATTCTTAAACGACCATCATTTAACAATTAATTCAGAACTAGCACGGAACAGGGGAATCCGACTGTCTAATTAAAACGAAGGATTGTGATGGCCCTAGCGGGTGATGACACAAAGTGATTTCTGTCCAGTGCTAGGAATGCCAACGTGAAGAAATTCTGGCAAGCGAAGAAAGTCAAGAAACCCTCGAACATCCGCGCCAGAGCGAGGCAATGACCGCCAACACCTTCCTGGTCATTGAAATGGATAAAGCAAAACGGTGACTCTTGGTTGAAGGACAGTATCAGCTAAACACCTCTAACATCGACTCATTCTGGAGTAAAAAGTTACACGTATCAGTTGATGGAACTGGGTTAAAGGAAGCGGATCATAGATGGATACGCGGACCATCCAAGATACAGTCTGGTCTCGACTTTATTAATTGTGTCAAGCTAAGGATAAATGCTTTCCACCCCCAAGTCAAAAACCACAAGAGGAAGAGCACGCTTGGACCGATTATGTTGTGGTGGTTGCATGGTTCCTGAAACATCCAAGCATATTCTACAAGGGTGGTAGCCGGGTGGAACGGCACAACCTTAGTGATAATATCTATATATATCTATATATATATATATATATATATATATATATATATATATATATATATATATATATATATATATATATATATAACCAACTTCTAAATATAATAGTAAATAATGACGCTCCTAAGGCAAAACGAACCATCAAAGCTTGTCTGATGGAATGCGAGAATCCCTGTTCTCTATCCAATCAGAGTACTTATGACGGAAAGTTATGGCTAGTAGATCTCAGCCTGAAGAATAATTCAATTACGATTGAGAGTGGGGTAGACGAAACGGACAAGGCCTTTCCCCAACAAAATTCGTTGCCTTGAAACAGTTCGATGCAATGAGTGCAGTCGAGTGTAGGTGATTTTGAAGGAATGATGGCTCCGAAAATATATAGGCACCATCTCTTGACAGTTGTTTCTGGAAGTTAAAGGGGGTTACAACCAAGCTCTAAATAAAATAATGAATGATGACGCTCCTAAAGTATGACGAACCAGCAGACCCGATGGAATGCAACCTTGTAATCTAACCAATCAGAGTAGTTATGATAGAAAAATATGGCTAAGTAGAAACGGACCTTTCCAAATAAAACTCATTCCTTTAAGACAGTCTGGTGGTACCAAAACTGTAGCACTGGAGAAAAAAACAGAATGTGTGGAAAATTGTTCCTGAAAAAGGGTCAGATTATGAGACACCCAAAGTCGGTTCATTCAACAAAGACGATACATTGTAGCAGTTGTGCTAAAAAATGTTAATGTATAAATTGGCTTCCTGCGTTTATAAAGACCCAAGAGCGCTGGAAGTATCAAAGTGAAGAGTTTTAAGACACCGCAACCTGTTGCATATATGTACTTTAAGTAGATTTTGTGCCACTTTGCCCGATGTGATGGTCGAAGACATAATTAGGGATAAATGGACGAACACGAAAATTCCTCCTATGCTGGAAATGAGGTGCGACAAGATACAAACTCAAAACTTTCTCCAGCTGTTCTAGAGAATGTGGTGAAGGAGTCGAACTAAGCTGGAACTAAATGAACATCGGTAAGCCGTAGGTTTACTAATCAACGAATAGAAATGGCCCTTATGGAGGACCCAGGGTTATGTGATAACCTCAAGAGTGTTAGGAAAACAAATGGGGAATTTGATTTACATAACAAGAGTTATATACATATAAGGAACGGCTTTATTATTGAGCTCGAAGATAAATTTCCCATTCCAGAATTCATTTGCAGGGATTTCATCGATGGTAGAGATTTCAGGGATAAGAAATAATTAGTTACTTCCTGAAGTGAAAGGATAGTCTTCGTCCTAACACATGCCTTTCTATCGACAATTAACAACAACAGTTATGTATCTGATGAAACTTCGCTGATCACAAGTACTTCAGGTTTGAGAACTATATAAAGTTCTGCTTTGATCTTCAATGTTCTTAGATATGGGATCATTGAGTCAAGGGAGTAATTAGAGCGTATTCCCATAGCACATTAACAAATCGGTTCTCTCGTAAAACGCTGAACTTGACACATTTAAAAGGAAATGAGAACGCATCCCTACACAAATAACCAAATTTTCAGTGTCAAACATTCAGTAAAGATAATATTTTTGTCATGGTGAGGTAACTGCAACTTCAAGATCGCTAATCTCAATTTTTGGCCGTAGTTATCGTCCAAGTAGACAAGCACTTCAAAGCCTATAAAAATTTTTAGTCAAAATATTCGCTATTACGAGTAGAAGATGTTCCCGTGCCAGTGAAAAAACCGCATCCCTTTCAAATCCAGTAAACACAAGAGCAAAAGCCACTCGATCATATTAAGCGACATACGTTCGCGAATTTGTTCCTGTAAATGTCAGTGGCCATCTAGATCGTGTAATTTAACACCTCTAGACATTTTTTATAGGTTTACGTCAACAAACCGGTTAGAGGACCTCAGAGAAAGTATTTAACGAAAGATAGCGTTCGTTTTCGTCGAAATGTTTGACCGAGTCATTAAAAATTTGGTTCAAAGAAGTGACACCTGGAAGCGTGCCCGTGATGGACTTACATATGAACGATGTCAAAATAATATAAATGGTTTTTCATAAAAAAGTTTTGCAGTCCTCCGGATGTTGAGTGATTGAATGCTGTAGCTACAGTTTAGCAATTATTTCGTTTTGTAGCCCCAATAACTAGATCGCTGGGCGGACGATCCGCATCCGTAAAATAAATTCAATTGTCAAAAGTGTCAGCAAGACAAACCAATTCGGATATCGTCAAAAAAACTAAGTGCTCGTAAACGAAATTAAAAATCGACGTCACTTAAACACCTGGCCATTACTACTTGTATGAAAGAGTATTGACTGGAATTCATGGTACTCTAAGAAACTCGATCGCTGAAAAATGCGGAGGCTTTGTATCCCAAGCCTTCTGTCCAGTGAAAATGACCTCGGAAGTCTTGGAATTAAATTTCTCACTGGTCCCTAGGTAAAAAACACTGTGTCGAACCACCAAGCGATTGATAATTGAATGAGTAAGCTTTGATTGGGCATGAGATTAGCCAACCTGTCAATTGTTTGTGTTCATGTGGTAACTGATGTAAGCCAACCTCAGGATAAAGACTCATTTTACAATAATTTGGATTGGTTGGCAAATGAAGAAAGCGTAATTTACTTTGCGATAATGTACGCTCATGATCTCAAAGTGGCAAGGACATTCTTTCCTCATAAAAACTTTCATTTGGAAACATGGAAACATCTCTGAGCATTGATAGTGTGTTGATTTCTAAAAATAAATAAAAGGTACCGGGTTCGAATCCCGATAGAGGCTGGATACGAAAAGGGATTTTCACCATCGATAGTCTGGGTGGTACGATTGGTAGTGAGAATGAACTCATCTGAGACCCAGTTGGTGGTTAGAATCCGTGTGCCGTCCCATCTTCCATGTCAGTACTATAGGCTGGCATGGAGCTATGCAATGTGCAGATGGTTTCTACGTAAATCGGATCTATAGCCGGGACGTACATTAATATGGTGGGAGGCCACAATGGGCTATTACAGCCTGAGTGACAGAAAACACTACAAAAAAAAATTAATTCGTAAGTCGTGACCATTACCCGGTCATTGTAAAGCTGCGGTGGAAATTTTTTGTACAAGTCAGGGAGGAGAGGGAATATTCAATGTCATTCTCCTGTGAAGGTTTGATTAATGGAGACACGTAACGAAAACCTGAAAAGCTTGTTAGCAGCATCATTTTGTGATCTAATTACTATTCTTAAGAAGTGAACACTATCTGGGAAGTATTGGAAACCTCAGTTGTCGATGCCGCCCAGCACACTATCAGTATAGTGGAAATGAAGTCCAAAAATGATTGATTTGATGAAGAGTGTCGTCTTGCTATTGAGCAATGAAATATAAGTATTTAATTACCCTCAAATACAGACCGCAGAGATGTTCATTGATGATCCAGCCTAAGCAATTCACCAAGGCCATTGGAAGATTAAAGACAAATCGTGCATCTGGAGTGGACTGCATTACTGGAGTGGACTGCATTACTTCAGAGCTCTTAATATTTGGAGAGCTAACTTTGTTTAAAGCACTTTTCGACCCTATTTAAGTTATATCCGAGCTTTCCTTTCCACAGCATCAAGTTTGTGAGAATTATGCCTGAGGTGAAATAAATTATCAGTGACTACCAAGGAGGTTTGAAAAACAAATATCTTGCAAATGCGGTGACCCTTTGTCATGTACTGATGTGAGAGTTAGACCTTGACGGCAAAATTATTCGTCTCACATATGGCCAAAAATGGGATGTTGATAGAACACGAGTTCTTTTCAATGATGAGAGTATCTTCTAATTGTTTAGGACAATATCAAGAGCTATCTCGTAATCGAAACCGATGGTGACAGATTGTTGACACGGTACGGGCCAACAATGGCTTGCAAAAACCGTTTAAAAATTATAAATTTTACGATGTTGATGGGAAACCGCCTTCAAAATAAAAACTAGGCATCACCAAATAAGTAAAACACCCAATGCTTCAAAATCCATTAGTTGCATTCATCTCAAAAATCAATTTAACGGAAACGGAACGACAGCGACAACAACAAAATGTTTACATAATAAATTGTTTATTGAGAAGGATAGCCTGATTATATTCTGTAAATGGCATTAATTTTATTTCTCATAATTAAAAGTTCTTATTTTTGTTGTCGAATTCGACCGTCGTCCCACCCCTTATATACAGAACTTTTAATTACTTCGTTTCCAAAATATAACAACAACAACTAAAAAAAATGTCAAATTCTCGAACTTATGTACAAAATGTGGCCCATTAATTTGATTTGAGTCGACGAAATGATCCAACAAAAACGGCCGAAACGAACGGGAGACGTAAGATACAACAACATTTTTTTTCGAAGAGTTGTGAAAAGTTTTCCTTTCGGTCAATTTGAATAATTAATCTTAATAAACGAAAATCGGACGCCCCAAAAAAAAATAATTTATAAATACGAAAGATGATCGGATACAGTCCAAAGATACACAAAGTGATGGAAATGATTAAAATCGTAATAATAATTTTTTATTATTCAGATTGATGAGATCTTAAAATTAAAATTTAATTTTGATTGTGTATATACGAGTATGTATATAATACAGACGGTAGCGCGCATCTCTCGCCGAAATAAAAATCGTTATCTATCAATTTATGATTAAAGAGATTTTTTTTTGTTTGCAAATGTCAAGTTAACCCAAACCCAAACTGTACCAAACGTAAAATTTTCCGTCTTGTATAAATATTTCATCGAGTTTATGAAAAACTTTTGTTTTTTTTTCCTCTTTTCCCCATTTTCTTTGTCGTTGGTGTTGTTGGTTCCTTCCTTTTAGACTTTAACAATTCATTTATGCATGTAAGTTTTTATTATGTTAAAGTCTAAGTACAAGTCTATATAAAATAACGATTTTTGATGTTGATGATGATGATGAAAATAAAAAATCGTAAATTGAAGAAAAACGAAAACAAAAAAATTGGGAAATGGGGAAAACTCGATACTTTGAGATATATACGAGAAGATCTACTCTTTGTATTATCAATTGAATAATTGAAAATGGAACGTGAATACTTTGGGAGTTTATTGTTGCACTTAAAAAAAATTTTGTTTTGGTTTTTATTATTTTTCCAATTTTCCTTTTTATTTTTAATAGACTGAAAATTTTATTGTTAAACATTTTTGTTATAACTCATTAAATTTTAGAGGGCTTTAATGCTCGTCTCCTCCTTGCTGCATTATGGTATGAATTTTATGTAAATTGGAATTATTTGAAAGCTCTTTGATTCGATAACACTATTAGGAAAATGGGAGATCACTCAGCACCCTATGGCGCCGTCGTTTCCTACAAGACTGCTTTACCAGTCGCTGTGAATCAATTTGCAGAACGTAACCATATAAGCCGAAACTGTAATCCGACTTGCCAATTTTTGGAATAAAAATTATTTTACTTCTGCTCCAGGAATAAAGTGATACATTCCTGGAACAAATGCAGTAAATGTTCCGTAAGGACCATGCTGTAATACAGCAGGAAATATACCATCAGAACTAGATTTAAAGAATTCGAAAGAGAACAAGTTACTAGGTCGGACCTCATGATTAATTAATATGCAGGCTAGGTCGTAATTGGTAATTACATAGAAATCGTTGATGAGTAAACGTCAGTCTTGTCGGTTACAATGCTTTTGCACCCCGGAAAATGAATTTGTGCTGCTTCTTCTGTCCTTATTCTTTAACTTTCTGGTCTCTTTCCTTATTGTTTAGAGCAGAGCTTCGTTGCAAGTTATTTGATTATAGATAAGTGGGCACGTAATCTCATACGCAGTTGTGATTGCTTTATGTTAGATAGTGTAGAAGCCTGCAACTCTATACCCACAGACGAACGAAGCATAATTCTGGTACTGATCTCATGATTGGAAAGGGCTCAGTATGTGCCATCTTTTGTATATGCAATAATATACTTTCGTTCTCATCAATCACAAGATCTAACATTCACATCCATATACATTAAAATGGGTTTGATCATCACCTCTCAGCCGCACTTCCCAAAGATGATAAAAAGGATTAGGACTATTTCTGACCTTTCGCAGAACTTTTGAGTTCACTCCAGTAATAAGATATGGCTTATGTATTTGGGGAAGGGCGCAAGTTATTGTTAGTACATATATATAAGCTCACGATAAATATATATAAGCTTCACACTAAATATTTAAGCTCAATCTATTAAATAAAATTCAAGGTGGATTTTAAAGGGTGAATTTTAAAGGATGTTGCTCAAAAGTTGAAATTCATTTTAGGAAAATTAAATGTATATAAGCTCGATAAATAAAGGTTTCAATATTTTAGCTTCGCCTAAATATTTAAGCTCTACCCCTAAATAAAAATTCAGAGTGAGTTTATCTTCTAAGTGATGGAGTTCAAAGACGAAATTCATTTTTTCGTGAATTGATTAAAAATATTTATTAGTTATAAAAGCATCCGGTTTTGTGTTATTAAAGCATCAAGTGTCACATTGTTTTAAGACTTAGAGTATGCATTGCAAAAGCTATGCCTCTATCTAGATACATATATAGTAAGCAACTGTATCTATATATCTATATATATATATATATATATATATATATATATATATAATATATATATATATATAAATATATATATATATATATATATATATATATATAAATATGATTACAGAGCTTCTAATTCTAGAAATGTGTTGGGAGGATAGGTTAGCGTTGAGTCACTATCCTTTTCTCAAATTACACAAGCAATATCCAATATAACAGGACTAAGTTTAAAAATATTTGCTCTTGAGTCTGTTCTTGAGTTCAAAAAGCTCAGAAATACCTCATAATTATGAACTAAATATCTAATGAAAAATGGTGCGTGCTGAGTACCAGGCTTCATTTCAGTAGTGGACTTCAAAGATAAAAAGTCCAACCTTGATATCATCACCCACACTACATTATGATTAACAGAATATCCAAAATACTCCTTAAAGGTCTGGTTACCATTTCGGAATTTTGATTACGAAAATCAGAGGTCAGATATCTGGGTTCGGACTCATTGAGGCAAACAAAAGCTGAATCGTATTCCAGTTGATCGAGCAATTCGAAATATTTCATAGTACAAGCAAAATATCTTGATCAGAAACCGCCTTTGCTTCCAGGAACAGATCTATGGATAGGTCTATCCAAGTATAGGACAGATAATGAGCTTTCGAAAAGTTTCACCAATTTTTGAGTAGACTAGAACTAAATTAAGTGTAGTGGAATTGCTGAAATTTCTTTCATATTCATGCTTAGCTTTATAATACTTCTCACACTTGGCTTCCTCGGGTTCCAAAATATGAACTATTGGCATCTCTAGTTGCTCAAACCCCCATTACCTTGTACTGTCGCAATTGACAACATACTGTTTCTTTTGTAATGCCGGATATAGTTTATCCAAATCTTGTTTGTTTCTCATCCAAGATATCGCTCGAATTGGTTTACCGTTCATTTCTTATTACTAAGAAGAATCTACCAACAATGATCAATATATGAGCTGATATTCGAGAACAATAATCATCCGTTTGATAGTCCCCTTATATGATGGCAAGCCGGTTATCGCAAGGTTAGTCTTTGATCTAGTTAATCTTCAGTTCTCAACCAATCTTACCGTAATAAGACATAAAGTCGGCGTAATTAAATTTCGATTTGGCAACTAGAACCGTTAACCGTTCGTAGTGTTAAGCCAGCAGGATTCTCCGTGTGTATCACATGAAGTCACATACAGTTCACACATACAGTTAGCATAGAACTGTATGTGTGAACTGTACAAAATATAGATACACTGACAAAAGTCATCCACCTTGATGACTTTTGTCAGTTTTTTCAATGATTTTTTAATTGACCATGGTACTTGTTCCATGGTCTAGATCGTTTTTTGCCGTTGACCAAAAATTAACAATCACCAGATGACATAAAACTCAATGAATGTGTCTTACATCACTCATTGGGCTGACCACCTACGATGTGCACCAATTCATTTTTCAAAGACGTATGAGAGAGTGAATATAAGTTTCAAGTCTATGTTTCGTAACTTCTCAGTTGAGACGCGGTTTTGGGTCGGTAACAGCTTAATTTCAAGCTATAGATTATCACTTATCGACCTTACATATATGATCCTCCTACTCAAAAATAAGCCTCACAACTTAGGTGCTAAAAAAATTAACCTAATACACGAAGGTAGTCTGCTTCTTAATTTAAGGTGAATGAGAGAGTGAAAATGAGTTTCAAGTCTGAATTTGAGATTTTGACAATCTTTCAGAAATTTTCAAAAAAAAAAATCATAAGCAGTCAGAGCAAAAGCTGATTCAATGAATTGCTTGATGTATCCATTAAAATATAGGCAACTTATTCATGACGACTTGCGATCTCTGTTGTCGATACCCAGTACTCTAATTATGCCAGGAAGCTGTTATCGGAGAACCCCTCCTGTTTTTTGCGAGATCTATCCAGCTTTGATGTACTGGCATCACTATCAAACAACCCTTAAAGTTTAGTACCGTTAACGAAGGTTGTTTAATCGGTTGCAATTTCAATAATGCTCTATAGCAAACGAACCTCGTGTTAGCAGAAATCAAGAAGATGCATCATCAAAGTACTGTTCTCCATTTAAGTAATGGGGTCGATTGGTAACAAGATTCCGCAACCCATAAAATAATCCATTAAGGATCTCTTGAAAGCCTGTCCTGTATGTGATTGAGGTCTGGATGAGAAGCTGAGAATAACCATATTGGTGTTCGGTTTGTTACTCGAGAATGGTTCTGCGTTTCTTTAAAGGGTTGGATCTGTGGAGATTTCAAGTGGATAAGCTCAGCCTTGGTACTTTAACCATTTTTGCCACGGCCCAGCGACGGTTTCAATGACGTAAATTTATTGAATATAAACTAATGCAAGATTTTTTTTAAACAGACCTGAAATAATCCCAACCGCCAAAATATTCGACAGTGGGAAACCCTTGCCTCCTTAAGATGGCTGGCTTGAACAAACCGCACCCGTAACAATTAATAAAATATTTTTCTAATTAGAAATTATTTCCACTATACAGCAACGCGTTACGAATACAAATTACACAACAAACGAGTATAATTGCGTGTCATGCAATTAACGATTTTCTTGTTTATATTTATATTAATTCACCCACTTTTTCATTTTCCCGTGAGTCAACAACAACAACAACAAATGTAAAAGACTAAATAGATATTCGTTTTCATGTCAGATTTTATCACAATACGTGTGTGTGTGTATGCCTGTGTGTATGTGGTGGATAAGTAAATATATTTATATAAAAGCTTACCTAATATTTCCACTGTGTGCACTAAGTCTTTTGTCGGCCGGGTATTAATTTGACACACATAATCGCCGGCATCTTGTGGCTCAACATCTTGTATCTGCAGATCGTAGTGATCCATTAGACGAAACCTCGTATCGGTTTGGATCATTATATTTGCCGCTGATATAATGTCGGACCCCCTTCGCCACAGCAATTTATATGGCTCTTCTGTAAATAGAAAATTCAAATATAGGTTAGACATTTTTAATTTTTTTTTTATTTTTATGTTGGTATCATTTTAATTAATAGGTTTTCGTTGCATGATTTTTTTTTGGCTGTGGATATTCCATTCGGTGTTCTATGTAGAGCGTATAAGTTTATATTTATTTTGATTGCGTGTATACATAATTTGTTGGGTTACGTACATTTTCTATTTTCATTCATTTCCTCCACACTTCAAAATATATTTTTCATTTAGCTGCGCGATATTTATATTGATGGTCTAACAATGATATGAAAATTAACACAGAGAGTGTGGTGTGTATACCATTCGTGTATAGGTATGTTTGTTTAATTTACAATAAGGCATCAGTTTATTGTTCAAGATGTCCGGTTATTGTATACCATAACACTTCAATTAATATAACATTCAGACATGACAAGGAGTTGATTGGAATCAAATGGACTTGGTACAGTAAGCTACAGCAACCACCAATGGAGACGACTCATACTTTTCCAGTCACTCAGGCTCAATTGGCACATTGTGATATCCCTTTGTCAGACGCACACTCTCAGTCCTGGAATCTGTTTGTTCTTCTAATGAAGACCAAGCTATGCGGTACCCTCCAGGTCTTCAATAAGAATTGTTAGCCAACACAGTGCAGTCTATGGGAAGAGTATGAAGAACAAGAGCACATAAAGTGCTCAACAGTTTCTTTCTCCCCGTCCCCACTCTTTTATTCGAAACTTATGACTATTCAGGGAGCAGTGCCCCGTGAGAATGCCCATCTTGATTCTCAAAGTGCGTCTATCATAATTAAGAAAGACTGGGTTTATCCCATATCTTTTGGTGCAGATCTCCAAAGTGATAGTCAATTTCTTATTTAAGACGTATAGTAACGTCACTCTTAGAGCGAGCTGAGATCCCACAAAAAAGTATGCCACACCGAAACGGGCCAATTTATCGTCATATATTGCCTTTGATACCGATGTGACTGGGAATCCAGTGAAGTCTCACTTTATTCAGCCTGCCTAGACGATTTAAGGCACTTATCGTTTCCAAAACAAGTTTCGATGAAACAGTATTGGAACCAATCGCCTTAAGGACAGCCTGGCTGTCAGAAAAAATGGAGATGCAACGATCCGCAGAGAATTTATCCCTTTTACAAAGAGTGCTGCTTTCTAAATTGCAGCAGTAGCGTACATACCAAGCGGGGAATATAGTTCGACCTCAGGATTTGGTATGTATAACCCGGCAGCAGCTAAAAATTACGGCATACTGATCTGTGAGTAAATATCATCATATCGTCACCAGAGAAATAATTTTCCGAAGACGTGCTTTGTCACCATAGTATCTGAGGGCATGTGGGCAGTTGTGTGCTCACAGCCCTCCATATTTGAAAGTGCCCCGAAGGGCCAAATAGATTGTCTTTGCATAATACTCGAGCGGCTGTTTACGCTGCACACCATCTGATCCAAAGATCAAACGGCAGCAGACCAACAGCCATCTCATGAGCTGGAGTAGGTGTGGTATGCAAAGCTCCTACTATACCAAGACAAACAAATCTTTGAAGGCGATTTAGAGGTTTCCCTCCAATTCCGCTTATTGTGCTAGGCCACCAAATAAATGCAGTAAACGAGACTATGGGTCTGATCACCGAAACGTTAAGCCAATTCACGCGTCTGGGTTTCAGGCCCCATGATTTGCCAAATGACTGTTCCAGTAAAAGTATTTGCCAAATGACTGTTCCAGTAACGACTCACTACCCTACTGTGTGAAAATTAATGTGTCAAGCCTTAGCCACAGAAATACCTATGCTGAATGTATGGAAAGAGTTCTCCGAGAATAAGGACAGAGCTTTTATGCCAGACAAGGCAACAACACAGCTTTTACGCCAGACAAGGCAAACTCAGATTAAAAACAAATTAAAAAACTAAACCAAAGATGGATGGGACCCACACGAATGAAAGGATTTAATGTGACTTTTTTGACAGCTCGAGCCTGGCTTTCAAAACCCATATTTTTCCATTGTCGGAAGAATTATCGTGTTAGGAGTACGATTCAACTGTGTATAAAGCCAATCTTTCCACGTGCCAATTCTTATTCTTGGCGTTCGTGTTCTAGATTGGTGGTATCTAATCCCGACCAAGGCACGATTATTTCACATCACTTATATAATTGGAACAATCAAATCTTTGCACGATTTCAATAGGTAGGCCTTTTGAGAAGTAGGTGTATTCTGTAACAACCACGATATCCTTACATTGGGAGAGACCTGGGTGACAAAAAAATATTTTCTTTCGTATTTCGTCACCAAACTATGCATGGCACTATTATCAAATGGCATATGGCTCAGTGCATTGCAGTTGTCGATATTACCGTTGCAAAGTACCGATGAACACTTTATAAAAGTTGCCGATTTCAATCGCGATTTAGCTTTTTAATTCGATGTTGATGGAGTTTTAACTACGTATTCTGCTGGTGTCCTCTGATGGCACCTATTTCACATGGGAAACGACTTTTTTAAAAAAATCATGTTTCAACCGTATGTAGCTATTCAGAACTTTGTCAGTCGTGGTATAATCGGGAACTAATGCTTCGTCAGAAGCGATATGTAACGGTTTAAGAAAACTTTTGTGAGGAAGAACATCAACAGCAAAATTGACTTAAGCTCATCTTTGAGTTAGCCTTTTTCCGTGCTACGAGCCATCTTGAGCTGGGCAGAATCCAATTTGGGCCACAGTGTCAAGCCACTAATTCACATCCTTACTCGTTTCCGATTTTCATCATAACTATCTGACAATTGGTTTTAGACTTCAGCTCCATGTCATGTTCGGTGTTTGATAGGATTCAGAGCAGCTTGTAAAATTAAATAAACAATGGATTCAGTCAAACTAAAGAGCTACTCTCTTATCTTTCAGATCAAAAGTATAAATAGAATTCTAGTAATATTAGTTCATTAGGTTTGATTGTGAGGTACAATTATAGCAGACATGTGTTATGCTTTATAAAATCAAGTACTAGAACTTTTGGAATCCACTTCCGCTTAAATCATTAAATAGAGCCTACAATAATGTCTGTCTTACTCATTTATGTAGGGACCTGGTAAGTTTTCCTGTGTTGAGTCAAATTAAGCCACAGGTTACACTCCAAAGCCAAAAGCTTTGGTTTCCCGGAGTGTAACTGAAAGAGCCAGCTGCCAATGTTTTAAAAATCACATCTTTGGTAGATAGAATACATCAGACGTATTGTTCCAAGCAATATTTAGACCCAAATGGCCTGCTTTAAGCACTCTATTGTGTGTAAAGAATTTGTACTGATCTAGATAAGCAGAGAATAGAAGATCTCGAGTTCGTTTTTCGCCGATATCCAAACAATTTACCATTAGCCGGATAACTTCGGTTACGGACCTATTATGTGCACCAATACAATCGAGGTTCATCCCGCAACTAATAATAATAAAGTCTACAGTTAACTCCTACTAGTTTTCATGTTGTTCGAATGATTGATAATGTCTAGTTAGCCCTGCATATTTTGCAATATTTTACCTTCTTTTCGGGTTTCCCACGGATAAAAAACTAGAAGAAACTAGTCTTGGTAAGATTATGTCGTATAATTCCCGAGTGTTCCAGGTTACAAGAAACACGTTTAGTTCGCAATTCGAAGTTGCTCTAACTAAAAGGATACATAGACCTTTTGATTTTTTTATATACTCAGACAAGCTATCAAGGTACCACTCACATATAATCTATAACACTACATACGTAGTAAAATATAGAAGAGTGTGTACTTATTCTGCTTTGCCCAGAACCACAAGCATTTAATAATGCACCAATATAATACTTCAACAATCGCTCTGAACCAGAATAAGGCAGTTGAGCTATCATCCTAGTTTTGAACCGCATGGAGCTTGGCTAACAAATAGCCAGCAAATATTAATTTATCGAACGATGAAACTTCGTGAAGCCATCGCGGCGTTTCATGGTTCTGGACAGTATATATATATATATATATATATATATATATATATATATATATATATATATATATATATATATATATATGTATATATATATATATATATATATATATATATATATATATATATATATATATAGATATATATATATATATATATATATATATATATATATATATATATATATATATATATATATATATATATATATATATATATATATATATATATATATATATATATATATATATATATATATATATATATCGTTTTAAAGAATTAAAACTTAGCTAGAAAAGTGACTCAAAAGTAAATAATGGAAACAGTCTGCAGCTGTTATGGTATAAGGTACATGTACGGCTGCATTTGAAAATAATTTCTGTACGGTCTGTTGACCGATGCCCTGTAATTTGAATGAATTACTTTAAATCCTTTCATACAACAAACAATTTTAGGGCCAGAAACTAGCACCCGTAGTAGGCGCGGTTCTTCCAGCTCCATTACCATTTATTAAGTGCGTATATTGCAGTTGAACTTGTGTCAGCCACTGGTGGCAGGGTTCGTGCATCATTTGATACTTTGGCGTATTAGTGGTTTAAACGTACGTTTATTCACGAAATAAATTTTGACACCGACCAAATGGGGCACTGGATTATAGCTGTGGTAAACACCGGATTCAATTCCCGATACAGGATCAGGAGTTGGGATTAAAAGATTAGAAATCAAACAAACGGATTTTGTCGACAATCTATCAAGATACAGAAATAAATTAGGAGAATGTTCACAGAAGACCAAAATTGACAACAAAATCGAATCGATTCCGTAAATTGGGGGTCGATTTTCGTTCTGTGAAAAGTAATTATTATTTATAAGTACTTTCAGTGAGAAATATTCATTTTCGATTCTCATTCTATGAAAATGAAAAGAAATACGTCTAAATATTTTCATATGAAAAACTTTTTCACCGACTATTTTGGCCGTGAAAATACATAAATTATGTTGAATTACTTTTTTTAAATATTTAGAAATATAATTTAGATGAAAATGTATAATTGTCGAATTGCCAAATATATTTAAAATTAAATTTGTATAAAATTAAATTTAAAAGAAATATGCAGGGTTATTTCCCGTTTTATTTTAAAAGTGACAATACCGTTAAGTATATATTACTAATGTATGCAACAGGCTGTGAATATTTATGGTTCAGATTTTCATTAATTTTAAATAGGAAAATGGAGAAAATTTGGAAAATTATGAAACTAACTTTTGATCTTTCCAAAATTTTGGAAAAATCAAAAGTTAGTTTCATAACCCAATTTTTTCAAATCCATTATTATTTTACCATTTTATTTCAGACTGTACGCAAAAAAGAAACACTCCTTGATAAGAGCCATGACCAATAAGAGCGGGGTTAATGGGTTAAAAGTCATAAAACCATTAACCGAACTTGAGGAAAGGGTTTTAGGAATTATGACTCCACAAGCCGTTGATGGAGACATTGATTTGCTAGAACCTGGCGAACAACAATCCATTGTAGGGTTAATTAATACCTACAAGACTTTTTTTAATTACAAAAATTGATGTTATTTACATAGATCCGACCATCCAGCAGCTCTCAACCAGAAACAGTCCTCTGGAACTGAGTGGGGATTGTTCAAGAGGTTCCACTAATTCCAGGTACAGATATAATCCTAACCGCACAGCCAGAGAATGCTCAGGCACCAACCTCTACTTGGCCATTAGTTAGGAGAAATAAACGCACAAAGATGATGAAATTGGAGAAAAAAAATTGAACTTAAAGAAGAAAAACTAAAAATTGAAAACAAAAACTAAAAATTGCAAAAATATTTTGGATAGTTTAAATGAAATAAAAAATAAAACATAAAATAACAAACACACTTTTAATATTCAATAAAAATTATTAAATTTAATTGAAGTATCCAGTCACTTTATCTGATTGTACTCTACGGGCTTCGGCTAAAACTGGCTGGCTATATATTTCTGCAGTCTCAGTTTCATCATCACTATCGTCGTTCTCTGATATATCATCCGGTAAAGGAATACGAGCTATTATTGAAATATTATGAAGGACAGCACACGCATTTATTATTTTTCCGGCTTTTTCAGGACTATAGAATAGAACTCTCTCCTACTTTTTAATATACCTATACATCGCTCTACCTTGCTCCGTGTTATCTTGTGTGCTACATTATAATTTTTTTCACCGTCCGTCACAGCTCTTTTGATTGGAGTCATTAACCACGGCTGTAATGGGTAACCACTTTCTCCCAATAGCCAAAACTTACGTTCCCCATTCGAGTAATTTTGTTCCAGGATTCGTTTCAAATTTGATCGAAGCCATATATAAGCATCATGTGCCGTTCCTCCAAATCTTGCATTTAAATTAAATATAAAATTATTTGCATCGCAAACAATTCGCAGGTTCTTTGAATGGCCGCCTTTTCTGCAATAGAAGACGTGCTCGATACTACTGCTTGGTGCACAAATTCAAATATGGGTGCCATCGATCAACCCTATAACACCAGGGAAATTCTATATTTGAAAAAAAAAATTATATTTCGCACTTTTAAGAACGACGGAATCGCATGTATTCTTTGGTTCTCGTTTAACAACGGCAATTATTTATCAATCAATTATTTACAAGTTAGTTTAGAGAACCTATATGGGTCGCAAAACTGTCTTTCAGATAGTATTTCAAAAGGATTTTGGGTATCCCTCAGACGCCGTCTTATGACTCGAATATTGTCTCTGAAACGCAGAAATTTTTTGAAGAAATATTCAAAGGTATCACAATCATTACGTAATGATACACACTCATATATATATATATATATATATATATATATATATATATATATATATATATATATATATATATATATATATATATATATATATATATATATATATATATATATATATTTATATATATATATATTTATATATATATATATATATATATATATATATATATATATATATATATATATGTATATATATATATATATATATATATATATATATATATATATATATATATATATATATATATATATATTTATATATGAAAAGTTTTTTTTCACGTAATTTTTTCACAGAACGAGAATCGACCTCCTGGTCTATAAAACAGCTGAGCATATTTTTCTAAACAATTTTAAAATTATTAAACGATTATCTGAATTGAAACCACAAAACTATTTATAAACTAGAATTTTATACATAGGCAGCAACAACAGCATGTCGCAGTTGTCGTTATATAAAAACCTAAAGACAATTTATGTTTTATAAACTATTTTCCTTTTCTCAAATGGAGATTTTTCACTCAAACTGTCAAACTTAAAAAACAACTTTTTTGTGCTAGAAAATTAATGAAAGCTATACTCCTGGTGTCTTTCGTTATTGTACTGCCGTATACACATAAGCGTTTGATATAAAGAATAAGTTTTTCGTCAAATTTCAAGTAACTACTCATTAAAAAAATTATTTACAGCATCTTATATATAAATAAAATGAACAAGAAAAATTCTTTAACTTATACATAAATAACCAAACAGAGCCAAAAACAAGTACAGTATATTGGTTAAGCATAAGAAAAAGGAAAAAAACGAGGAAAACTTTTACTTTAAAACAATTTTATGGAAGATAAAATTGTAAAGGACATTTTTAAAGTTTTTAATAAAGTTTTTCATTTGCTTCTTATAAATTATTATGGTGGTGTTGTTGTTTCTTAAAAAAAAAACTCAACTTTATATATTCTATCAATAAAGTGAAATGGAAAAGTTAGAAGGAAGAAAAATTTCAACCCAACGGGAGGATGAAGCCCAAAAAAAAAATTTTGTGTTAAATCAACTTTAGTTCAATATAAAAGTCAATTTAAAGACACAAGCAGAGTGGATTTAAGTGTATTGGAAAATCGAAAAGTTACATTTTTTTTGTTGGTTTCGACACAAACCAAAACTATACACTCGTATACACAACCATAAATAAGTCCAATCAATTTTACTTTATGTTTAGGATATACATGGTGGGTGGCAAAAGAAAAACGTTAAATTTTTTATCATATGCTTTTAACCTAGATGATTGATGTTAGCTGGGTGCGGGTTATCTGAGAGGCTCGACGTTCTACGTTATAAAAATTTAAACCTTCTACCGTCCCTCAGGTCCATTTTGACCCAAATGCACTTTTATTTGTGAATATTCTTGCCCACGATTTATAAACCGATAGACGTATTTGTGAAGTAATACAAACGAGTTCAAAAAGGCTCCCAGTGCTGCAGTATAGAAGACGATACATGTTCCAAACTTTCCGATCATGTGGCATATAATTTAGATTCAAACGACAGTATGGATGACGATTGTTTAGAAGAGCCAGTGTCCTATTTATCAGAAGATCGTCATCTTCGAATATAATACACCTTAATTCCAGAAATTACGAGAAATTTCCGACGAACTGTCAGCTTTTCAGTTGGTTATTACAAAATGTATTGGAAAAATTATTATTGATAATACTAACTTGGAAGGAATACGAGTATATGAAGACGACTGAAAAATATTGGACTACATCGAACTGGAATCGTATATAGGGGCTGTTAATATTAGCTTGTGAGTACAAATCACATAATGAAGCGCTAGAAAATTTATGGCATAAGCACAAAGGTCTACATATTTTTCGTGCCAGTATGTCTTTGAAACGGTTTAAATCCATTTGAAGAGAAATATATGGTTTGATGATCACAGCACACGAGCAACTCGCAAAAGCACATACATATAAAATGGCCCCTATTCTTGAGTTATGGGATAAATGGGTGGAAATGTTGCCAAATTTGTTTAACTCAGGCGAAAACGTAACCATCGATGAACAGTTTGTCGGATTTCGTGGAAGATGCCCGTTTCGCCAATGCATGCCAAACAAACCAGCAAAGTATGGTACTATTGAATTTTGGATACTTTGTGATAGCAAGAACGTGTATGTCTGAAATATATAAGTTTACACTAGAAAGGAAGCTGGTGCAGCCCCAGAGAAGAACCAGTGATTACGCGTGGTACTTGATTTGTGCACATCTCAACTAAATGGGCAGAAATGTAACGATCGATAATTTTTTCACTTCAAACGAACTTGGACAAATGTTGGAAAAAAATTAAACCTTCACTTCTCGAAATGAAGGGCAAGCCCGTATTTTTCTCGATGTTTGCTTTTACCAAAGACACAACTATAGTTTCTTATATTCCGAGAAAAAATAAATGCGTAGTCTTGCAAAGCATATTTCGGATAAAGGTTTTAAAGTAATTTGTTACTGAAATAGTCGATTGTCCCAAATAATAAACGTAGATAAATCTCTTTCTACAAATAATTCCGACTCCGTGGAGATCTAAACGCTATAAAATTAAATAGCAGTTACACGAACTGCTTCTAATGTCCCAGAAGTCTAAGCCGTTACGCCTTGCGAACCACAACATTACATAAAACTTTGCAGTAGAGCTAATGTGTCTCACAAAGGCTAGGCCAGATGAATACACCACTCACATCATGGTACATTGGTAAGTGGATAGATGACAGTAGATCGGAAGCAATACTAATCCAGCTCGTTCTGAAACATAACGCAGTCAGATGCTTTATTAATTGGTGCGACATTTTTATGTCGCGGCATATAGTGGGGAATCAGCAATTTCTAAAAACTACACTCAGTTAAAATATTGTGACCAAAGTCTAAGTAATACAGTTTGGTTAGTTTAACCCTAGTTGTTTTTAGTTATATTTACCAATTCCCTACTTTAAAGCGCAAATTGATCAAAATAAAGTTAACCAAATTATGTGTACGTGGTTTTGGCTAAATTATCTAAAAAAATAGTTAAACAAAAAAGTTTTTTCAGTAATTAGTAGTTTTGACCAAACAATTTAGCAGTGTAAAAATAGTTTTTAGTAACATTGACCAAACAATAATTATTTTTCATTAAATTTTTAGCACAATTTTGCTTAAATATACCTTGATTAAAGTAAAAGTATGTTTTTTACCAACAATTTTCTTTTTTAACCATATATTTACCACCAAATTAACCAGGTAGTGTGTTCAAATCAACGTAATTCTTGGTTATTGGAAAACAGAATTTTATTCGCAATAGCGTTTTAAACGTCAGATCATGTTGGTCTTCCTGACTCAAAACACATTTATGCTTCCCAATATTGGACGATACCCAAAAATAAATAACCAATTTTACCAATCAAAAAGTTATGAGTCGTATCTGGATTACGTTTTAATTTTTTGTTTCAATAAGATTGGGACCCACATTTTGAAAATATTGTTCAATTGAAGCTGGACATAAATGAGAAGTTCTTCATGGTGGGTCGCCTCAGATGCCAAAACACTCCAGTTATGACCAGTAACAATTCCAGTATTAATTTCAGTATTTTTCCCAAAATTCAATTCCAGAAACCAAACTATACACTCAAAAAACAATACACTCATTTACATAAGCTAGTCATACGAAGGCCGTTTCGGTGGTTAAACTGAACCCCAACGGCGAATGGTTGGCTAGTTCGTTAGTGGATAAATTAAATTTGGGAGAGGATACGATGCAAAATTCCAGAAATGTTCGAGCGTCTAGTGACAGTCGGCTACTTGTATCGGTGAGTGATGACAAAACACCAGAAATATAGAAGGCACAGTATACATAGTTGTTTGTTGTAATTCTAATCCACAAGGTAACTTATTGTTTCGGACAGTTTCGACGAGTCGGTACGAATATGGTATATATGAACGGGTAAATGTTTAAAAAAAACTTTCAGCCCATCCCGATCCTGTATCGACGGTGCATTTCAATCGTGAAATGTTGAATGTGGGACGCAGCAAGTGGACAATGTTTAAAAACACTGATTGATGATGATAATCCACCGGTTTCATTTGTTGAATTTACGCCAAATGGAAAGTATAAATTTAACCAAGAAATAATCTAATATTGACTAAATTTGGGTTATTTGAAATAATAAAATTGGTTAAAACTAACTAAATCGCATGTAAAATTTCTTTTTTTTGGTTAATTTAACTTTTTTTTTGGTTATTAACAACTATTTTTTATACTTAAAAAATAACCAAATACTTTTGGTAAAAGTAACTAAACGTTTTATTTGAATAATTAAAGAGTGGTTATTCAAAATTAAAAATTATTGTAACCAAGAGTGTAAGTATTTATTTTACTAAGGCACGTGGTTGGTTAAAAAATACTAAGTTTTTGGTTAAATTGGCCTAGTGTTTTGGTGTTTTTGACCCAAGGTTTTCTCTGAGTGTAAGTGACCCGTTTATAAATACAAAGAAAGGTAGAAGATCAATATGACAAGTGTTTGAAATAACAGAACAAAACGATCCGAAAAATAAGAGTAGAGTTGATTAATCGGCACACACTCATTATTCAAACCTTCATAAAATATTTGGCATACGATTTACAGATTTTGGTAGACGACAAATAGCAGACGACATTGTCGCGAAAAATGCTTCTTCTGATTTTGATGAGCTTTGTCGTGGCTACCTTTGCTGAGTTACTCGGATGATAACGTCTTAACAGTTCCTGGAAATCACTTTAAATTGTTCGGAATTTATCACAGGTTCGCACTATGCTACTTTTTGCCATGAAAACCATTCTGCCTCTTTCAAAACAACTATTATGCTCTTCTGCGACTCAATATGCTTTAAACTAAATGATTGATGTTAGCTGGCGCATAATGTGAGAAGCTTCACAGAGAAAACTTTTAAGGTACTTTGTAACTGTCGAAACTACTATCTTTAATAGTAAACGTGGATAAAAGCTCATTCTACAAAGTCCAACAGATTCTCGTTTGAATCCAATGTACTAGAAGTCTAAACAGTTACGCATTGAGAACATTACATATACATACATTTGCAGTTCAACTAATGTGTCTCAAAGGTAGGGTGAGATAAAATCACCACTCGAAAAGGTAAATAAAAAATAATCATAATCGGACGCAAAAATAATCCAACTCCTTTTGAAACAAAACGCAGTCAGATGGTTTATTAATTGTTGCAACAATTGTTTGCCACGGTAGGCACTGTGCAATTTCATAACACATAACGACCCGTTTATAAAAATAAAAAAAACGTCGAAAGTCCAAAAAATACGAGTAGAGTCACTCCGAAGCGAACTCATTATTTAGATTTTAGTTTGTCGACAAATAGAAGATGACATGGCCGAGGAAATCCAGTAACGCTTCATCTGATTTTGATGAGCTTTTTCGTGGCTACCTTTACTGAGCTACGTATATGATATAGCTTTAACAGATTTTGGAACAAAACACTTACGTTTTTCGGAATGCATCACAGGATCGCACTACACTACTTCTTGCTATGAAAACCATTCTACGTCTCTCTACCCGGCTTACTACGAGTCAACTAAAGTACATTTGGGATAAAATCCGATGTACGAGTTTTGGAATCGTAAATAATTGGAAGCTCTGTTGCTAGTATTTCAGGCTGAAATTAGTGTACTTACACATTGTATAGTTGAAGTCAAAATAATACTTTTTGTGAAGGAAGCAAATCTTTACTTAACTCATTAAACAAGCCTTTAACCAAATCTAACTGACCAATCAATGGGTTTTCTCACTTTTAACAACACGAAAAAAGGTTTCAATTACCTAACCATCTTAATCCAAAAGTGGAGACCTTGCGTGGAGTAAAATTCTTTATTAGGACCCGTCGTCGATCAAATGAGTTATCGAGGGTTTTACTTTTTGGTATTAAATATTTGTTAATACCAAAAAGTAAAACCCTCGATATTCCCCTAATTAGATTTGATACCATTATAAAAAGTTGAGTTATTTATAATTAATCCTCTGGTGAATTAACCGTCACCATTTCTTTATTGTTTTAAACCTAAAACAAAGATATAAGCTACCGCAAAATATAAACAACGGTAGATTTATTGTTCAAGACTACAAAATTGACAGATTTCCGTACTCAAGCATCGAGAAAAGAAACGGTCACCTCTTATTCACTGTATAGTCGCTACTTCTCATATACTGCTGGAACAAGGACATATATATGTTCATTCCCTCCCATCGTTAGGAGCTAGTTCAAAATTGGTGGCTTGTTCCAACGGTAGCTTATTAAAAAGGTGGCAGTTAGGAGAAGGTCAACACCGTGATGGCCGAGATTTAATTCGTTATACTTAAATACGCTAACCAAGTAATTGAGTACTCGAAATCGTAGATAGGGTTCAGGTTTATGTCAAAAGCAGTTGAATCAGTTTCTTAATGAAAACCCACCACTATCTTGTAACTTCAAGATTTTGATTTTAACGAATAAAGTTTTTTTCAGTTTTGATCCATATAATCTACGATTTGGCTATGTAATGGCGTAAAAAAGGATGTAAACAAAAGAGTGAAGGAGTTTGGATTACCTTGAGCGCCACAAATGATCAAAAAGCAGACAGGCAGATAGTTCAATGTAGCAATGGGTGACTAGACATGCTTCGAAAACCCAATCAGAAGTACAAAAACACTGAAAAAGCTCATGCATTGAGTGTATGTATGGAACAACGTTCCGTTCAAAAAATGGGTTGCAACTTTTACAAGCCATACAAGGCCCGTACCGCGTCTACAATCTGACTCCATCGGTTTCGATCTCCACGTCACTTTCTACGCCGACAGCGACCTCTTCGCCTACAGAAAGGCGGTTCTCTTTTCAAAGACCGCTGTATCATTCGGTTTGGATCAGCATGTAGAGCCGGTGTTTTCGCTGACCTTTGATTTCATGCACGATATTAGAAATTTACATTAAATTCCTTATCTCGTGATTGAAACGAACTCGGTATGTGCCATTTTAACGTCTTGACCAACGGATCTGTTCAACACTCTGTCCGATTTCAACATATATCAGTATTTGCAAGATATTTTGATTTCAGAAGTGGACGTTACGAATGCCAGAAAAGCCCGATTGTCAGCGGCAAGGCGAATCTAGATATCCTCTCCCACATTCTTGATAAATCAAATTCAAAAACCCACAGTATTGGTTTTCTGGATCGAAACGTTTAAATTTTGAATCGTGTTGGAATTTTCGTTGCAGAAACAAAATTGTTTGATTTATAGTCTGGCATGACACAACGACTTGTTAAAAACATGTAACAGATTTTTCTGAACGAAAAATGGCCCAATCATGGTTTTGGCCCAAACACCAGCCCAAATAGTCTTTATTAGTCATGCAATACCGTGAAATGACAGAGTATGGAATAGGCCTGGTTGGTCATCAAAAATTTGGTTTAAAAAAACTGGTTCAGTGTCAACCAGCTGAACGACCGTAATAACGTTCATAGTTTTTCAATTAAACGACGTGGTCGATTTTTTTCTTATTTTTATCAAATTTAATTTTGTACGGAAACAAATGCAAATCATCCTTCAAAATGGGCCGAAAAGTGTTTCTACTGAACGCAGCGATTATACAACACTTTTGGCTTCTGACCAATTATTTTTCTTTCCTTATCTCACTGTCTGCTTTAACCACTTCATTGGAACGCCTTGGTTCCAAACGACAAGTACTGTTGTCAGACGGTGCGTATAGTGTACGTTCAACATCGATAGATATATAGCGCATCGTTATTGCACTCGTACATTTTATATTTACTACATGATACACTTAAACACCAAATGCTGCAGCACCATCTACGTCAAATGGAAAACAACATAGTTAATGTGATGACTAAATGTATTTTTTAGATGGGCCAAAAAAAGCTTCTTCGTTGAGTGACTCGATTCTTGACATCAGGAACTATTTAGAGAAACCTGGTATTGACAAAAATTAGTGTTTTTTCGAATTCTAGAAGACGTCGAACACTAGACTTAAAGAAGTTGCAGAAATACTTTTCTGTATTACAGTAACATCCTTGCCTTCAGAGATTTTGGATTTTTTCAAAAGCTGGGCAAATCATTACTGAACGTCGAAATAGGTTGAAAGAGAAAAAGTTAAATGAATTACTCTTTATCAAACAAACTGCTCGAATTTTTGAGGATATCCGGCAATTTATTGTTAGTAGGACCAGAAAACCTAATACATTTGCGTCCAAGCTCATTAGTCACTAAGCCACCATTTTTTGCAGATCTGGTGTTATAATAACGATTGTTACTCGAAAATTTTCAATTGGTGAGAAATGAAGATATCTTCAACATATATCATCATATAGATATCATATATATATATATATATATATATATATATATATATATATATATATATATATATATATATATATATATATATATATATATAGGACGTGTGTATATATATATATATATATATATATATATATATATATATATATATATATATATATATATATATATATATATATATTTAACATTCACTAGACGGTGGCCACGATATGTTTAATGATATGCACATTATCACAATTCACAACTGAATGATTACATATTTTTATTGTAACGCGTTTTTCCGGCTCTTGATATTGTATCTGAACGGAACAGAACATCATTTTGTATAATTTTAATTAAAATATTGTTCATTTACCAATCAAATTTCCATAAACATAAATTTAATTAAAAAAAACAATTAGAAGCACCGCATCTCAAATATAGACTCGAAATGCACCAAACAACCGCACAGTTATTTGTTCTTCTAGTGCGCTATATGCAGAATACATATACGAGAGTACGGCATAAAAAAACAACAAACATCTTAAGTAGTTACCATATTTTATATTCCTTCTCTATATATCATTATCGTACATATATATTCAATGTAATGTTTCCCGGTTCTAATTTTTTATTTCCCAGATAGCATTTGTCTTCTCTTCACCTATAAAACATATCCAAGAGTCTCTTTAATAACCAAAGAAATGTGGAAAGAAAAATTTATACATTTTATAATTTTCATCATATATACAACACAAAACAACTAGATAATATACAACGATGTATGTATGTTGTGTATGTGGTAGAAGAGAATTTCTTTGTACCATAAACATACACTTATGTAATTCATTTCCATAATATATGTATGTATACAAAAAAATAAAATAACAACACGATATATGTTCCTAGCATATATAGAATATATATATATATATATATATATATATATATATATATATATATATATATATATATATATATACATATATATATATATATATATATATATATATATATATATATATATATATATATATATATATATATATATATATATATATATATATATTGTATATAATACAAGAAAAACATATATAGAGCAACATACAACGAAAATGAAGCTTTTCCTACTATGCTGAAGAAAAATTACACCAAAGGAAAATTTTGCTCTAGAATTTTCGTTTTTTAATTTTTGTTTTTTTGTGTTCGCAACGATAATAAAAATAGAAAATGAAATCAAGATTAATTACAATAATAAATTTTTATTTTTTTTCCAACTTTTTTTTTTGTTTTTAAGTCTAAAAGAAAAATAAGAATATTTTTAAAGATTTTCATGAAAATTAATGTCAGTTGCGTTTTTTTTTTGTGTTTTTCAGTTTTTCCGCGCGAACAAAATACCATTTTTCCTACTTGTGTATGTATGCGATAAGTTTTTTTCGTGTTTTAAATATCGTTTCGATGATACTTTGTAATATTATATATTATGTATATGTGTACATATTTATGTTGATGTATCATAAATTTTTATGTTAAAAATTAATGATTAGAAATAAGTGTGTAGCACAAACAGTTTTTTATTTTGACAAATACTTATAAATAAATAATTAATGGCGCATCGAGCTTAATTTGCTCGTGGGTGGTGATCTTCGTACCGCAGGTGGTGGCAGTTGGATCCTAAAAAGTATTATATAATTGTTAATCCAATATTTCGCAAAGGCAACGAATAGAGGACTAATATTAATCTTGCCCTTATCTCTAAGCTCGGCAGTAAGAAACAACAAGCCGTTGGTAAACTCTACTATCTGTTTTGGGCGTTAGTTTGTAAAAACCATTAATAAGGGCCGTGGCAGCATAAACAATTATACCCGCTGGAATTACTTCGGATGCCACATACAGACTGATTTGAATTTTACCATAAAAGTTATTATATATATATATATATATATATATATATATATATATATATATATATATATATATATATATATATATATATATATATATCTGCGGCAATTCAACATAACCACTTAATATCACATAAGTGATTTTGTCAAATTTTATTTCTATTTGTTCCTTTAAGCATCATTTAGAACCAAGCCAATTTTTAAAGTATTTGCTTAATTTTTAACCGAGTTATGCCTATAAAACAAAATCACTTAACTGCACTGAATTGCATTATTTTACTTTATGCATTATTTAACATTTCTTTTATCATTATTACTATATTTTTTACTATAAAAAAAATTACAATATACATTATTTTTAGGTAGTGACAACGTAAACATACCAACTTGTTCCAAATCGTTACCAGTAGTGGTTCAACGTGAACATAAAACATCATTCAGTTGTGTTACTGGAGTTTGTAAAAGTGATATATACCCTGAATTGATAAAATATGATGTTTCGCCTAACGCTTATCATGAATCCAGCTTTAGTGAGTTCGACGATTCAGATGCCGACCCTAACTATATACCAGATTCAACTGATATTGACAGGACGCCGCAAGACAAATTGAAGCATATATTGAATGTGTAGCAATTCAAAATGAAGATATAATGCAAATTCAACCAGGCTCTTCAAAATCATCAATTCGTAAGCACATAAAGATAGCCCGTAATTCGGGTAAACCATATTTAATAATACAGTGAAAGCCAGAGAATGTAAACAGCTAACTGCTTTCCGTTTCAACTGTATAAACAAAATTTCGTTTGCACAGCAAAATATAATTTTTATAAAAAATACTGGTCACTTGGAGACTATAATCGTCGAATTTGTTATTTATCTGGTCTTATACGAATAAATCCTATCAAAAGAACGACAGTTTCCAAGACACCGACTTCAAAAAACCGACATTATATAGTTATGTATATCATGTGGAAAATAATGGACTACAAACTCAACTCTGTCAAAAATGTGTCAGACATACACTTGGCGAAACAGACAACTTTACAAAGTCGGTTGCGAAGAAAAAATTAGAAACCGATGATTTTGATAAATACCTTGCTGATCGTAGAGGAAAATCTGTTCCACCAAAGAAACTGAATGCTGAAAAATAGAGGAAATCAAGAAACATATTTCTTCATTTCCTGCGTAAGAAAGCCACTATTCACGGGCTCATACATCTCAAATGTATCTGGAAGCAGATCTGACATTAGCGACAATGTACAAGCTCTATTCTTCCAGTCATTCAGCACCAGTTTATTTATCAAATTATTCAGAAATATTCAAAGGTTTGTGTTTTATAATGAATTTTAATTTCTATTTTTGCAGGAATGGGCATCAAGTATAGAAAGGTGAATGAATCTACCAAACTCAAAGTAATTGAAGACCAAAAAATACACCATGAAATGGCATCAAGCATATAATGCTAAAAAACTTGATAAGGAAATGGCAGAAACCTTGATAAGGAAATGGCAGAATTTCTCTGCTCTATCTAAATCCAAATTCACATTTCGAAAAATTGATATGGAAGGAAAGAAATTTTCATGGAAAGACGTGTAATGGCTAAACAATTTGGAAACGTTTTTTATAAATGTTCGCATGATGAAGCAAAACCATTCAAACAACTATTAATTTCCAAAAGAGGTGTAAGCAATGTTAACATTTCTGAATGCTGTGCATCAATATTACTGACCCTTGTATGGAAAACAAGTATGTAAGAAGGTATTTCGAGAATGCAAAGAATGTTTCCGGACCCATCCTACACCCATGAGTCAACAAATGGGAAGTTTACCAGAGGAACGAGTTCATGTTTCACCACCCTTTTACACAGTAGGGATAGATTCACTATCGCATCCGCGGTAAAGCACCAACAAAGACTTATCTTTGCCTCTTCATTTGTTTCGTCACGAAGGCAATACATTTGGAGTTAGCCTAAGACCTCAGTACACAAGCATTTATGGGATGCTTCAAACGTTTCGTGAGTACACGAGGTCTATGTAAACGTGTATTCTCGGATAACGGCACAAACTTTATTGGAGCTAATACAGAATTGCGTGAAATATATGCATTGTTATCATCACAAGATTTAAAGGAGGAGCTGCAAAGAAGTTGTGACGATGACAAAATAGAATGGAAACTTACACCGCCAGCCAGCCCAAATTTTGGTGGTTTGCATGAATCGGGAGTAAAACTAGCCAAATTTCATCTTCGCCGTACAATGATGGCGGCGAAATTTGCGTACGAACAACTTATGACTCTAATCAAACAGGTTGAGGCTGTCCTTTACTCTCGACCGTTTGGTCCAGTTTCAAGTTGTATTGATGATTTCGACTGCCTCACACCAGGACATTTCCTGATTGGACGTCCACTTACGTCACTTCCAATGCAAGATTTACCTGATAAATCACCACATGAGACCTGGAAACAAATCAACTTTTACCATCGTACCTTTTGGTATCGCTGGTCGACGGAATATTAACGATCTCTCCAGCAACGGACTAAACAATCTAAAAACCTCGCTGTTGGCGATTTAGTGGTTCTTTTTGAAGACAATCTACCTCTTTTGAAATGGAAACTTGGTCGAGTCATCGAAGTTTACACCGGAAAGGATGGACTTGTGCGGGTTGCTAATAACCGCCCAAGGAGTGTTAAAACGAGGAATTTCGAAAATCTGCCGACTTCCTCAAAATGATATTGAAACGACTTAACGTTTCAAGGGGGCGAGAATGTTGGCGTAGCAACAAAAGCAATATTAATATTTTAATTGAAATTTCCTTTTTAAATACTCAAACGATTTCAGTTTAAGTACAAGTATAACAGCTTAAATGTAAACACTTATAATTAGATGTCGCTTATAATCTAAATGACACAAAAAATTTATAACAATAATGTATATATCAGATTAATCACATCCAGTCAATATTTACAACTCACGGAGTGAAGATAACCAAGTTAACCTTTTTTTTACGAATTTAATAAAATTGTATTGACTATTTTTTTGGAGTTCAATTATTGTATTAGACTTTCCTAAACATGTACGATTTGGTTAAAAGTCCTCCTACCAACACAAAAAAGCTTGTGCTCCATCACTGATTAAGCACCAAACCAGCGTAATTAGAGAGACATCAAATTAGAGAGACATAATTCAAACCTCACTATGAAGTCATTGAACAACCTAATCCAGGGGCAGCTTCGGTTATGGCAAGAAATGCTTCAACTACAAGAGTCTCAAACATACGAGCAAAGAGTTCGGTCAGTGCTAGTGACCATGCTAGAATTGACTCTAGCACTAAGCAATCTAGAAGATACACAAAAAGGGTTATTGGATGTAGTCTCATTGGATATTTCATGCCCATCCACAGTTACCACAGCAAACTATTTAGCTGTCGACAGTACGCGTGAACACGTTATATTTTTAACAAAAGAAGAAGTAAATCGCTGCCAAACACTTGCGCTAGTCATCATGCAGCGAAAGCCAAGATTTGAGGCCTTCTGCAACATTGTTTCAATAACGGGAGCTAATCATTGGATTAGGCTAAGCGCCCTAAACCAATGGATTTATGTAGTGCTCTACGAAACCACAGTAGATGTAATAGGCGGCTCTAAAATCAAGTCTCATAACTAGCCCATAACATAAAAAGGGAATCTCTGAAAAGTTCTGGACTAATACATGGGGCTAAAAATTTGCATTATCTCAATTCATATATTAAAAACAGCACATTAGAAGTAGACAATTTAGAACTACTAACCACTCCTGATTTACGTGATCTGGACAACTAAATAGCATCGCTAAGGGAAAACGAAATTTTAATTGATGACCAAACCATCCATCATATCCACCACTACACCATGACTCACATAGTGATTTGGAGTTTCCTACTAATGTCAACGACTAACGACAGGCTTGACCAAGGGCAGACGAAGATTGCGCTTATACAGCTACCAATCTTTGATGTCGTTTAACTGTTGTAAAGTGATTTGATGTGGGGATGCCATTAGTAGGTGTGGCTTTTACTTGGATTTGCTTTGGTGGCATAGGAAATGTTCCGGAATTGTCTTGTTTCCCTGCTTTTTGTAAAAATGTGAGCATCCAGATTTTATAAAACCTTTTCCACCACATCCAAAAAGAAAATCTTTGACGAATAGGCATTGCACAATTTGGATAGACATGAGTTGGTTGCTGGCAATTCTAGTAACAATTTTAAGATTGAGGTAATGAGATTGTAGGTGTAATAGATGAATTTGAATGTAATTGTGATGTTAGTTGAACATTCGTTACATTTACCTCTAAAGAGAGATTTGAAAAATCAGGAGTAACTATTTCGTTCACATATCCCTTTTGTTGACACAACAGCGCAGGGGCGAAACCATTCCGATTCCATGTGTCATCATGAGCAATACAACGACAAACTAACTACATATATCAGTGAATTGAATATCCGTTGGTCGATCCTAAAGTCCATAAAATTCATAAAAATTATCACGTAGCTTTTGCTTTCTAGATTCAATTTGATGGCGGATATCAAAATCTGAACGGTCCGGTACACATCAACAGCGGTACCATAAAGAGTTTAATGTAATTCGTTAACCAATCGATAGTCAGAAATATTTTTGGATTTTGATACTTATTAAAAAACCTTATATATTTGATCCAGCCAGTTGATCAAAGAGCAATTTCTACTTTTAAAGCCTACTACTTTAAGATGACATTCAAACAATTAATTGATACAACTTATGGTCAAGATAGAGTTTCAATTCAAAATTGATGGAAAACCTATAACATTTGTGATGCTGAAGTCAATATTGGTAAAACATGGGATGAAATGAAGCCGTCCACGTTGAAAAATGTTTGGAAAAATATTTGGTCAGACAAGATGATGCTCATGCTATACGCCATGCAGGAATTGTGGCAGATTTTATAAGATTTGGAAACTAACTTGGGCTTAGGAAATTAGAAGAATCTAATAGTATATGCTTGTTAAAGGCTCATATCGACAGTCTTTCAGGTGAATAGTTGATACAGCTGGAACAACTTGAAGCTTAGCTGCGGATCACGACCAAGGACTCATATTGTTGATAGTTAAGATGCCGGATCGCTAAATATAACGGAACAAGCGTACTTAATGAACATTTGCACAATATAAGTCAGATAGCCCGAACTTCCAACATCAATTTTGTTGGTTTCTTTCTTGGCCTAATTTTATGAATATTCATATTCATCCCGAGAAAGTGTAGCGATCACAGAAAAATATAATGTCACCCAGAATCAATTTTTCTATATCAAAAATGTATACAAACTCGAAAAAATAAATTGTAGAAAGTATGAACCATTAACCTATGGTAAGGAAATCAATAGGCTGATATTAAATTTGAATACCACCAAATCTAGAGATAAATCTATATAGTGGCATATACGGCCAGATAGGCCATAACAATACCAATAGACCGTATATACGTCATTTCCATATGCTGGGGATAGAACAGTCTTTGTGTGACTTTTGTTTGCCAGGATTTTCTCATATACATACAGAAAAAACGTAAAAAAGTAAATTCAAAGAGATTGTGACAGTGGGTCAACTGTATCTGGCCTTATTGATTGCGTCTTGGTCTCAAAAACCTGAGATCGGATGTTTTGAAATCAATAACACAGATATATAGAGGCAAAAAAAAATGACGGGATTGCTGAAATAACATGTTATTTTAAGGTGTTTCACTTTTGCCACCGATCTAATTGTATCAGAAACAGCAGATCGCCTTATCGAGCATCAGAAGTACTCGTATAATTGCAAAAGATCTCGATAGTGTGATCAAATTTATGCAGCTGTCATTTTACATAGATGTACGTATTTCTTTACAACTACTCCTACACGTCTGGTTTAAAATCCAGGCATACCTGGTGATCATCTTTGGACGGAAACCTCCTTGGTAGTTACCAATAATTTCTTCCACCAGAGGAATACTTCTTACCAAGATCAGGTCCGACAGAAACTTTTTGAATATTGGGCAAAATGCGGTCACTTTCCATTCTTCGAGCATAACATAACTACATGTTGGCATGGCTATGGTGAATTCTTCATAGAATGGATCCTCAATGAACACCTCCATTCGGTCTGTATTTGGGGGTATTCAAATATCAGGAAAATGTTCAAGCCATGTATCGAGTACCGCATCAATTTTTTATTTTTTTACTCAACAGTAAGACGATACTTCTTATTAAATCGATGGGCTTAGTTTTCACTAAACCAAGAGTTTCTGGGCATCATCGATCACCGAAGCGTTCAATACTTCCCAGACAGTCTTCACTTCATTTCTGCCCAGGAATTTCGTTTAAAACCGATTAGATCTCCCGTTTTAGATAACTTAAACCCACCGTTTTGGAATCAACACATGGTCAATTTGGTTTCGGGGTGCTTAAAGTGGATGTAACTCTGTTTCCAATGGAGACATGATGCCATTGAAATGATGACATCAATGGGTAGATGCAACACAGCCAATTGAATATATACAGGCTAACACAGGCTTGTTTACCGGCGGCCGAGGTCAATTATACTGTGTTGCAATGTATAGCCCCGAAATACATAGTCTTCACCTTTCTTCCACGTCCCGAACTTTAATCGTCAGCCCAGCTATCCAACCAGATTTAGTAGTTCCAACAATCCCTCATAAAGAGGTTTTTACCCTCTCAAATATTTTTATTTCTTCAAAACTAAAAAATTGATACAAGTATTTTTCAAAAGTCAAATCGATCTATTCCGATCTTGTAGTTCCTAATTTGGTGTCGTTTGGTAAGAAAATATGGTGTTACGTTGCGGATAAGCACAGTGGACTAAATATAGTGGGCATTCGGAATGCTAATGCGAAGTTGTGTATAATCCTCTATGTGCCACATAATCAACATAATAAAGCGGATTCAATCGGCCGTCACTATTTTACTATGTACCAGATCAGTTCTTGCTCAACTGGAGACAAAATTCGAACTTAGATGTGTCGAAACCATCAAAAAGGGAGGGTTTTGATTCCCTATATGAAAACACCTAATTTACATGGAGCATAGTGATAAGATTACCAAAAGTTGGATAAACGTAGATATCGATTATATACACTAATTCCATTACATATGGAGTACCGATTGGGACCAAAGCTCTCCCTAATCATTATCTATCAAAGACAGTTTAAATATTCAGTAGATAAAATAAAAATGAACACAAAATGATCAAGTTAAATTATTCAAAAGATATTTAATAAAATAACAATAATATCGTCTTCAATTTAAATTTTTCCCACTAGGAAAATCTTTACGTTTTCCAACAGTAGAAATGTATAAAATACGTAGAAAGCACGTACAAATTACATTCATACATGTGTGTACGTTTTTGTGTTTCCTTACACTTTGGGGACGGTTTACTTTGTACGAGTAATTGTGTCATGAATATTCTGTATGTGTGTGCGTGAGTATGAGTGTTATCTTATATAGTTTAGTATTTGAGATAACTATAAAATTTACCGCTTCAATTCACATACATACAATGATAATCATCGCATCTACCTCTTAGAACCATAAAAATCACAACGGAAATATTATATATTCACTTAATATTTTTAAGCCACACGACGAACTTAAAGCGGGAAGATGATAAAACAAAACAAAAAAATCTTAATTAAAAAAAAAAAAGAAAATTAAAATACAATTAGAAATCAAATTCCATAATCCTACTTAGAGATTTTTCGTATCTAACCTCAAAAATTTTTGTAAAACCAACGAAATTAAATTAAAGCTACCGTACCGCGCCGCTTTCCATTCCTCGTACCCCGATACACTGTGCACAGTGGATATAGAGAGTGATCCAATAGGAGGTAAATTTTCCAATTGGGATTCATGCCTGACAACTGTTATGTTCATATGAAATTATTGGAAATTCATCACCCGACCTAGAGTCCGTACGAACGAATGTAATGTGAAAAAGCTCTGGGTCTCTCATATGGTACATTTTGAAGAGACTTTGGTGCATAGAGATAAAATACATTTTTTTTTTAAATTAAGCTTTAATTGAGTGCAGGGTGGATTTTTAGACCGTCCTAGCTTGTAACTGTCAGAGCTCTTGCTCTTGTTGATAGGCTGCCTTAAACTTGTGTATTTTACACTCCAACGGAAACTGAAAACCGGACAACGAATTCCTTTTGTTCGATAAATAAATTCGCGCTTAGCATCTTCAGTTCGAGGTTTTGGCGATTGTAAAGGCTTCTTTGTGGGGCTCAAGGGTGAGATTCTGGAGCCCAGACTAATCGTAGTAACCAACTACTAGTGGGGCTTTAATGATGCACGGTATAAAAAGAAGTAATAATTTATGGCTTTGAAGCTATAAACGGAACTTTCCGTGTCTCAGCTGAGACATTATGAACCATTTCAACGTATTGGTGCTCATTGTAGGTGGTTAGTCCGACGCATGATTTTACACACAACCGCTTTTTTGTCATCCGGTGCATGTTATTTTTTTGGTTAACGGCGAGAATTGAACTTGAGACTCTCCTAACCATAAAGCTACAACCGGGATAAAAAGTAGTAAAAGTCAAAAAAATTGGACAAAATAGATGATCAATTGCGATCCAGAAGCATTAACGATGAGGTATAGAAAATTTATTCCAGTACAAAGTCTAATTTCGAAATCTCGAGAAATCGAGCAACGCAGCGTTATAGAGCAGGACGCTGGTCACATAATATCCTATACGCTGAACTTCTGAAGATTCTGTGACATGGACCATAAAACCTATACGAACGAGCATTAACTACCGTCTAATATTGTACCTATTATGTAATCTACAGCTAGAGTGGTAAAACATTACATTCCTCCACCTGCGGCTGAAATATCACTCGATGACTGAGCTCGAACTCTTTCGGAGCGTCGAAGGTAATCTGGATTAGTCGGTTCCTTAACTGGTTTCGTTGTGATTGATAACTTCGGATGGCTTCGGTTCCGTTGGTTGATTGATAACTTCGGCCAGTTCTCTTGGTGACAATCGCTCGAATCCATTTAGGACCTGCAGCGTAGTTTCGGGCCCAAACGTCGGAATTTTCAGATAGAATTCTAGTCTTGCGTTCAATACTCATTTTTTCTCTCGATACCCGAATCGTGTCAGGGTGTAGACGATCAAAATACGTCCCTATTCGACGGTTGAAAGGAAGTTCGGCTAGACTTTTTCCAGTACTAGTTGATGGCGTCGCATCACTGGATGCTTTCTTGAAGTAATCTTTTGTAGACCGTACCATTTGCTCTGTTTGTCAAATCTCATGACTTTGAGATTCTCGCATTGAGATTCTTGGCATGGTATACAGGAACGGACGGCCATTTCATTATCCTCATCAATCTTAGGCCACTACACATAGCTCCTCGCCATCGATTTCGTACGTTCTACCCCTGGATTGACTGTATGCAGTGCGGTGAGAATGGTCTTACGGTAGCATGATGGAATAATCGTGCGCTGACCCCACAGGAGGCAATCCTTGATTCAATTTATTTCATTTTTTCGGGTCCAAAAAGGTTTGAAAGGGTCGTCCACTTTTTGAGGTCATCCTATCAAGCACCATGAAACTACGCGTGATAGAATAGGGTCTTTCTGTGTCGACCTTGCTGCATCCTCTGCCAGAACAACTGGATGTTCGAGAGATTCTATCAACATTATCTCCTCTTCTTCGTCAATTGGTTGTGTTATATTATTAAGCAGACGATTAAGAGCATCTGCGTTCCAAATATCCTTGCCTGGGCGATAAATCAGGCGATAATGATAAGCATTCAGGACTACGCTCCAGCGCATCATTCTCGGAGACAAGAATCCTAGGAGCGGTAAGTGATCGGTCACAATTGTAAACTCACGACCATTGACAAAATCGTGAAACTTTTTTACGCTTACGCAAGCGATAATTGATAAGATGAAGACCATTGGAGTCGATTCGGTAATCCAGAAAATCGACAGCATCGCTTCCAATCACACATTTATCCTTTCGAAGACAAATTCCCGCTTCATCAAAACGTAGAAAGATTTGGCTAAATCTTTGGTGTAGTTCATCAGTAGAAGAAGCGAAGATAATAACGTCATCAAATTATGGAATAATCCCTGGAATTTCTCGAAGCACATTTTCAATAAAGCTCTGAAAAATACCTGGTGCCGTTGAGATTCCAAACTGGAGGCACTTCACTTTAAAAGCCCCTGTTGTTAACGGTTGTTTTATATAGTCCCCCGTTGGGACAATCGGAGTCGCTCAATCACTGTAGTCCACATACTCTAAAATTCCCTGGTCTAACATTTTTGGTGGTTCCGCTTCGATTGGTCCACGGAGACTTTTTTAATCACCAGTTATTATTTAATGCATTTCTCAAAAGCTTTGGCCACGGCTGACCCAATTGATATATTGGCCGGTAGTTGGAAGGGTCAGTTTTATCACAACCACGATTAAGAACCGGTTGCACCATCGCACTCTTCCAGGCGTTCGGGTATTTACCTTGCTTATAATAAGGAGATTAATTTTAGTTAATATTGGAGCCAAGCCACTGGCAAATTCCTTCAATATTCGAACATGAATTCTGTCAGTTTCGGTGGCCTGATTTATGTCCATTGCCTTCAGGTTCCTGAAGACAATTTCCTCCGAGATGTTGACAGGATCCATTTTGGAGCCACAATACGGAATTGATGGAGACGTAAATCCATCGGGGACAAATAAGGTTAAGTTCGAAGTGAAGACGTTTGCCAGAAAGTCGGCCTGCAAATATGGATCCACCACCAAACCACCGCCTGTACATTTCAATGCTGAAATAGATGTTTTAGAAGTATGGGCAACCGAGGCGACCATTTGGTAAAAGTTGGGATCGATGACTTTTAAGTCGGATGTCTTCTTGTTGTCTGTTGCCGGTTGACCTTCGTTTGCGTCATCGATTTAGTTTATGTGCGTTGGAACAATTGCGTTTTTTTTATCAAAATATTGTGTTCAGCGATGAAGCTCATTTTTAGCTGTTGACGTATCCACAACAAACAAAATTTTCGTATTAAGGCTGATTGATATCCAAGAGAAATTCAAGTAGCGTGTAAGGGACAATGGCCGTGTAGCCGACTTGTGGTTTCAACAGAACGATGCTACATGGCATAGAAAATTTTTCTATAGATCATCTAAGAGAGTTTAATGTAAATTTCGGAATCTCTTTTTAGACTACCCTTTATATATATACGATGGTGTATAAACGAAATTAATCTCGGAGTAGGTACATAACACACCGTCTAGAAAAATACTTAGTTTAAAATTAAGCACAAAAACAACAACAATTGTGCTATAATAGTTGTGCTTGTGGTATTCGAATGTGTGTGAGGCAGTAAATCTTTAGAATTTTGATTGCCACTGAATCCAGGTGAGTATTGTTGTTGTCTTATACATAAGTTACTATTTTTCCAAGAAAATATTATGTTCTTTAACTTAACACCCGTAAACATACACACACACACACACACACAAAACAAAAAGCTTCAAAACTTCTAACACTCTATATCATATCAAAATATCACCCTTTTATTTCCCTATGCTGTATATGCTCGTACATACATATATACATAAACTCTAAACATATATTTTGTGATGTAAAAATATTTTTATGTTCTACATTTTTTTTCGCGTAATTTATTGAATTAAGACACGTGAATTATGCTACAACAACAAGAGGAATAAACGAAACACTTAAAAAAAGTATGTTTGGTTCAAATGATACAACATTAGGCTGAATAAATGTGTGTGTGTGGGTTGTATACATACATATATATACATAAAATCGATGAGACCTAAATTAAGAAAATTGGTTTTGTGCGCGATTTAAAGTAGGGTGGCATAGGTGGGGGAGAAGGTGAAACATTTATTTTTGGCGATATATAATATAAACAGTGCCCATTGGGACATGAGCTTTTCTGCCAAATCAAAGTGTTTCAATTCCCCGCTCGATTTTATGGGTAGCAATTTATTGACTGACATACATCCGAAAATAAGTACATAAATTGGTATATTTTACTTTGATATCGAGGACAGCGTGTACTATATATAAGGGATGATATATCGAATTACATTTATAGGGTGGGCCAACATTGACTTTCATTTTACATAATCTAGTGACGTCGAAATGTGTAGCTTAAAATATAGCATGAATGTATTGGGAGCCTGAATATCAAAGACAATGAATCCAATTGGAACGGGATAAATCTAATTAGATCCAATTAGAAATGTTTTGGCATGAAACACCACTCGATCACATTTTGTGATTGTAATGGAGTGTCTTGAAGCACATGTGGGTTTGTTAAGTGAAAGTCAAGATAATTATGCAAAATTCGCTACATTGTGGTTTGAGAAATTTCCAATTCCTGTGAACGTCGTAATTCGGCCCATTTTGCCCTGAAGCACTTACGGTTGAAATATTTTTGATACTTCGAACGATGCGTTGTCTAACCGGTACAGAAACATCTTATAGTGCGTATTTGGACTCGAATTAGTCATAATATAACGCACAGCCTGTCAAAAGATTATTACGACTAAAAATTGGAGCAAACACTCTTACAATTGCGACCACCGACCCCAAATTGTGGTTTCGACCGACTCAAAACTTTTCCATGAAAATACAAAATTGTTATGTTCCTATATTGATAACCACGTTACATTTGGACATATTGTTCTCGAAGTGATCAAGTGGCAGGTTAGTGAAATTCAGGTGACTTAAAATCAAAAGTAGTAGGACGACCAAATTTTTAGAAGTGCCTCGAAATAAAAAAAAAAGCTCAAAAGATACTAAGGTCGACGGCACTAATAAGCAATGAGAATGAAAGACCCTATAAAGACATAGTCAAAATATGTTTGTCAGCTATGGTTACTTTAGCTGATATACGGGTTTGATTGGAAAGAGGAAGGTAGCAGAGACCAAATAAACCTGTAATGATAAAAAGTCTTACAGACCGATATCCATTATTGAAAAACTGATCCTGTAGAGAACCAGGTCCTGATGGAACGACCACCAGTTTGGTTACATCGATAGACGGATGACAGAGCAAACATTTGATCGGGTTTGGCCTACAGGATGAGATTTCAAGCTCAAACAACGTTATAAACTCTATAATCGTACATAACTGATAGTCGTGAACTCGTAATGAACGACGAACAAGCTGTGGGTACGCACTGTACGCACTGCACAAGCTGTGGGTGTTATACGGAAAAAAATACTCTTCGACGTGCTACTCAATTAGACGTCTCTAGCCAACCATTGATTACGTCTTGATATGATATTTCTGAGCGGTAAGCCGTTGCTGTTCTAATCAAACAGTTACCTAATATCACGAGCAAGTTTGTTCCTTGAAAATGACGTATAATCACACTTCGTGAAATTAAGGCATTTGCACGTTCCAATGTGCTATAGTTTAATTCCTCATTTCAGTTATTTTTTACGGAAAACTGGGTTGCCTAACTGGTTCATCTGCCATGCAGTTTCCAAGACGAGCGAGACTAGGACTTATATTCAGCTGAAACACAGAAGTTTTAAATAAAAGATAGAACACCAGGACAAAGTGAGCGGTTTTTATAACTAATCCAATGCTATTGCATCATGTACCAAAGCTAAATGGGAATGCAGAATTATCTTGGCCTGAAACAAATGATCCCTGAAACAGATTGAATTATTAAAGGACACGAATTGGAACTTGATGTGCATTGGCACATTGTCTAAATAATAACTAGACTAATACTTCTGAAAATCGAAGTAACAAATTTTGGGTTGTACTGGCTTGGTGTAAGAGAAGATGCAGATACGAAAAACTCTTCAGTTTACTTCCATCCGATGCAGCTATATATTTATAAGTTCATATGCGTACAATACACGTTGCTGACAAAAATCACCCATTAGCTGTGTGCCTGTGACAAATAACTTTACTTTTTTAAATAATTTCTAGATCGTAAACGTTAGAATGGAATGAAGAGAATTTCACTCCAAAAGTGTTGCATAATCACCCAGCTACCTAGTCCGCAAAACCTAGTCCATTCACGACAGTTAGGCTGTAATTTTCAGAGTAAGGCGCACCACTGTAAGCACTGCAGTAAGAAGGTGGCTTAAATTTTCTCCAGAAATACTTAGTCCAAAATCTGATTCGAACCATAAGTTTTTGTACTTTGGAGACATATGGCACATCCAGATTAAATAACATTCTTTTCACTAATGATGATCAGTATTGCGTTTTTACTCCAGAGTTTTGGTTCTTCAAATTTTTCAATCACTGGCAAATGATGTTCAGAAATGATGATGTGTAAATGAAGTTCAGAAATTCAGCTACCCCTAGACTGGTAACTCATTTTACATTAGCCGCAAGATTACTAGACACACAGTTGGTACTTATCGTTGCGATAGTGCCAACAGGAAAATCTAAGGCATTTTGCACTTTCGCTCGAGGTAATAATATCTTTCTTATATGACCTTCTAGCATTAATCATAACCCCTTTAGCCCCTAATGACCGTTAAGGTCACTATATGATTTGGGCACCAACTTCTAACATCATGCTATTTTAATTTTTCCTGCGATTGATTAGAACAGCTCCTCTCTTATGCTCTCATAATTGCGAGCCAGCACATATTTATGTATTTCCGAAGTGAAGGATCTAGAATTTATACTTCTAAGTCATCTGACTGTAGTAGCTTCGCAACTACTCGATTTACGATTAGTGTTGCCACTGCACAATATGTCTTGCTGCCAAGCGACCATCTTGAACATATCACATATTTAATCGCCACCACCATCGAACACGTCTTTCTGAAACAATATTGGTGTTCTGCCAGGTTCACTTGCAATAGCCTCCTGTAGTCGGCTGCATACGATTCGTTCCCAAAAAGTTCTGTTATATTTACTGGAGTAAGATCGGAATAAGGTTTACGTATATCCGTGCTAGTTAATCTGATTACTGATTAAGAGGCAAAACGATTTCAATTGGAACGCGTTTGCAGACGTTTCAACTGTTGGTTGTGATAAGTCTACTGTTTATGATTATTTAAAAGGTTACGAAAAAATGATTGGGATTCGAATGATATGTTACGATTATGTTTCCAATGATATGTTAGCTCAAGAACCTGGACCCGCATCCACGTAAAACATCGCTAAAAATAAAAGGTTTGTGTAAAGATCTCTTGCTTCAACTATTCTTAACCTGGTATCGTTTAAGAATGATTAGGGGTTTTAGATGGGAACAGTGTCCTGTCCAACATCCGAATGTACTTTAACAGGATTAGAAAAACTTCTATTAATTTTAACAAACTGCTCGTGGTTACGATTAAGCCAAACGCTTTGCAAAAATGAGTATAGTCTTGATCACCTCCATAAATCTTCAAAGAAAAATCCCATCTCGGTGTGAATGAGAAAGAATGTAATCCATACAATAATTTTAACAAAGAAAATGCCAACATATAAGCAAGTTTTTTTTTTCAGCAATGTCGGACCAAAGAGAAATTCTTTGGCATTCTCGTATCAACCTTTCATCTAAAATATGAACCTGTAATGGTTTACACCAACCAAATAGCAAGATCGATAAATCGGAACGTTCTTTGATTGGTGTACTCACTATTCTTCCAAGTCAATACTGAGGAATAAGAAGGTGTAATGTAATAAAGTCTTCATTCGATTGATCTGGCTTAAGGAACGTTATGCATTCAGGTACGGTAAATCAAGTTGCTACTCTAAATACAGTTACATTTTTGAACTTGTCAAAAGCTATCGACGAATATGTGCATCAGCAACTTTACTGGTTTTAACTCAGGTCCTTAATCAGGTAACACTAAATCGTAAAGTCTGAAATAACAAATATCTTCAATGTACTTTTTTGCTTGGTCAAAATGCTGATAGGTTTTGTGAAAGCTCCTCCTTGTATCGTACACTTATATTATTGATCAAAAATTGAACTAACAAGAATATGAAAAACCCCAGACTGCACTAGTCTAGCTTATGGGTCAGTGTATCATCGCCATTATGTTAAGCATACGTATAGTATAAAATTGGATGAACCTTTGACCAAGTTGGTACGTTTTGACTAATTCGAATACTAAAAATGATTTCCTTGCCAGCCAATACTATTTCCTATACAAATCAATTAGGGTCTAACAAAGTGAGAGGAGTGTGATGTGTTTGTTATGAATGTGAAGCAATTGGAGACAATTCGATCTGTCAACTATCAAAACTTATTCAAATACGGATTAATCAAATGGATCCATACTATAAAGGTCGCCCTTATGATAACATTATATTATATGCAGAACTTGTGTATCGAATTGAGCTGCTTAGCTATAGCATTGCAATCGGGAAATGGTTCATCTACAATAATGTCAAAAGCATATCTTAAGGTACTACGTCAAGGAAACATCAAAGGCAAGGGACTCAATAATTTACTAGAACATAGCAACCCGGATAGTTTGTCAGAGGATAAACAGCCAACTACCTCATCTACTGCTGTTTTATGACCGGTTGAATTTGAAGTTAATTTGAAAGTGTTTATATAAAAAGACAGAGTGTTTGAGTCGACAGCAAGTACTTTGCCATTATTGAATTAAAGACAAAATCAGACCACCCAGGTGGCTCAGTGGTTAAAGCTGTGGCAGTTGGAGCGGGAGGTACCGGGTTCGTATCTCGATAGGGGCAGGATGCAAACGGGATTTTTCACTATCTGAATAAATACATCTGTGACCCCCTGTTGGAGTGCAGAACTCATGGGCCGACCCATCGTCCATGTCAACACTATACGCTGGCATGGAGCTATGCAATACGGAGATTGTTCTACGAAAATCGGACCTATAGCCGTACGTCCTCCATTTGGCCATTAAGGCGTAAAGTAGCACGTAAATAAGCGAACAACGAAAGAGCTGGGAGAGCCTTGAGCAATAGAACAGATTGCATAGTATAAAATCATGTCTCAACTTATAAATTAACAACTGATTCTTTTTTCTCAAGCTTTATATCTATGGCAGCTAAGATAGGGAATATTCACAAACAATGTGACACAAGAACTATAAGGTTGAAGCCGATCCAGATAATAGCGGCAATAAATACAAACATTAAACACAAGATGAGTGTATTCACTTAGCTTCTTCGAATTCGGTTAACTTTACAGCAAGTATTGAATGTGGGATTTAAACAGTACAAATTAACACAATTCTCTAGGTCCACCCATGATTTCTACAGAATGTCATTTTAAGAGAAAACTTTTTCGATACAAAACATTACGATGCTTACTAAGAAATTAGGCCAATTAAATCTGATGGACATCGAACTTTAACCATATAACTTTTACAATACGCAGAGGCACATGTCCACCAACAATATTGATCTCAACCAACGTCTTATATGAAGCATTGTATCAACCAACGATGTGGTTCATAAAATGAGTCACAGGTTGTGTTTGAATATTTCCTAAATGTAGATGTTTATACGACTGGGTATTTGAAGCTCAAGGTTCTCTTGATGCACCGGTATATATAGATACGGAGTATCATATAATTAGGATCGGGTTATATAATATTTGACGGGGTTCGTGAAGTTGGATACAATCCAATCTGACAAGAAAGAGCTAATACATAATTTAACAGTTTCAGCTTCGGTCCAAATATATATGCATTGGAAAGAGATTGGAAGAGAATCCTGTAGAAGGACAGAATTACTGTTTACTCTTTTAAAAACGACAAAGGTTGGTCTTATATAATATTGGGTCTTTATATATCAGACTAAACTCGTCCTGGAAACAACATATATATTTTGGTATCGTTTCTATGGTGAAATTTCCAATCACTGTCATCCAATAACATAATAATGTGGTCTTCCCAAAATATGCAAACTCAGTGGTTCGCAACATTAATTCCATACAAAAGGAATGACAAGGTATTTTGTTTTTTGATCTGATGTAACGAAATCAATATATGTTTGCTGTCTGATATGAACAAAAATATATATTTTAGACAAAAACTGTGTACAATGGTGACTATGTACCATAAAATTGGATTGATCATTAAAATTACACAAACCAAAAATACCAATTGAAGTAACCACCATATTCGTATTTTTAATTTTCAATCAATATTGAATCTCTCATGTAAATATTTTTGTTCTGACACCTCACATCATTCACCGTTCGCAAGAAGGTATACATTGTTCTCGTTGAAAGACGAACATAAAGAAATCATCGTTGAGTCTATATTGACAAAAGCCCGCTACTATTGTGCCAAGTGGTTTCGGAACTGTATAAGAGCACTCGCTTTGTTTGATCGTCTTAGCAAGTAAAGTAGGGAGATATACGTAACATTGTGATATTAGAATAGAACAAAACTTGATATATAATTAAAACTATCTAGATAAAATAGTTTAAATATAAAAAACTACGAAATTTGTAGAACTAAAGAAATTTATCGTATTAATTTCGTATTTAAATGGAAATAGCAACAATTTCGAGCTTTTACAAACGAACATGTCTACAAGCATAGAATTTAGCTTTTCGATATGTACATATACTAAAATCTATATATAGGTATATATATATATATATATATATATATATATATATATATATATATATATATATATATATATATATATATATATATATATATATATATATATATATATATATATATATATATATATATATATATATATACACGAGTATGTATTACACAAAAAAGTAGAAAAAATGGAAATTAATGGTTTGAATTATTTAATTGTTATATAAAATAGAATTAAAAATATATTTGAAATATAAAAAAAAAGTTTAATTAGAGAGAGCTTTTTTGTGTATTTAATTATGTAAATAAATTTATGGATGTATGCATGAAATAATAAAAAATACGTAGCAAATATACGTTATCATGTGTTAGAAGTTATAGTTTAGCTTTTCCTGAAGCTTTATATATATATGTATGTGTGTGTGTGTGTAGGTATAATACTTGAAAATGGAAAAAAAATTAATTAAAAATCGTTTAGACGTTTTATTGTATGCGTAGATTATGTATATATAGATAATAAGCTCAATGATATAAAAGACTGTAGCAGTCGTTAGTCATATCAAAGCATCCTAAATATACAAGCAGCAATGCTTGACCCGTTAAATTATGGGGTATAAATTTTCATACTCTCATTTCGAGAACCTATAAAAATTTTGTAAACAATTTTTGACAGCAAAGTAAAACAAAATTAAAAAAAAAATTTTCATTTTTCTTTGCTGACACTGTTCGAAAGTTTTTAGTAACAATTTTGAACTGTAGGGCGATTTTATTATTTTTTTAATGATGTCATTGGTGTGTTAGTAAATATGGGGTATAAAGTTTTTAAGTTCAATTTCGATGATTGCGGCTTATATATTTAGGAGCTATCATTTATATTCAAATGATATTTCGAACTTCCACAAACCACCGCAAACCACGTGGGTCGGTTTAATTTTCAATCCACCAGCCACTATAATTGAAGTTAAAAAAGAAACCTTGTTTTTATCGAAACTATTACCAATTATAGATTCGCCCGTCGCATAGTATCGATACAGTCGCACTCTCCTATCTGATCAGGACCTCGGTGACGGAAGACCGTCCGAGGCCCTACGATAAGGGCACTGTCACATGGACGAACTGCAAAAAATGGCGGACAGAATGTTCGAGTATCACAAATAAGCGAGTTCTCTAGATTTCACCCCCAAACGCGCAACAATCCACGAAATAAAAACACTGCCTCTGGTTCTGGTCAACGCAATAACACATCCTGAATGACAGTCGATGAACGACTAGCACGCATAGAGGGAACAATCGAGAGTCTTCGAGTGCATGACCGTAGTCGACCGCCAGTTCAAGGATCTCGATTCCACAATTCAATAAAAGGTCGATCCAATAAATATCGGAACTCATCACGACAGCGTAGTCGAAACAGAGGCAGAGAGACCCACTGGTCGGGGATCTGTTTTTATCATTACAATTTCGGAGTGTCCGTCTGTCGGTTTGTTAAAACTACACAAGCCATAGACGTGGATTCAAAAAACTAATCCGTCCATTAGTCGAGACGGGAACGACCAGAAAAACATATCGTCTACACGTATACGACCAGACAAATAACCTCACATATCTAATAGACACGGGAGCTGACCTTTCGGAGATCCCTGTCTCTCAATTCGTGGTTCATCACATTGTACCTGAAGGATATTTACCGCAGTGTCAAGACCACGACGACTAGATTCAGTGCGCCACAAAGCTACCCAAACAGAGTTTCAGCATATGGTGGAACTTCGACAGCTATGCGAGAGATGTATGTTAAGATTCTAGAGTCCGTGGTGTGCTACTTCGATTGTATCGGGTTCAGTATCTGTTATAAGCCTTGATTCCAGTTTCTTTGACTGTTTCATGATTTGAATAATACCGATTTGGAGCCTTTATTTTTTTGAAGTTCTGCAATTTATGTAAGTCTGCAACGAGTCCCTTAGTTTTTCTCGGCACTTTTTCTAACCACATGGGTTTACAGGTTTTTCTTTGTTCTACTCACCTGTCGTAAAACAAATTTTTTTGGTCAATTTAATAAAAGCTCAATCAGGTTGACGTTATCTTTTAAACATCGACTAGAGCTAGCTCGGGAGGTATTGTGTGGTATGACTCCGAAATGAATGAGTGTATAGCCATTTTGGCTTTTGATAGAGCCTTTATCTCGAATTTTATCTTGATTAGTTCAAGCCCATTTTGTAGTTGCTATGTACTACCAAAATCCAAATAATCCCAACAAGTTATAGTGAATGATTCCGATTTTGAATCCGAATAGTAGCTGAATAGAAAAGTGAACACATTTGATTACTTGTTACTTAGACCGGCGACGGTCCGTTGTGATACTACTATACGTACGGCTACAGGTCTGGTTTAAGTAGGAACCATCTGCCTCTATCGGGATTCAAACTGGACGAAAATTAGTTGTGTGTAGGAAGGGATTACAGATTAGAGGAAGAGGTGGACATTGGACTTCCGCAAGAGAGTTAAATTTCACCAACCCTCTTTAACCTGTATACGAGCTCGATTTATGATCAAACTCTGAAGACCAAGTCGTTCTGCAATTCGCAGAATGACTTTGTTATAATGGGCAAAGGTCCAAACCAACTATTTGACTGATTTGAATTTTCGTGTGATGGGGAGATGGGGAGCTCATCCGTGTGTGACTGATATGCTACAGGAGCCGCTAGTGTCCTCCTAAATTGCGTATGGAATGAGCGTGTATGGTGATGGTTATAAAGTTGCGGATTTAACTCGTTAATGAAAGTTGAGAATGCATGTGCTAGAGTGGTATTGCGGGCGATCAATTCAACCCCAATACACACTTTATGGTGTGAAATGGGTGATACACCTCTCAATTATAAGAGAGAGTGGATCCTTGTGCGTGAAACTGTACGAATGATTATGAAAGATAACGCTTTAGTAAATGAAATGATAACCAGATCGCAGGCAGGAACAGATTTTAGGAAAACTCAAAGAACCCGCTTGATTTTGGAGAATATGCACGACAAGATTCAAAAAGTGGTGCCAACTGTTCCTCTTGTAAATCTGGTGGAAAATTTGAATTTTGGAGACACGACAAAAGCTTTGATGTTAGAAATTTCACTGTGTATACAGATGCTAGTGTGAGTGATGATCGTGTGGGTGTTAGAATTTACATTCCAGCACTAAAAAAAGAGAAAATGTTCAGAGTAAATGATAGCAGGTATATAATGAAAGCCGAATTACTAGGGATTATGGAAGGAATCAAGTTGGAAATGAGTGACGGGAGAACTAATGAATAAGGAGGGGAACTTATTTGCGGGAATTGTCAATCACATATTGGCACCCTAACGTGATCGGCTAAACTAGATTATAGTTGCAGCACAAATCAATCAGACAAAGACAACACAATCCATGGGACACAACGGACATGGTCTATATATCGAAGATCCAATTCTAAAGGGAATTCGGAGAGTATTATTACAGTTTTCCATTAAAAACGTAGAGCTCGGTCCAATCTTATAGTGTAATTAACATCATACCAGGACCAGGTATAATCCATTCGATTAGATCTTGTACGATCCGCGAATATATGGTTCCACAGAATAAAATCACAGTTTACGCTGAGCAAAATCATTCAGAAGGTAATAAAATACCATCATGTTCGAACTGATCATTAGATTGGATCTAACTCGTGAACCGCCTTTAGATCAGCATTGATATAATTGGGGTTGTTGAAAAAGCTACAGCAATATTAGAATGCTGATGTTCTCTATGACTTTATCATAATCCTATGACTCAAACATTTGTTCGGATAGAGTGAATGAAATGTTATCAATCAAACCTGACGAATTGATATATAATCTGTCAACAGAGCTAAGCGACCGCCTTTTGGAGACAATGTCACATATCCAGATCATGAATGAAATCATTCTGCCCTGTTTCAAATTCGAATGTGCCGACTGATTCGTTTTGGTTACCTTACAAAGCAGTCGTTTAACGTTAAGTGGATGATTTGGATCCCGCTCTTCGAAAGAAGATTTAATCAGCAATTATTTGACCTGAGATTATAACCAGACTCAAACATTTCGCTGTTAGAGCTTGTGTAACCCAGAAATGGTTAAGATTTTAGGAAATATTAAAATATCTATAGAATGTAAATCCTTACCTTTTTGAGCACAGATTGTGCAGCACATATTTCACATGCTAAAGAGTAGATTGAATGTTATCAAAAGGGTGAGTACACCGAAATGGCTGTGGGTATTGGAACGTGTGGGTATTGGAATTTACATTCCAGCACTAAAAAAAGATAAAATGTTAAAAGCATCTATATTACGAATGCCGAAGGAGACTGCCGAATTGACGGGAGAAGGAAGGATCTTTTACTATCCGACTCTCTGAGTGGTTTAGATCTAATAAGTAAGGAAGAGGGTACTGAGGGCAAGGTTTATGTGAATAAGTTGTTTTAATACCTTCAAACTTGTGGGAGTGAAGTTGTTCCTTAATGGATACCTTCACATCTACAGATAAAACGTAATGAAGGAGTCTATATATGATTGGAAAAAGGGGATGCTTGATTGAGGATGTAAACAAATATGATTTTATGGATGCTAGAGATAAACTTCGTGCATCTCTAGCATCCCTAAAATCATAAATGGGAAAGTGAATTTGTGCGAAAAAGTCAAATAAATGAATGGTGTAGTGTCCCTTTGAAAAAACCTTTCTTTAAGGAAATCAAAGGAGACACTACAATGATTCAAACAATGGTGCGAGTGAGATTGAATCATGGAAATTGGAAGCGATGTCTGTATAAACATTATTTGAGTGAAGAGAATCTGTGTGATTCCGAGATTGAACCTTTGCTTCTAAAGTGCAACAAATAAAGTCACAATAGGCTAAATTTCGATGTCCTTATGAGTACAAGGAGTGTGAATGAAATATTAATTTTGATTGCTTTGAAAATAATTGTAAATTAATTATTTTTTATTAAAATTTTAAAAATATGTATAAAGAGACCCAAATGGCTCCTTTTATTTCGAGCTAGTGCCAATAAATAAATAAATAATTAAATATAAATTAGACTGAAGTAGGTATGAGATTTTCCGTCTGACAGTTCTAAACCTATTGGTTATATTATAGTTTATGCAATGGCCAAACGATGGTTTACTCTGTAATTAATAATTAATACTTCATGTTCCAACAGACTATACATACTAACGGAACTGTAGATTCGGGACCGATCCAATTTAGAACCCACTTAACAGTCGGCGCACATATTTGCTACAACTGAAGACCGATCATGCTGTTATCCACATTACCATAACACTGTTGTTAGAACGGAAAAGACTAATAAAATGTTTGCAGCCCTTGTCCAGTTTGGAATTGGCCAGTAGATTATAAAATCCTATCTTAAATATTAGATCATCTTTAAATTATTTAATCATCTTAGATCAACTTAAATCCAATTACATGGTGCTTGGGAACTGCTAGTAAACAAACAGCAACACTGATAGCTAATTTATGAAACTTTAAGAGATCAAATGATGGTTAAGCTACCTAAAAACCACGTTCCAATGCATCTTCTTCGAAGAGCCACCGATCAAACTGTTCCTAGAATACAAGACTCCGGTGTCATCTTCTTCAAATAACGATTGCAGCTCGGTGTGTCTATATGTTTATGGTGTTCCGATGGTGAAGCAAAAGCAGAGGACAATACAGTCCACCCCATAACTACAGTGAATTAATATTGAAAAAACCGTTTACTATTTTGACGACTAAATCATGTGATCATTTCTGGCATTTATCGTTAGTGAATAAAGTTGGCCCCTAATGAAAAAGGACGAAAAACTATTTTGTGGTAATTGCCAATCACAAGCACTTCACAAATTGGCACCCCAACGTGAACGGCTGAATTAAATAATAGTTGCAAGACAAATCAATCAGACAAAGACAACACAATCCAAGTGATTAGTTAGATTGGATCTAACTCGTGAACCGCTGAACTATTGATTTTAAGAAAGATATTCTAGGTCACACTTGACGTAATCAAAGTTGTTGAGAAAACTAGCTTCTCGATGAAATCTCAAACATTTGTCTGTCAGAGGGAATGAAACGTGATCGACAAAACCTGACGGATTGACATATAGTCAGTCAATAGCTCTGTTACCAACCGTGTTTTGGAGACAGTTGAGAAATTCGAATGAGCCGACAGAATTGTTTTGGTCACCTTACATAGCAGTCATTTAACGTTGTTTGAATGATTTGGATCTCGCTCTTCTAAACATGATAACCAGACTCAAACATTTCGCTGCTAGAGCTTGTGTAACCCAGAAATGGTAAAGATGGTAGGAAATATTTAAATATTTATAGAATGTAAATCCTTACCTTTTTGAGCATAGATCATGCAGCACATATTTGACAACTTGATGGCTTTAAGTTTTTATCTTTCCACAGATGTGTGACTTTTACTGATTGTGAGGAACTTCAAACACTTATTAACACTTATTGCCACCCAATACTGCCCTTGCATTTTGTAAGGGTTAAAGCTATTTCTTGAATGTGTTTGTGGAACTGGGTTTATTCTGAACAAGTCTCTCAACTTGTTAAGCATAATCATTACTAATGACACAAGCCTCGACACTGGTCAACATTTTTCACAAATTATTCTTTCACTTATTTACGTTTTCATCCTTAATGCAGACTTATAGCTTACAGACTGACCAGTCCGACAAATTCTGTTTCTTTATGATATGATTAAAATAAAATAAATAATGGTTATAATACAGTGGTTGTAAACCTTGTACCAAAACTGCCAAATAGTTTTTACGACAAATATTATATTATCCTGTTACGACTCTTTTATACGGTTCGTATCCACTGGTTCACTCGATACTTGTCCGAAACGGCGATTAACATCCGTTCTATATTTGATTGTAGTAGTGTACACGACATGTTTTCAATTTACTTGCTCGTATAGTGTTATCTCTCTCATCTAATGATCTAATGTATGTAGATAATGAAGCAAAAAAACTTAAAAGGCTATAGGTAGAGCCAAAACGAGACGGTAGAAGACCTATGTAAGTCAGACGACTCATGTGGGTCGACCAGTAAATCAAAATCTAAATCCACTACACTGGGAACAGGTCGAGTAAATTATAAAATGATCGCCTGTTTGAGTTGAAACGCAAAGACAACCTGATGAGTTTTCTAATTCCGATCAAATTGAAGGAAAGCAGAGTGGTTTTGACATCAAACCGAAAATAGAATCGCGAAAGTCATGCTTGAAATACGTATAAATGAGAATAGCTAGTTTATCACCAGAACTTCTTTTGGAGGCTTCCAATGGTGTCATTTAGGCTCGAAAATCGAAGCTTACCATTGGAAGGCACAGCAAACGTGAATTATTTTCTTCACGTTTCGGTCTACATAAATACATGGTAAGTGTCAGTAAGGATTGATTGGGTGTATAAATTTACATTCCATAAATGAGAAACGAATACACTTCCAGGCTTAACGGTAGTATCTGTATAATGAGTGCTGAGTTGATAGAAAAACTTGAAAGAATCAAGTTGGTTATGAATGAAGGGAGGAGGAGTTCAATTCTAATTCGATTCCTTAAGTGGAATGGTTCTTATAAAACAAGTAGGGAATAATTAGAGAAATTACGTGTATGTGTAAATTCTTTATCAGTAGATAGAACCGTGTTACTTCGTATAGTTAACGTGAATCTGAGGAGAAAATGAGCCATATAGTTAGTCCTTTTTCTATTTGTAAATAAAACACAAATTTTGGGATGAAAACTCAACATTTTCTATTGATAATGAAAGATGGTTCTATGCGATTTATGGATGAAAACCAATATCGTACATGTGCCTAATATAGCTTCAACTTCAGACCTGCCTATACGAACATCTATTATTTAACTGAAATTTAGGTCAATAATCTCAATTAAGGTTGTTGAATTGATTGTAGATGATTAATCTGCGCTTCTTGAACTCATTCGATCTAATTATTTTGCTGACAATTAATTGATTGTTAAATGACTTGTATGGCATGTCGCTCGGTTTTGATGAAACCAAACGTCGATGACATGCAACATATTTAATTTGCACCACACAAATCCCGTGTTACAGTAACGTTCTTCCATTGCCTGACAAATTTGCTTGTTGATACCCAATGATGTCACCAGCTTTTAAACTACACCAAACAGTAAGTCTTAAAGAATGGAGTTCTGAGTTAGTTTTGAGTTATATGATTTTTGCAGGGATTCAAATGCATAACAACATGCAAAAAGCGAAGTAATGTGTTTGGTGAATTGTTTATGAAATGTTGGTGAGATGTTTATTGTTTTTCGAACACTTTAACAAACATCTGCATTAGGAGTACGAACAGGATTTATATATTGATACGGTCCACGACCATCCACTAAACAAGCTCGCACTAGGACGCCCATGTCGACCAAAACTTTCTGTGTTGTTAGCGACTGCATGATGAATAATGTCCTTTTAAATATCACAGAATTATTTAGAACAGATATTTAGTACTAAAATGTATTGATTGTTAAAGGGCCAAAAAAGAATAATGAGCCGTCTTTTTTTTTGGGATGTGATTTGGGATTTGATTCGGGTGATGATGTATCAATTGTAATTAAAAGTAAATCAGGATAAGATTTCCCACCCAATTATATTTGCCATAGCATGTAACCGTTTGGAAATACTTTGGCGAGTCATATTTAATGTCCCCGCAAGTTGAACTGGAATTTGTATGCACTTGGCAAGGATCATCACTTACTGAGTTATTTCATAAATCGACGGTATTTTTCAGGTTGTTATTTGTATATGATTCTTCAACCAAATTATTTCGAAATCGTGCATTCTTTCATTTATCAGTCTAGTCATATTTCTCCGATCACAAACTGATTTTAACATCGACCCAAGTATCAATGCTACATCGTAAGATAACTTTAGTTAAAAACTTAGTTCAAGCAACTTTGAAAGCTGGCCAGCTGCAAACATTAGAACGGTGGGGACTCATAAAATGTTTGTTGTCCTTGCTAAGTTTGGAATTGGTCAGTTGATTTTAAAATCATATCTTAAATATTGAAACATCTCTAATCATGTGGTTATCTTTTTGAATTACATGATGCTTGTGAACCGCTACTGAACAAACAGCGACACAGATATTCAATTTTAAAACAATATAATATGATGATCTATCGAACAACCACATCCCAATGCACCTTATACGAAAAGTCGCTGATCAAGCCGTTCTTAAAGTATAAGACTGCTGATTTACCTTCATCAAATAATACTTACAGCTGGTGTCTTCAAATGTTTTTGGTCTTCTGGAGTTGAAGGAAAAAAGCAAATGTTTTTGATACCCTATGATGGTATCAATAACATTTGCAATGACCCACACATAAATTGCACCAAATAGTGAATCTTGAAGAATGAAATTCTTAGTTAGTTTTGAGTTAGTTGATTTTTGTAGAGATTAAAACACATAACAACATGAATAATGCGTCGTTGTGTGTTTGGTGAAATGTTTATAAGATGTTTGCGAGATGTTTGTGGTTTAATTAGATAACTTTTACCAGCACCTCTGCTGATAAAAGTTTTCTTATTAAACCACAAGTCTGCAAATTTATCTTCATCATATAATACTTGCAGCTGGTGTCTTCAAATGTTTTGGTCTTCCAGAGTTGAAGGAAAAAAGCAAATGTTATTTATACCCAATGATGCCATCAACACATAAACTGCACCAAACAGTGACTCTTGAAGAATGAAATTTTTCATGAAGAATGAAAGAATGAGAAAGAAATCTCTTGAAGAATGAAATAATGAGATTTTTGTAGGGAAGCAAATACATAACAACATGCAAAATGCGTCTTTATGTGTTTGGCGAAATGTTTATGAGATGTTTGCGAGATGTTTGTGGTTTAGTAAAAAAAACTTTTATCAGTACCTCCCACATCATCAGGAGTACGAAATTTCATCAATATAATCTTTTTAAAGCGACATATCTAATTTAAACACTCACACATGAATGTTAAAATCTTTTCCCAACCAACTCGCGTATTGTTCAGAAGGGTTGCAGCCGACTCCCTCATAAAACACATATATACACAAAAATATTTTATTTAAATTATCATTATAATCCCTCGAATTTTATCATTACTATACCCCCAATTACTTTGCATATCACTAATTAAGTTCTCATAAAGACGAACAAAATGGTAGAAGACGAAAGGGGAAGACGGCACACAAAATAATGATTCTATGTTTCCTTCTGAAAAACTTGTATTTAAAACTTTTTTATGATACTTCCTAAAGTTTATTTGGTTTTTTGTCGTTTTGCTTCTTCAACCACTTTAGAGAGTGTGAGCGTGTTTAGAAAATGGTATGTAGACACTTAAAAAAATCTTAACTCTGCTCCAACCCTCACAAATGGAAAATTGTTTTTTGTACTCGAAATCTACAATTTTTAGTCATTAAATTTATTTGTTTATTTTATTATTTTTTTTTTGTACGTGGTTCGAATATATAAATAAGAGTTTTTTAAGTTATCAAATATAATTCATCTAACTATGTCTGTGTGTGTTGTGTTGTGGTATTTCTTAAGATGGGAAAAAAAACGTTGGGTGTCTGCATACGAGTATATATATATACGGAAACAAACAAATGGAGCGAAATGATGTAGAAAAATAGTGTGGCGTGTGTGTGAATATATATATATATATATATATATATATATATATATATATATATATATATATATATATATATATACATATATATATATATATATATATATATATATATATATATATATATATATATATATATTTATATATATATATATATATATATATATATATATATATATATATATATATATATATATATATATATATATGTACCGTGGAGTGTGGGGTGGGGTGGTATAATTATATGTGTTATAAAATGATATCAATTGAGGTTTAATTTGTGTGCTGCTGCTTATTTTTAAATTATAAGAAGAAAAAGTTTATGTTTTTGTTTCCAACTATACGTGTATGTTTATCTTATAAAACTATTACGTGTACCTGTTATGTATACAAAAACAATCTAATTACTATATTCCTAATTAAGCTTTTTTGAACGAAAATTATTTTATTTGTAAAGCAAACTATATAAAGTCGAATCATGATTTTATAATTTTATCTGGATGGAACACATCGTATGTATATCGTCCCCCACAAAGGATTTATATCAAAAAGCTTTTTATACAACCAACACATATTTATTAGGAATGTTAATGTTGGTATATATAGGAAGAATCATTATTTGCTAACAATGTGGTAAAAAGAAATAAGTTTTAATATCAAAATATGAGATTAATATAAAAGTTTTTCGTCGTCTATTTTTATATAGAAAATCTACTTTGCTCGCTGGCAGAGATATATGTATCTAAGACATTTTCATGCTGTTGTATATTTTCGAGATGACATTTTTTAGTGTTATTTGGTATACGTTACCAGATAGATATTTGTCATAAAAACGTATATAAGATTACGCACTTGAGATTTAAAGAAATTCGTTAAAAAACCCAGAATATCAAATGAACACTAAGTGGATGAAAACTATATATGTATGTATGATATATAACGTACATTCGGTTGGATGTGGTTTGAACAAGTATACAGATTAACTTTTATCATTTTATTTTAATAAAAATTCAATTTGATTACATTTTTCGTTTTACGGTAGGTATATGTGCTTACATTTTATGAGATGCGAGTGACACATTTTAAAACGATGATAAGATTTATTGTAGCGAACAAAATTTATGTATTCCCAATTTAACGACATTTGGATGAGTCGGTATATTATATGGTATATAGTTGTGATTATAGTGACGTTGTTGTATTTAACTTTCCCTTCAACTAAAAGATCACATATAAATAACCAAAAACTGTTGTGCAAAGTATTCGAATAACAAAGCAAATAAAACCCGAGTCACGTCTCATGAGTTTCTTTACTTCTAACAAATATTTGAAAAAACTTTTTTTGTTGTGCTATTACTCGTAAGTTTTTTGATAGTAGAAAACATATTCCGTTATATGTATAACATGCACAATATGTTCGAGTGTGTTTTTAACGGTTTTTGGCCCGTGTACTGTGTCAGCAATCCGAATTCGTTTCGATTGGTTTCGATCACCAGCCAGCTCTTGATATTGTTTACATATAGCAGATTTCAGATCACTTTCTATGCCGTGAAGTCATCGAAAGGAACCTTTTCACTTTTCAAAAGATGGATTTTTGGTCAACATAAAATACAACATGGATCAATTTATCTGAAGGTCAGATCGAGATACAGCATAATTCTGATCGGCTTTCAACAGCTCAAAAGCTGGTTTTAAGTCATTGGCAGAAAGCTCCCAATTTTATTCAGAGTGACGCTGCTAATAAGTTTTCTGTAATATTGGCCTTTAAATTACTGATGTTTGAAACTCTATCTCCTGGGTCCGAGTTCTTCTCACGGTTGTATTGGCGAGCTGTTAGTGACTGATACGTGATGGGTAGGGTGACATATGAGTAAGCAATCTTCTTATTCAATTCATCAGAGGTCATTGTATTTTTTTGCTAGAGTACAACCCCGTGGCCAAAATTTAACCCCCTACGATCAACCTGTGGCAGAATATTATGCAACAGTAGTTCTAAAGTAACACGACCGTCATAATTTTAAATAAAGTGACTCTCGAGCTTTTCAACTTCGTTTTCACTATCGGTTGATCATCGAAATAAAAATGAGGATCGATAATTGTGTGAATAGTTTCTATACGATTAACGCTTGATTTTAAAGAATGACGTGGTATTGGATGACGTTATTATACTGCCGGTTCATTTGGATTTCAAAATATGGAAAGATAATAGTATTCTTTGAAGTTATAAGAAGAATATAAAGCATAAGTTTGAACGAATAAGATAACTGAAGAATTAAACATTCAGAACATCGTTTAGTTGGCACAGCAAGCAAGCCAGTAAATCTGCAAGACAGTTAGAAAGTCCTTTAAACTCATAAGAGAAACAAATTCGAAAAAAAGCAAAAACTGACCTCACGTTTCTTTAAAAATACTAAAACAAAAAGATCTATTAAGAGGACTTTTTTGTGTTATCCGTCACTCCGGCTTAATTAATTCATTGTGAAATCCTACTTCTAACATTTATATGGATCCTGCCCCTGTCGGAATTCAAAGTAAGTACCTCCTGCTCAGGTGGTCAGGCATTTTTGATGACAAAGTTGCACCTTGCACAGGCAGACCTTTCGACGAAAATCTCGATAAAATCACAGATATAATCGAAGTTGACTGGCATCTTAGTAGTCGCAGCATCGTTCAGGAGCTAAAATAGTCGTAGCATTGTAACGAACATAACAGTTTTAAATCATAAACATGTTTGGGTGCCACACCAATTAACACCAAAAAATATTATGGATCGAATATCTGTCTGCGAAGCCTTGGCTAAAGGGAATGAAGTCGACCCATTTCTTAAACGGATGGTACTGGATATGAGAAATGGGTTAAATACGACAATATTTTGTGAAAATATCATTAAGATCGCTTTGATCGCGGTAAAGCAGCTCAAACGGTGGCCAAACAAACGGTCAGGTAGGTTCTACTATGCACCTGGTGCTTTTATTTGGCAAAACACTAAATTCAGTTCTTTACTGTCAACAATTGAACCGTTTAAAGCATATAGTCCGAACCTGGCACCAAGCGATTTTATACATATATATATATATATATATATATATATATATATATATATATATATATATATATATATATATATATATATATATATATATATATATATATATATATATATATATATATATATATATATATATATATATATATATATATATATATATATATATATATATATATATATATATATATATATATATATATATATATATATATATATATATATATATATATATATATATATGTACTCTCAAGGGTTACACATGAATATTTATATGAGATAATAAATCATAATCTTCTATCTTCCCGTTTCGCAATAACACCAACATTAGATTGTATATTTTGTAACCAGAAAACTTTTCCGAACTAGAAAATTGTCATCAACAAAAAGTGTATGATTTAAAACTACCGTTTTGTGGTTTCGGTACGTGTATATACATGTTCATGAAAAATGGAAAATGTTTTTCTTTTTAACTATATACATATATAAATTTTTAACTTCACATTGTACATAAGGTCAACCGCATAGATGCTCTTCACTTCTCAAATGCTTTCATTGGTTAGTGCTTTGGAAACGATTTTCTACATATATTGATAGTACATTGGGAAAATCAATATTAATTTCAACAAAATCCAAATATATTATGTTTTATGTTTCCATTTCCCTCCTCTTTTGGTATATAAATTCATAAATTATCTTAATTAAAACATGGAAATATTTTTCCAATATCATCTCTATTATGATGGGTATAAATGAAAGAGAGAAAAAGCTTACTAAATATGTATTGAAAATTTTGCCATATTTTGTTGCATGGATCTCTGGTAGAAAAATATCCAAACAACGATACAAAATACTATATGTTTAATACAAACTACATACAAAGTAAAATCATAATGTAAAAAGCTAAATGTTAATTAAATTTATTCAACGTTTTTGGTTTCGAGTCTAAAATATAGAAGGTAAAGCTTTTTTCAATATAAATAATTTTATTAAATGTTCGACTGTAAACAGGAACAAAAATGTATTTAATAAGCAACTTTTTTAGGGACAGTCCAAAAATATGAAAAAGCTCTATTGATTAAATAATTCAAAAGCTTTTCAATACACGATCGCGGGAGGTATGCGAAATGGTTCAATATAAGTTGGGAAAACCTGCACTTATTAGTTAAATTTGACAGAATTCACTGCTTGTACTTCTAGACATCATAAATCTGGCTGGTAATGACTAAAAGACGGATTTTTTATCTCTCACAAATTTGTTTTATATCGAAATTCGTACAGATGCATACCCAATTTCATATTAAGCGAAAGTATACGCTTCAAAAGCTTTAGGCTATACCTATTATACACGCAATGTTCAGAATCGAATATTGGAATCGATTAACGGCCAAAACGTGTTTAAAGTTCAAGATAGATTTTTCTCCAGATATACCGTATCCTTGATCAAACCTATTTTAAAAAATAATAATGATAATAATAATAAAAGCCTAGATTCAGCTTAACAGTTTAAGTGAGTTTGATTATATTTAAGAACTGGTTTGACCAACTATTGAAAAGTTCAATACCCTTTACACCCGTGGTTCCCAACCGCCGGTCCGCGGACCGCCACCGGTCCATGGAAGAATAACAACGGTCCGCCACGTTATAGTTTCCTACTTATAGTTAGTAGAAGAAATTAGCCGATTTCAGAACCCATTAATAGTAGGTCAAGTCAGTTAACATTGATTTCTGAACCAACTGCTGGTAGTTCAAGGCAATCGCATTTGAAACAAAGTACATCAAATTTAAATAATAGTAATGATATAAGTTTTAATAACAGCGATGAAGAACTTCACTCGTCACCTTCGAAAAAGAAAAAAAAAATCTTTTACCCGTCGATACCATGCCGATTATTCGGGTTCATTGAACTCACAAGAGGTGAACTTGATTCTCCAAGACCTCAATGTATTGTATGTGGCGACATTTTGTCAAATGAAAGTATGAACCCAACTTCAAAAAAGTTCTTTTACTGGTAGTTTTTCAAGTGATAAATCTTTAGTCAAAGCGTCCTTTTTAGTAGCATTGCGTATTGGCAAATTGCAGCAGATTCAATTGCAGAAGATTTAATTAAACCCTGTGTAATTGATGTATGTGAGGAAATTTTAGGTGCAACAGCTCGAGATAAAATGAAGAAACTTGCTCTATCTAATAATACAATCACACGCAGAATTGCAGACTTATCTGCTGATATTGAAGATCAGATAATTCAAAACGTCAAACACTATTTATTTTGCAATACAATTGGACGAATTTACAGATGTGTCGAATAAAGCCATACTCTTATGCTTTGTTCGATATATTGATTACAAAATTATAGATATAAAAGAAGAAATTTTTTGCTGTCTTGAGTTACCTTCTCACACGACAAGCTCTGAAATATTTAAGGCTATCGATGATTATATCAACATCCATTCTCTTGATTGGAAAAACTGCGTTGGGTTATGTACAGATGGAGCAGCAAATATGACTGGTAGACATTCTGGAGTAGCAATGAAAATTAAAGAAAAAGCAGCTCTCGAAATGGTATTTATTCATTGCATGATACATCGCGAGCATTTCGCTGCAAAACAAATGTCATCACAATTAAATGCAGTTCTTCAGGAATCAATGAAAATTGTTAACTTTATTAAAAATAATGCACTGAATTCAAGATTTTTCACGATTTTGTGTCAAAAGATGTGATCTGATCATGAGCTTTTATTACTGCATGCAGGGGTACGTTGGCTCTCCAGGAGAAAAGTTTCTTAAAGATTATTTGAATTGAGAAACGAAGCTGAACTTATTTTAAAACAGAAAAGGTGTAATATTGCTGATGTCATATCTGACAAAAATTGGCTAAACTCGCATATCTGTCAGATATATTTGCACTCATCAATAAGTTAAATTAAAGCCTGCAAGGAAATATGACCACTATTTTCAATTTGTATAATAAAATTGACGCATTAAAAAAAATTAAAATATGGCAAATTAAGATAAAAGAAAATAATTTTGAAATGTTTACGTGTCTTAATGAATTTATTTTGACTGAAGGTGTTGTTACTGCAGCCATTAAAAATATTTTTTCAGAGCACTTAGCATCTCTAGTAGAAGCTTTTGCTACTTATTACCCCGCAGAAGATAAACGTTCAGGAAACTTGTGGGTTGCTAACCCTTTTGTAGAACAACAATGCAATAAACTGACATATGAAGAAGAATTACAGCTCATTGAACTTAGTTCAGATTCAATTTTAAAATCGTTATTTGCAAACTTGAGTTAAGCTCAGTTTTGGATACAAATAAAGGAAAAGTGCCCAGCATAATTTCAAAAAGCTGTAATATTAAAATTACCATTTGCAACGACATATTTATGTGAATCAGCATTTTCTGATATGACTGTCATAAAAACCAAGCAACGCAACCGTCTGCTTATTAATCAAACCTTGCGTGTTGCTGTTACTAATATAAATCTTCGAATTACCAAATTAGTAAACGAAAAAGAACAACAACAGTCACATTAAAATAATTAAAATTATCTTAAAATACACTTCTTCAATTTTAGAATTATTTTTATATAATTTGAAATAAAAACATTTGAAATATTACATGATCGTATACTTAAAATGTACATTTATTTAAAATATTAACGCCGCAAAATTTACCGGTCCGCACCCATGTATAGGTTGGGAAACACTGACTATAAAAATCACGAAAACGATATATTAACTGTAACAATTTTTTTTTTGTAAAATTTATTTTCATTGTGAAAAAAATTTCATTTAAAATTTGGTTTGATTGAAAGTTTATTTTAAACATGGAAAAAATATTCATATGACAAAATATATTAGTGATAATATTAATAATTAAAATTTTTAGATCAACTAAATTCTTATGGTTGATTAAAAAAAATTATGTGAAATTTTTTTAGAGTATACAAACTTTTAATACAATTAATTGTTAAATTAAAAATTGTATATTTTGACTTATACCAACTTTAATTTTGATTTAAACGGAGGTTAAAAAAATCTACCGAAAAAATATTTTCACGTTAATTTTTTTTGATAATTTTATATTCTTTTGTGAACATTTTCTGCGAGAATAATGTATTTCTCATAACTTCAAAGATAAAGCTTTTGAAGATTTCAGTGAAATTTGTTTTCCCTTATGTTTTGTGTTATGTAGAAGTTTGAGTTATCTAACCGTTCAACCCATGTCTAGTTTATGTGAGTCTGATTATATTTGAAAATTGGTGTTTACCAACTATTGAATAGTTAACGAAAACGATGTATTAACTGTAGTTTAATCTACAAAAAAAAATTTTGTAGAATTTATTTTTATTGTTAAAAAAATTTACATTTAAAATGTGAATATGAAAAAAAATATTCAGACGACAAAATTTATTAAGTATTAGTAATAATTAAAATCATTAAATTTTTTTTGCATGGAAAAAATTTTTATGATACAAAAAAATTTTGTGAAATATTTTGTGTTACACAAACTTTTAGTACAATTAATTCTTACATCAAATTTTATATTTTGATTTAAATGAATATAAAAATATACTAACAAAAAAACTACCCGAAAAAAATTTTTCACGTAAATTTTTTTGCAACATTTTTAAAATTATTCTTTTGTAAACATTTTATGCGAAAAAAATGTATTTCACATTATTTCAGTGAAAAAAATTTTTTCCTAATTTTTTGCGTTATCTAGCTGTTTGAGTTATCTACCGTTCAACCCATCTACCGTTCACCCCAAGATTATATTTAAAAATTGGTTGTTACCAACTATTGAAAATTAAATTCCCTTTAAAATTTAAAAATCACGTAAACTATATATTAATGTAGTTAAATCTACAACAATTGTTTTTGTAGAATTTAATTTCGTTGAAAAAAAAATATTCATTCAAAATTTTGTTTAATTGAAAATTTAATTTAAATATGAAAAAATATTTAGATGACAAAATGAATTATGAATTAGTAATAATATAAATTATTAAAATTTTTTACATGAAAAAAATTCTTATGAATGATTAAAAAAAATTTTTTTTTTGATCACCCCAAGAATTTATGATGAAAATAAATTTTTTCATCAAAAATTTATATTTTGATTTAAATAAAATTTCATATTTTGATTTAAACGGATTTAAAAAATATACATGCAAAAAAAATTTCCGAAAAAAAATTTCACGTTGATTGTTTTCGACAATTTTAAAATTATTTTTTGGTAAACATTTTATTCGAAAAAATGTATTTCTCATAATTTCCAATACACGTACGAGAGCTTAGGGTCTTAAAATTTCTATGAATAATTTTTTTCTTAATTTTTTGTAGTATGCAGAATTTTGAGTTATCTTACCGTTCAATCAATGTCTAAGAAAGCAAAAAAAAACATCAAACTTTATGGTGATTTGAAAAACTCTTTGAGGTTTTGAGAAAATTAATTTGGCTTTGCCAATAATCAACTCATAAAGACCATAATGTAGCTTTACAATTAAAGTTCAATTGTTTTTAGGAAAAAAATATTTTCTCTCGATATTGAGAAATATATATTTCATTGAAAAAATAATTTTCTTTAGAAATAATAAAACATTTAATCTGAAGTTACATGAAATTATATATTTTAGTATCTGAATAGGATTTGCCAAATTATTATTAAAAAAAAAATCACAGAAATTTTAGTTCGATACAATTTTTTTCTTATTTTTAGTAAAATTTAATTCATCTTAAACAAACAAACAAATTTCGGTCAGTTACTGTACACATCATTGAAATGCAGATTCTTTATAAAGTTTCGTTTGAATACAGATATAAAGAATACCTCCATCGAACTATACCTACCACTAACACTAAAATTGCCATATACTACTATTATTGAAGACAAAATAATATTACGTGAAATAAATTTACACTATGAAAAAAATTATGATATATGAAATTTTTTTTTGGGAATTTTAATTTGGTAATACAATAACATACCAATAACCATTTTATGTGACTTAAAATTCATTTTTCGATGATATATTATTTCTTTAAAAATAATTTAACCCAAATTGGAAGTTTCATTAAAGTTTTTTTGGTAAATGCATAGGGTTTGCCAAATTATTATTCTCAAAAAAAAATTTAACTTAAAATTTTTTTTTTCATTACATTAAAATTTAATCCATGTCAAACATAATCAACTTAACCATTACTTCAAAAATAAAGCTTTTGAAAATTTCAGTGAAAATTTTTTTTCCTAATTTTTTGTGTTATGTTGAAGTTTGAGTTATCTTACCGTTCAACCCGTCTAGTTTAAGTGAATCTGATTATATTTGAAAATTGGTGCTTACCAACTATTGAAATGTTAACGAAAACGATGTATTAATTGTAGTTTAATCTACAAAAAATTTTTTGTAGAATTTATTTTTATTGTTAAAAAAATTTACATTTAGAATGTGAATATGAAAAAAAATATTCAGATGAAAAAATTTATTAAGTATTAGTATTAATTTAAATTATTAAATTTTTTTTGCATGAAAAAAATTTTTATCATAAAAAAAATTTTTGTGAAATATTTTGTGGTATACAAACTTTTAGTACAATAAATTCTTTCATCAAATTTTATATTTTGATTTAAACGAATATAAAAATATATTAACAAAAAAATTACCCGAAAACAATTTTTCACGTAAATTTTTTTGCAACATTTTTAAAATTATTCTTTTGTAAACATTTTATGCGAAAAAAATGTATTTCACATTATTTCAGTGAAAAATGTTTTCCTAATGTTTTTGTGTTATCTAGATGTTTAAGTTATCTACCGTTCAACCCATCTACCGTTCATCCCATGATTAAATTTGAAAATTGGTTGTCACCAACTATTGAAAAATTAAATTCCCTTTACAATTTAAAAATCACGAAAACGATATATTAATGTAGTTATATCTACAACAATTTTTTTTTGTAGAATTTATTTTCATTGAAAAAAAAATATTCATTCAAAATTTTGTTTAATTTAAAATTTATTTTAAATATGAAAAATTATTTAGATGACAAAATGTATTAGTAATAATATTAATTATTAAATTTTTTTACATGAAAAAAATTCTTATGAATGATTAAAAAAAATTTTTTTTTGATCATCCATAAGAATTTATGATGAAAATAAATTTTTTCATCAAAAATTTATATTTGGATTTAAATAAAATTTCATATTTTGATTTAAACGGATTTAAAAAATATACCTGCAAAAAAATTTTCTGAAAAAAAAATTTCACGTTGATTGTTTTCGACAATTTTAAAATTATTTTTTGGTAAACATTTAATGCGAAAAAATGTATTTCTCATAATTTCCAATACACGTACGAGAGCTTAGGGTTTGAAAATTTCTATGAATAATTTTTTTTCCTAATTTTTTGTATTATGCAGAGTTTTGAGTTAAAACATCAAACTTTATGGTGCTTTGAAAAACAGCATGACCAACACAGCGGAGGTTAAACAAAAACCTTTGAAGGAGTGTAAAAACTCTAAAGTTGGGTGTTCAATGAGGAAGAATGAAATCATCACACCCATTTAAAGGTTACTATATTGTCAGTTGTTTGGTTGTTTTCAGATAGCCCAATAGTATAATAAAATAAAAAATATATAGAGCCCAAGAGTCTAAGACACCGCTTGGCTGTCTGTTAAATAAACTTTTGGTGATATTTAGACCCAGGTTTAACTCTTAAAAAGCACATAGCTCTTTGGCGAGCGAATGAACTATGGTTGCACATTGACATTGTAAGGGCACTTTTATTTCCGGAAATTTCTACTCCCTTAATCATTCTGAGATTACTGGATTCTTTAACCATACTGAGATTAGTGAGAAAAACTGTTTAAGGTTTTGAGAAAATTAATTTGGCTATACCAATAATCAACATATAAAAACCATAATGTGACATAAAATTTAAAGTTCAATTATTTTTAGGAACAAATTTTTCCCTGGATATTGAAAAAAATATTTTTCCTTCAGAAACAATTAAACATTGAATTTGAAGTTACATTAAATTATTTTTTTGGTATATAGGATTTGCTAAATTATCAATCACAAAAAAAACTTTCACAGAAATTTTTTTTCAATAAATTTTTTTTATTATTTTTATTAAAATTTAATTCATCTTAAGCATAACCAACTAATCTTGGTCAGTTTTCTGGAAGTAAATTTTTAAAATACATAATAACATTGTGGAAAGCAATGTAGAATAGTTTTTTGAATTTTTACGAAAACAAAATTTAAATGCAAAATTTTTTTTATGAAAAAAAATTTTCCAGAGTAAAAGTTCATGAATATAAAAAATTACACAATTTGAATTTTTAGGAAAAAAAATGTTTAAATCAAAAATTTTTTTGTGTAAAACTAATACTGTTGAATCGAAATGCAATCACAATTCTTTATTGTGATGTTTAATTCGAATGCAGATATAAAGCAAACCTCTATCGAACTTCACATTTCACTAACACATAAATGGTCATATTATCCGTTGTACCTTCAATAATTTTACATGGCAGTAATTTATGCAAAACAAACACGATGTCAACCAATTTTTATTTTCATTTTGGTATTCAAATTAAACCACCTTTTCACAACACATCAAAATTGATTTCAACTTTTCCGAAACAAACTAATAATAAATACAAGTATACACAACATGTTTTCCAGCTCCGCACATTCTCGTTTTTTTTATGTTTATCACAAAATTCATATATAAAATACAACAAAAATTAAATCTTTATTATATTTCCATGGAAATTAAATTTTTAAGGGTATTAATTTTCCCCTATTTTGTATGTATACACAGCCACATATACCAAAGTACCGCGACGTGTACACAATGTCAACAACAACAACAACCGACAGTAATAACATTAAAAAAAAAACTTATTCTTTTACATTATAAAACATTCAAAATTAAATTCAATCAAAATTTCATAAATCACAAAACATAAAAAAAAAAAAATGTTTAATAAGAGAATACAGTAAAGTGAAAAACCTGGCAAAAGTTTTCGTATTAAAATGAAAAATCAGCGCACAAACAAAATATAAACAGAACGAAACTGAATATAACATCCTCATCAACTCAGTGATAAAGTGATAAAATAAAATAAATTCACCAAAAATTTTTTTTTTATTCATTTTGTTTTTCTCTGGTTATAATTTTCATAACCAGCAAAAAGAAAATTCGTAATGGAATTTCCAATTTTTTTGTTCCATTTCGAAAAACTTTTGTTGTGCTTTGTTATTTGTATACCATATATAGTTTTGTATTATAAAATTGCATTTTTTTTACATAAAGTTTAGGGAAAAAAATGGATCCTAAAATGTAGAACACTATTTCGTGTATTTGTAAAGCTTTATATATAAAGCTCGCTTATAAAAAAAAAATTTGAATATGGTTTAGTTGGAAAATTTTCAAAACTAAATTCGTTTTGATTTTTCATGTTTAGTGAGCAAAAAATTTCAATCTCGGTTTAACTTTGCAACGTTCTTTGATGTAGACGGTTTTTTTCCAAAAAAAAAAACACGATTGGATTTGATGTTTACGAAAACTAAAAATTTTGCTGTTGAAAACTAGCAACGGCAAAACAAACTTTTAATACGTTCGTTTAACTTTCAAGTATATATTTGTGCGTGACATTCCAAACGACGGGTCGCTACAGTTGCAATGAAAAAATTATATTTCGTTTTGCAACAGTGGTTTGTGCTAGAGAATGCGTCATCGCATGAAGCTTTACATTGTTTTGGTTTTGTAATTTCGACAAAAAACCATTCATAGTTGTAGACTTATAATCCATAGTAGTAGAGCTTTTTAATCAAGCATAACCAATCGGTTATCTGAAAAGTTTACGACCTCAACATAACATGGCAGCAAACGTCAAAAAAAGTAAAAAATAAAATTAGGCATTATTTTCAATGTAGTCTCAACAGTTTTGATGTGAGGAGTGTGGGAACTCTGTAACGTGACCGTACCAACGTTGAGTATGATGCAAATACATACAATAACATTGCTCAAGTTTACTAAACGGTTGTAGACAACATGTTAGAAAAGATAGTATAGATAGAATGCGCTTTATATTAATAGTCCAATGAAAGTGGCTGTCACCTATTGAATAGTGATTAAAATATGACTAAGCTTTTTTGGGCCAGAAACGATATTGAACGATATGGCGAAATTTAGTCGCTATAAATCCAAGTTTTCAGAGAAAGTCGACTTGTCTTATTTGGCCGTGTTTTGATATCTTGCACTGTCGGATTGAGCCATGTTTATTGTATTTTCTACCTGAAAAATGAAATGGCTTGTGGGGCTGTTGATACAGCAATGTAAGAAAATGCTTAAACCTGCTTTTATTAGCTTTACATTTAATTTATAGTTTGGTTAATGTTAAGTCGAGCTTTCGTTTAAAGATATCCAATCAGCACCTTTTACCTGGGACTCAGAATTAGTTTTACAGTAGACTTATTTTTGAGTTGAATCAGGAGTATTATGCTACTTTAGATATTTCAGATGTTTGAACTTGATTATAAAAGCTTTGCCACAATTTACAAACAGGATTTTTTTTATAGTTTTTGAATTACACAACTTTCAAAATGGTAAATAAATAAATGTACGTGTCACGTAAGTGATGCAACTGTACTGGGCTCATAATAGAATCTCAATACATGTTAGTGTTTTAATTAAATTTAAGACCGGGCTAGTTTTTGCCAAGTGAACATTGACTGAGATGAAACGATTACCCAGGTTCAATTTAAATGTATAAATTTAAATGCCAGTTTATCGTACCATTTTGATAACTAGACCATTTTGTCGTGTATTTGTATTAATGTGTGTCAACGATTAACCCTAAAATAATCTTATTCCTTTCACTAGGCCTTTTATTACAATGAAACTGAAAAGAGCTTTCTTTATAAAATATGTCTCAACAAAGTTTGGTCGATCTTCCTCGATATAATCTATTTATAGCTGATTTTGCTCAAACATAACACCTGCCCCTTAACGAAAAAACGTGTTTCGTCACAGAACAAACCCATTCTTCAATCGGTTAAAATTTAATCAACAGTTGTGTCTTCCAAAGAATCAACTTCCATATGAAAGTTTCGATCAAAAATTGAAAATACCTAGCAATTTGGCATTTTAGATTAAATGAAAATATACTAGCCTGCTGGAGCTTTTGCGAGGGTTTAAAAATGACCAACTATTCTGATGAGCTAGTGATAAATCACACAAAGCTCCTACCGAACACTTGATAGCATATTGTATAGTCGGCAGGAGTCTTGCTACACACTGTGCTTTTAAGCAATCACCACAACTTTTATGATACCTAAATGAGTGATTATAATTGGCAACAATTATACCAAGAATAGTTCGCTACAAGCACAAATAATAGTAAAAAGCTCGATTTTTTTCTTAAATCATTATCAAAAAAGTTTGTTGCGAACCAGCTAACCGAGAGTGGCAGAAACGACCTATAGGCATTTTAATATTTTAAACGAGTTGTGGTGCATGAAAAAAGCTCAAACCAGTTTTTCTTAGTCCAGATGATGCTTTAATTAACTTGATATGAAATAATTTAATTCCAGACTGGATTGTTCACGAAATTAATTAAATATAATTGTTGAAAATAATAAGGGGTTTTTCGGAATAATATTATTTGTTTAACTAGACTTTCCGCATACAATTTCATGCAGATTCTGCATTTCGTTATTCCATATTTAAAAATTCGGAAGTGAAACTTTTCACTAATTTCATATTTTCTAGAGTTTTTTATTTTATGTAAGGACATAAATCTCTTATCTAGGACAATTACAAAAATTCATCAACCGAAAGTTTTTTTTTGTCTCAGTCAGAACAAAAACGGAATAAAATTAAATCCTTTAATATTTTCCTTTAAACGTAAAAATTATATAAAAGGGAGAAAAATGAAAAACTTTAACTTTTCTCATCATCATTTATTTAATTTTTTTTTGTTTTTTAATTTCATTTCCCTTACTTTTCAAATTTTTTTTTTTTGTTCGTATTTTCATTCTTTTCGACTCCTCTTGTGATTTTGGTTTAGAAATAATTAGAAATTAACGAAGTAGAGTAACAAGCGAGTGGAAATAATAAAATAAAAAATTATAGAAAAACGAATAAGAAAAACAAAGGAAAAAGAAAAGCGCGAGGAAAAAATAAATGTTAGAGCTGAATAAATTCAAAGGAAAACTAAAATTAATGGAGGATAATTAAGAGCATATTTTCTTGTAGCGCTAATTACTCTTCCTTTTTCTCATATAATAATTCTTTTGTCATTCTGCGCCCCGTTATTCCGAGAAAGCTTGTTCTTTTCTATTTCGTTTATTGTTAATTGTCCTCTTGTGATTAACCCTGTGGAGATATATAAATTACATACTTACATTATTTGTACGACGATATAGAAGATATATCTCAATCTTAACGTTATGGCCAAAAAATTAATTATTTGTAATAAATAAGAAAGCTTTTGCTACCATCTGAAACGAACATTAGTTATATAGATTCATAAATCGGAATTAATTTCATTATTTTATTCGGCCTATGAAAGCGGTTGTCCTACTTTACGATTACCATTAGGCGTGCTTGCCTGTAATTCGGACGGAAAAGTTTCACTGATATAGGACCAACTACAATAATCCAGGGAAGTTTTGGAATTTTTACTTTAACAGAGCCTTATAGTTTAAAGAATTTTCTCCTGTTTACGAAAGTGTATAAACGGAAAGTTCCTTTAATGTTTGGACATTCTGCAGAAGAAAACCGGTTACAGAAATCTTCAACTCTTTGACCTCCAATGATTTCTTTTTGTTTTCGGTACAATAAATATAATTAAGTCGAACAAGTAATACATATATCTCATTCCACAAACTACAGCTATCATGAGATTTGTCAAAATTCTATATACGCGCAAAACAACATGAGAGCGAACAGTATAGCTAAAGGCCAAACCAGAACATATCGTTTAAGAGGACTTTAAAAAAAAGTTGTTGTTGTGGCTGCTATCGCACACTTAGACCAATTTTGATCCATTGTGATACCACTCTATACGGCTATAGGTCCGAGTCTTTTCGTAGAACCATCTGCGCATTGCATAGCTCCATGTCAGGCCTATAGTACTGACATCGAAGGTGGGTCAGCCCAAGGATTCTAAACACGACAGAGAATCCAGTTATATTCATTTTTCACCACCGATCGCACCGCCCAAACGATCGAAGGTAAAAAAACCCATTTTGCATCCTGCCTCGAATCGGATTCGAACCCGGTACATCCCGCTCCAACTTTCGCAGCTTTAACCACTGCGCTACCTGGGCGGTCTAAAGAGGACTTTAACTCGCATCACTTTATCTCAATATGTTCAGTGTTTTAACGACGCAACCAAATCGAAAGAACACCGATCACACGTAAAATTCTGGACAAGGAAGTCCAAAAACCAGATTTTCCAGGAGGAAGATAAAACTAATATAAATTTTGATAACCGCATCCGTCGTTCCATATATTTATTGGTTTGCCTTCTTGGTAAAATAAAAAGTCTCTGACGCATGAAGCAAAAGTAGTTGCGTTTATATCTGCGTCAATTTCTGTAAACCAATAGCAGCGAGCATCATGAGTATTCACATTAATTTGTATATCGTAAAATTGTGGCAGCAAAGTTTTGTTTTGTAATATAAGGCTGAGGAAGTTGACATTGGACAAACTTTCACGGATCGCAAGTCTTGAGTTAGTACTATACACCTCGCACTTTAGTTAGCTATGTTTTCCTTAGCCTCTTCCTTGTGAAAATATGCTCGTTGTATATTTTTTTGAAATTGTTTTTCATCCACCATCTTGAAAAAGTGCAGTTTGATAATGGTTTTGCCTTAGAAAATTCAGCACACCACTTTTGATACTCAACAAAAATCGCTACTTTATCATTGTCAAAATTGAATACTCGCTTGACGTATTATTTGTCAGAACTTTGTGGGCAGGAATGGCTTAGAAGTTTTGGTAAACTATCCAGAAACTGTCCAGTACTTTGTTTAGCTCGATCAATATATCTTTTGAGATATGCATGCCATAAAGACCTTTGGAGAGACAATGGTGTCCAAAAAATATTTCTGGCACACTTGTAATGTTTTATCACCTTTCGGTAAAAAATATAATTTTGAGAAAGACCAGTGAGAGCTATCCGGTTGAGTATGTTTTATCCTTGGTTGATTGATGAGCAATCTAATTTGACACTAGTGTTTTCCAGATAACTGTAATAAGAGTAATAACCATAATTCACTATTACAGTACTTTTATTTCAATCTTACTTTCACTTTTTCACTATTTCACTTTTTATCACTTTTTTCCCGATTTTAATTTATCGCTATCTGTTCGCGTATTTATACCTAGTTTGCCCGCTTCTCTGGCATAGTAGACGTTTCCATTTGTTTATTATTTCGCCTGTATACTGCGATTCATGCTGATTTCCAATTGCACACATTTAGTTATTCTATTCAATCAGAGATGTCACCTGCGTCCGTAACACCACCCTCCTCTTTCTCTATAGAGAGCCAACCTTTCCAAATGTACAACCATTGGTTTCCCTCGGATGCCCTTCAGAATTCGGTAGATTCCATCATTGATTTTCGTAATAACCTTGTATGGTCTTTCCCAGCAAGATTGCAGTTTCGGTGATAAGCCTCTCTCCCGTTGTAAGTTGTGAAGCCAGACTAACTGCCCTTCTTCAAATCCTCTATTATTTATATCATGCCTTCATCCTATTGCTTGAAATTTGTATCCTTTCTCTGACAAATTTATGTATCTCATGGATATCTACTTTCAATTAACCAACATACGCTTGTCCACACTGTTGTAGGAATTGCCCCAAACTTCAAGTCCCCAGGTAATCTTAAATTGTGTCTCAAAACGAAGGTAGCTTGTGTTATTCGCGTTGTATCATGTTTGCTGTTCGGTATGCCATTAGGAACAGTAGTATTTTTTGGCCAAAATTACGTTGATTTCTATCCACGGATTTCATTAGAAATTTTTCTAACGTAGCGTTAAACCGCTCAACCATCCAGTTTGATTGAGGATGAAAAGGTGTTGTTTTTGATTTGTTGACATCCAATAATGGAAACATTTCTGGAATACTTCTGATTCAAAATTGCGGCCTTAATCTGAATGTAGCTCCTTATTTAACTCATATCGACTTATTCAATTATGTACCTCGGTTAGCGATTATTGTTGTTTCTTTGTTGGATAGACTTCAGCCCATTTACTGAAATAATCCATCACCACTGAAACAAACTTGTTTCCGGTTGCACTGGTAGGAAATGGACCTGAAATATGCATTGTGATCCGCTCAGATAGAGGTCCGCTGTTATACTGCTGCATTTTTCCATGGCCCCATTTTTCAGGACCTTTAACTGTCATGGCTTCATTTTGCAGGACCTTTAACTGCCATGCAAAGTCTTATTGATGCCTAGATGGCCACTGCTTGTTCCTTCAGGATACCCTCTGAAAATTTCTGGAATTCGAATCCTTGGTACCACCACTAATGATTGTTTATTTTTACCATCGGAACTTTCCCAGGCCCCTTTTACCAAACAGCCTTCTTCAGTTAAAAGACTATCCCATTGAGTCCAATGTGCCTTTACTAAAAGACACTTATTTGAAATCTCCTTCCATTTTGGTCTGTGCTGATCTTCTAAGAATTTTAATGTGATCGTTAAATTGCGATCTTTTTTTAACTTTTTTACTTTCTGATTTCTTCGTTGGTCCACTCATCGGATGGTAGGTCTCATATCAACGACATGTTTCTTACTCTTCACTCAACCACAATGTATGCAATCTATCATACATGGCCGTCTTGACAGTGCATCTGATGGTTTAATCGATGCAACCCAGTCTCTCGTTTAACGCATGCGATCTTGCAGTACTCACCTTCTCTTCTAATCTTATGTTGTCATCATTGGACCTACGATAGGTGACAGTGTTCTTGCTCACTAATGTCTAATTTCCCAGCAATCTTGCGATATATGACCTAGTTTATCGCAGGCCCAACATTTGATTCTATTGTTGCTATCTCGGAACCTCGTCGATAGGTCATTTACTGCTAGTTTCTCATTATTTCTCGAGTTATACTGTTCTGGTTGCTAACACTACCACTCGCATTGAATCTACATCACGAATACCATCAGTAAATGGAGGCTCTCGCTTGTGATCAACACCACATTTTCGTTCAGATTCTGAAACGATTTGCAACATAGTTGCTCCACCAACTTTTAACGCCACTATAAGAGTTGCGATTTAGTCTTCCTTTTCCCAATTATTTCTTAATGCTGCCGTTGGTTTTATAATTTGAGTAGCACCGCCATTAGATATATTTTTTTTTTTCCAGTTTCAAAAACCTTTCATCAGTCTCAACAAATTATTGCTCCATTTGACATTTTACTGTATCCACTTTGACATTTAAATGAATGGACATTTCGCGAAACTTTTCACTTACTATTAAATGTCGTAAAATATTCTCTTGTTGTTCCAGTCTATCTAAAACCATGTTGCGATCTTCCCTTTGTTCGCTCAGTATTTTAGTTTTCGAATTTTCTTGACCGGTCAACATTTGATGCATTACCACCATTAACTGCCCCATATCAAAATTTGTAGGTGTTGGGGTGAGTATATTTATTTTTGTAGGGGCTATGGCTCTTCTAGCATTTGTTGTCCCTTAAATCTCTTCCACAGCATTTGTTACCCCAGTATTAAAATAGAACTGGTCTGGATCCATATTTTCTTTCAACTTGGTTTCGACACAAGGTTTAGCAATTTAAATACAATCATTGCTTGAAATCTCTTTCGAAAGTGGAAGGTTAAAATTTTCGACTACGAATTTACTATGGGACAATTTTGTGTAGGTAATAATAGCTTTAACAACATTCGACAGGATCTCAAGGACCAACTAAGTTGCTGACTAGGTTCTGTCCCTGATAATATTTTAAATATACGGTTAACTTTTTCAGCATTCTCGACAGTACTAATACAGTGTTACAATCCACGAAGGATACTAGTGAACTGATCCAATGTGGTGAAGCTTTAACACCCACTATCATTTTTAATTGTTTGAGACGCAAAACTAATCAATAATTTTTTTGGAGCTTTATAATTTATTTTACTTTTTATACTGTTAAGCGGGAGCAAAAAAAATATATTTTTATTCAGCTTTTGAAATCCCTATAACTTGAGAGAAAAAAAAGAAACTTTTCTTATTCCGTTAAAGAAAAAGTTGTATTTCTTGTGTTGTTTGTTTGTTCGTTTGTTTGTATGAGCTTTGTGTTGTGTAAGAGTTAATGTTTTGAAATTTATTTGATTCCTCCGTTCTTCATATCGTATACAGTATATTATGTATGTATTTCAAATGAAAAAGAATGTTTTATAATACATTATACGGTTGGTTATTTATGATATTAGGAAATGATTCGAGATTATAAAATTTTCTTTGCTGAAATGCTCTCTCCTTGGAAGATTAAATAATCATGAGATTAACAAGAATATATACAAACATATATACATATATTCAAGTACCACACCTCCCGTCTTATTGACTACATCAGCTTTGTTCGAAAATGTGTATAATTTTTCAATTGGAAACATACTGTCATTTGTGATAGTCATCGAAGAGATTTATACTTTGAACAGCAAATCAATCAATCATTAACTCATTGTTGAGACAAAATTCCATCTCCGCAAACTGAACTGAATTAATCACAGTTGACGAAGTGAAGTGTACTAGATAAACTTATACTCTAATTGCTGAGTTGTGAATAGACTTTTTGGAATATGATCTAAATTGGCATTATAATGAGCAACCGTATTGCATCGTTTGTGAGGTAGTGAAGTTAGAAAGATAATATTCAAAACCTGCAACAAACCTATTTACTATTAAGAAAAATTGGCTACACAATTTTCTTTTTACAAAACGAGTAGGTATATCCAGCCTTTCTTGAAAATGTAATTCTATATTTTAATATCAATATAAACAGACACACACATATACACACAAAAGCTTGAATGGATGCTTAAGAAAATTTTTGTTATTTAATGATGAAAATTTTTATCTTATATTCCTTTTTTTTGGGATATATGAACGTAACGGTACACAAGCTTTTCCAATTTTCATGAAACATTATAATATTCTCATTTTTTTTTTTAAATCAACTTGTTATTGTACTTGTACACACCAGTACACATACATCGAGGGAGAGTCGTTTATGACAGAAAATTCGTTTAAAAGAAAATTGGGAGTAAAAAAAAAAATCCGTAAGAATGATAAAGCTCCGAACACTAATGAGAAATGAATGAAAGGAATGTATAAGCGAAATGAAAATTATGATTGAAGTCAGGTAATATTTTGATATTCGTATTACATCTACTTAGTTGGCAACTAACTATGTGTACGAGTATGTATAGGTAAACGCAATCTATATCATTTGATCTTATATGATGTTATCACGTTTTTTTTTCTTTCTTTTAACCGCGATAATTTATGATTGTCATACATTTAAAAATTAATGGTGCTTAATCATGAATTTTAAAATAAATAATTCTGGAAATAAGTTTATGTGTACTTTTAGGATATAAAAGGAATGTAATGAGATTTTTTTATGCGAGTAAATTATTCGTGACATATATATATATATATATATATATATATATATATATATATATATATATATATGTTTATATATATATATATATATATATATATATATATATATATATATTATATATATATATGTATATATATATATATATATATATATATATATATATATATATATATATATATATATATATATATATATATATCAATTTATGCTATATCAATTGCTTTAGGTCAAATCTATGTATATACACCGTCTGCGCAATGTGTAATCTGAACTCAAACAGTGGATCATAGATTTGTTCAATCAAATTTTGTTCAGTATTAAAGATGGTCCTTTATCCAATTTATTCAGTTTGAGGGTCAGTATTACCTTAGAGTGACTTTAGATGTGCTTCAAATTGCTGCAAATAACTGCGTCAAATTGCTTGAAGGGTATTATTAATAACCCCGAAGTTTAAGGGTTGTTTCATCGTCTATAAGAAGTTTGAATAGTTTACTAGTTTTTCACTTTGGAAAGATCCAACAAGTCTTATTAAAATGACCATATTTTGTCAACAGTCACATCTAAAACGTTTAACCAGATAGAGTGGTTTGTTGGGGTTTTCAGAAACTTTAATCGGGTTAGTTGGAGTCTAGGTAAATTCAGGTAGCACAACATTAAGTTAAAAGTATACTTTATATACCGGATTGACACTCGAAGTGACACCGGATCGAACAACTGTACGTTATATATAAATAAATATAAATATATATATATATATATATATATATATATATATATATATATATATATATATATATATATATACATATATATATATATATATATATATATATATATATATATATACATATATATATATATATATATATATATATATATACATATATATATATATATATATATATATATATATATATATATATATATATATATATATATAGATATATATATATTTATACTTCTGTAATATCACAGAATGCATTGACGAATTGATGCAAAAAGTTTTACAAAACATTGCACAGAACTACAAAAATAATCAGTGGCTCAGTATGCGTGCTATATTAGCGGCCAAAAACATCGATGTCCAAATCACCAACTTCACTATTCAGAATGGAATACACGACGAAACGACAGTATGTTAGTCCATCAATACTGTGATGGAACTATCCAACTGAATTCTTGAAAGCACAAGGACAATCGTTGCAAGCGTGTGGATTAAATTTGGGCAGCTCCATGTGGACTGCTCACGCTTCGGAAAACCTTCTGATATATTCGTTTGCGCTCTAGATGACAAAAAGGAATATTGTGTATCCAGCAGCATTTCAATAAATATCGAATTGAAACGAAACGCAGAAATGTCACAATGTTTTCGAAATGAACAAAATAATTCAAAATGAATATGTATATATATATATATATATATATATATATATATATATATATATATATATATATATATATATATATATATATATATACAGTACTGTGCAAAAAAATCCGGACAGTTCGAATTCCTTTAAAAACGTTAAATATTGCCTAGTGTTTTTACTTTTTTTTAGATTCCAATTTTAAGATTGCATTTGGTAATTCACCCGAACTCTGAAAGTATAAGTTGCTAAAGTTATGTTTATGGAGAAGGAGCTTTTAGTATAAAAAAAAACTGTCCGTGCGTGAAATTGGTGATAGGATTGGTCATAAGAAATCATCAATTTCCGATCTTATAAAAAAATATAGAATTACGAAGAACACAGAGCGGTCTTAAGAGTCTGGCATACCGCGAAAAACCACAACAGTGCAAGATAAATATCTGGTTCTTGGTTCTAAGCAGAACCGATTTAAAACTTCACCGAAATTGCAAGCCGATCTTGCTACAGCAACCGGTATTGAAATTTGATGTTCAACTGCTCGGAAATGGTTACTGAACGCAAATCTTAGGGCACGCTACTCGCTGCAGAAACGTTTTCTAAAGATATTTTCAAAAATTTGTCGGCTTCAATTGGCCAGAGAGCACTCTAACTGGACCGGAGAGTAGTGGAATAACGTGGTGTTCTCTGACAAAAGCAAATTTAAACTGCATGTGGGAGATGGATGGCTAATTGTGCGTACAAAACCAGGGGAACGCCTCAGTGATATCTTCATTCAACAAGTGCCTAATAAAACTGAGGGTGTAATGGTTTGAGGCTGTAATTATGGTGTTGGTCATTTGGCCTTTGTCGAAGTAGGGGTAACCAGTTATTTGTACCTGAACATTCTGGAACGGCATTGGAAAGCATCATATTTGGAGCTGTTTAGTGAAACTGAAAGCTTCATCTTTCAGCAAGACAACGTGCCAGCCCACAGATCAAAACAAATGACTAAGCACTTTTTTTCTTTATTCAAAAGTTCTGAATAACTTTCAGGTAAAAAATACTAAATAATTTTGTTAAATAAAATTGTATTTCTATATGCAGGTGAAAAAGTACGATAATTCCATCTACACAATGGAATGACCTGCTTATAGCCCTGATATGAACCGAATTGACAAAAAATGGGCTATTATGAAGCACAAAGCCCGTCCGAGTAATCCAGAAACCATCCAGCAATTGAAGCACCGAATTGCAATTGCGTGGGACGATATTAGCAATCACGAGATACAAAATACTACTTGGTGTTAAAACAATTACGTTTCTGAAAAAAATTTGTTTAATTAAAAAATGTTAGCTGTCCGGATTTTTTTTGCACAGTACTTTATATATATATATATATATATATATATACATATGTATATATATATATATATATATATATATATATATATATATATATATATTATATATATATATATATATATATATATATATATATATATATATATATATATATATATATATATATATAAATATATATATAAATATATATATATATATATATATATATATATATATACATATATATATATATATATATATATATATATATATATATATATATATATATATATATATACATATATATATATATATATATATATATATATATATATATATATACATACATATATATATATATATGTTCATTAAACCCATCGCTCGGTTACTAGCTGAACTGCAAAAGATAGAGGACAGAATGTTAAAATCTCTACCGCCACAGATACATGAGTCTCACGGTATCATCCTCAAACGATAAACACTTTGTGGACATACAACATTAGAAGGGTATAGTGTTATATTTTTTAAGAAGTACCACCTCTGCGATGAAAGTTAACGAACGATTTTTGCACATTTAAAAAAACGATAGAAAGCCTAAGAGTGCAAGCATCAGGCGACTTAGCTATCGCGATCTCAATTCAACAATAGATAACGCATTTTATCTAGATATTGTAGTCTGAGTGGAATTATTAAGACTCAGTAGGCTGTTCCTATCACCAAACTTTGTCGTTTTGTCACTGAAAAAAAACATTGCAGTCAACACTATTTATCTTCTGTCTCTTACCCATCATGGTTGCAATATTTTCTCTAACATAGACCTAGTCAAAGCATTCTTTATTATTGTTAAAGCGCCTAAAGATGATTATAAAATAGCTATCATGACCCCATTTTAACCGCCCAGGTGGCACAGTGGTAAAAGCTGTGGTAGTTGGAGCGGGAGGTACCGAGTTCGAATCCCGATAAGGGCAGAATGCAAAAGAAATTTTTCACCATCTGATTACGATCGGTCGTATGAATGAACATAACTATGACTCCCTATTGGAGTGCAGAACTCATGGGCCGACCCATCTTCCATGTCAGCACTATAGGCTGGCATGGAGCTATGCAATGTGCAGATGGTTAGGAAAATCGGACCTATAGCCGTTCGTCCTCGAATAGGCTGTAATGACGTAAATAAACGAACCATGAATAAGTAGGGAGTGCCTTTGAGCCCCAAAACAGATTAGAGATTAAAAAAAAAGACCTCATTTTGCCTCTTTAAACTCACACATCTGCCACTTCGCACAATCGTTTCAGCATTTTATTAACGAAGTCTTTCGCGACTAAAACTTTGTATTTGTCTATACTATATCGTCAATATTCTTGTGTGATCAGAATCTGAGACAACACAACACTTGGAAAAACTTTTCCAAAAGACGCATAATTTGATGTACATTCAAAAGCTCGATGCTTATTCGGCTTAACCACTTTTGAATTCCCACATCGAATAGTGGCTGCCATTAAATGTATTCAGCAATTCATCGAGAAGTATGAAAAAATTCCACCACCCATTCTTACCAAAACTTGCTGTACAATTATTTTACTAAGTCCACCCACTGTCAAATCGCATTCAAAAGACAAAAGCTTGAGTTGGCTACCATAACGTTGTAAGCTCGGGAAAAATCTTAAATGTTTGCCTAATACCAACACTTTTATCACCCAACTCCGCACAACCATCTTATCCTCACCGCAACAAAGCAAAGCAATACAAAGACAGTCGTCTCGAAACCGCTGAAAATTTGAAATAATGTATATGTTAGAGGTCATAAGGTGCAAACAACTTCACAACTCTACGAAGGGCCCTTAAAAGTAACTCGTTGTCTACGCATAAACTATTTGCGTGACAATGCAGTCAATCACGCTCGACAAAGTGAAAGCCGCGTACGGCATACTAAACTGAACTGATAATATGTCCGTTAGGGAAAATCGTGAAAACGTCTAATTGGTTAAATATGTATGTAACCCCCTATATATTACACCCTTGCCAATTTCGAAAAGCTAGTAGGTTAGGTCACCAAATCACCTTTTAAAGTTATGACTCGCGTTTTCAATTAGTGAGTGATGCACAGGAACAATAGAATGTGATGTAAACATTCAGTTACTGAGTGATTGCACGTTCCAAGTGCCGACCGTTAATCTCGTGCCCGGATGCATAAGCAGGGGTTCGCTGTTATTTTTTACATTTCAATTGTTTTTACGGATCCAACCAGATATAGTCGTCTCCTGCGACAAGAGCCCTGAATACTGTGGTGGTATTTTATGGGTATGATGTTTCGTTCGAAATATTTACGAAACATGGATACCCTCACCGACAGGGCTATACATTTGTCAAGTATCATGTGATCGAAATCGCAACCACTTAAATCGTTAGACACAGATAATATCGCTATGAATCACAATTACCGTTATAACATGAATTTAATTAGTTTCTTTTTAAGATTCAATATTGAATCTACAAAACGCTGCAAAACGTTTGAGCATCCATGCTTAAATGTGTACTCTAAACTATTTACATACGAGTATATGCACAGTATGTTAATATTAATTTTAAATAATTTTATTGGATTCGTACAACTTTCTTAATATATCGACTAAACGGTATACACAAGATGAACAGAGTATATAGATGTTCGTACATACATAAGTAAAATATTATTTTTTAATATAAAAATATAATAATAATAATGGATTGCTTCATGTTGGAAAAAAAATTGATGAACTACAGCGACAACAGAATACTGAAAAGAATTTATTTTCTTCTTTCGTTCCAGTTATTTTCTATCTTCTGACTACTTACTTAGTATTCAAACTATGCTGATATCGTTACATTGAGCAAAGGAAGCTAACTGTAATGAAAGAAAACTTCTGAATGCATTGAAATTATTTCGAGCTTTTAGAAAGTTTATTCTTCATCATTTAGATTAAAGAACGATTGTGATCATCTATGATATATATATATATATATATATATATATATATATATATATATATATATATATATATATATATATATATATATATATATATATATATATATATATATATATATTATATATATATATATATATATTTATATATATTTATAAATATATATATCTATCTATCTATCTATATATATATATATATATATATATATATATATATATATATATATATATACATATATATATATATATATATATATATATATATATATATATATATATATATTATATATATATATATATATATATATATATACATATATATATATATATATATATATATATACATATATATACATATATATATATATATATATATATATATATATATATATATATTTATATATATATATATATATATATATATATATATATATATATATATATTATATATATATATATAATATATATATATATATATATATATATATATATATATATATATATATTTATATGAGATTTGACCTATCGGGTAGTTTGCCATTTTTAAATTGGTTCGAAATCGGAAGAAAATTTGGTCAAAACACGGCACTCACAACCTAAAGTTTTAAAAATGGTTGGCATAAAGTGAGTGAAACGGGGTACAAATGCAACGCGTCCCCGTGCTCTTCGTATTCGTTCAGCTAAAAACATTGCTATGGTGGCCGAAATTCAAAAGTTCAATTGGTCCAGCAATTGAAGCGCCGTCACCAACCACTTCGATTCGATTTGCTGTGTGGGCTAGCGACAAACTCGGACGAGGCACATTCCCATCTCGGTGGCTTTGTAAACAAATAAAAAATGTTGCATTTAGGAATAGGAAAATCCACTAGAATATGAGGAGATATAGGCTAATGCCTCCATTGTATGTTACTGTTTGGTGCAGATTGTGGCATTATTGTGCAGTATTTCTTAGGAGATGAGGCTAGCACGACCGTTACGGTCAACGGGATCAACTATCGTAACATGTTTACATCTTTTTTGTGGCCATATCTTGAAGATATAGGTTTGAACGAGCTGTGGTTCTAGCAAACCAATCCACCATACCACACATCCAGCGTTAATATGATGAAACTGTGTCAACAATTTGATGGCTATACATGATTATTCAAGGAGCTATGATTTGATGCCTTTGGATTGTGTCATATATGTGTTATACGGATTGGAAGGAAAGCAATCATTGCCGAAATATATCCGGCCGCAATCCAAAATGTGCTCAGAAATTGGACCGACGGAATAAAATCATTTTCCAAAAATAACCAGATAAAGTAACTTCTTACTGGGACATCTTGTATATATTTTTAGGCATGGGCGGTGTTTTGCGAATTTCTCCCACGCCATCATTAGTGAAAGCTGCTTTTACAATCACAGAGCCACTCCCGTACTTTGCAGAAATATCATTGCACTGATTCAACAATTTTGGATTTTTGGAACGCCGCACATAAACTTTTCGTTTCGATTAGAACAGTTCAAATTTTTATTCATTAGTCCAAAAGACATTTTTGAACTGTTCTACGGTTCAACCTTAATGCGTTCTAGCCTTACGTAAAGGGTTCTTCTTGTTCTGCGTTTTTTCGCTATCCGCCTACATAGATCATACTTCCCTAGCCGTATCTTAATAGTTGAGTCGCTGATGGGATTAAGACGGTTCTGGTGGATTTCCGCACCAATTTCGAATGCTGTATGTTTCATGGCCCGTTTGCTGGTGATTGTTGTTGATTAGATACATCGCCGGTTATGGCTTAGGTGACGTTTTGAATTGTGGATTGGAAAATAGGAAGACATCAGAAAGACTGCCATTAGTGAAATTACATTTCAAATTAATGATATTCCTGGTTAAATTACCTTTGTTTCTTATCCCGGTTCTTAATCCACTCAAGACCTTTTTTTGTATGTCTATAAAGATACTTTCCCATCCAAGACTTACTTGTTATTATAAGCAACCGATAGATCTTCACAAATCAACAATATAATAAAATAAATGATTTGGTTTGTTTCCATGTCGAACGAGAAGTAATTCGTCACGCGAAGGCTCATCACAAGTGCGAAGTTTACCATTACGGGAGATAAAGGTGAAAAAACAGGCAGACCGACATTGAACAAAGTGGTGTTCTCTACTAGTTAACATCAGAGCAGAAAAAAAGTGGACAAAACGAGGAATTGTGAAGGAAGTTGGAGAATGGTGGTTGAGATTGTGCCATAGCTCCGGTGTATTTTTTCCCTTTCCGTGTACTGAGTTTGAAGTAAAATTTTTATTTTGTGTTGATTGTTTAAAATAAAAGGTAGGGAGCACCGAGACTACCACCTCAGCAATCGGGTTTTATGATATAGACAGTGCTGCTATATGTGGGTTGTGTTCAAGATCTATGTGTTCAAGATCCCCTCTGAAGTAGATTGAGTTCAGCAGAGTGATACAGATGATTACATTTGATTCCTGATTTTGGAGCACCACGTGAAACAAAAGAAAATATCGAGGAGGCGAAACATATTAACGGTTTGTCGTTCTCTTCTCAACATCATTTTCCTATTTTCTTTGGGTCCTTTCTTCAGTCGTTGCGTCGCATTCTCTTCTCAGAATTTGATTTGTGTTTAATGTTGGAGGTTTCCTTAAGATCGTGTGCGTAACACCTCCCGAGATCACTTGCTCGACGAGCTATTGTGTTGTATTTTTTTTTTCAATTTTGTCTACCAAGCCACCTTATCTTTGAAGGCACGTACACTTAATGGTTGAGAGAGTTTCTCATCACACCGCTCTTGAGTTCGATTCTCGCCGTTGACAAAAAATTAACATGCTATGGATGACATAAAAAGCGATTGTGTGTAAAAGCATTCATTGGGTTGACCACCTACAATGTACACTAATACGTTGAAATGGTTCGTAAGGTCTCTAGTTGAGACGAGCTAAGATAGCTAAGATATATATATATATATATATATATATATATATATATATATATATATATATATATATATATATATATATATATATTCATATATATATATATATATTCATATATATATATATATATATATATATATATATATATATATAAATATATATATATATAAATATAAATATATATATATATATATATATATATATATATATATATATATATATATATATATATATATATATATATATATATATATATATATATATATATATATAAATATATACAGCTATGGCCAATGAAATAGGTGTGACCCAATAAAATTTGTGGATTTCAATATATTTTGAATTTCCTCAAGGCAATCAATATGGCCTCTAGGAGAAATTTTTGTATGTATACTCTTACACACCGCCCAGGTGGCGCAGTGGTTAAAGCTGTGGCGATTGGAGCGGGAAGTACCGGGTTCGAATATTAGGGGCAAGATGCAAAATGGGGTTTTCAACTTCGATCGTATGGGCAATGCGATCGGTAGTGTAAAATTAACATACCTGGATCCCCTGTCGTGTTTAGAATCCATGGGTCAACCCATCATTCATGCCAGTACTATAGATTGACATGGAGCTATGCAATGCGCAGATGGTTCTACGAAAACTCGGACCTAAAGCCGTACGTGGTATCACAACGGACCAAACGCCGTTCTAAGTGTGCCATAGCAGCCACAACAACATAACATAACATATACATACACAAAAATGCTTATTTGGCTGTGTTTTGTAAACATAATTAAGGGATTTCTCAAAAATAAGGTTAATAGTAAAAAAATAGTTGGTCAATACAATTATAGGTGTGTTGATAAAATAATTGTAATAGTGATATAATAAAATTAAAATTTCGTTTGATTTTTAACAAAATAATTGAATTAATTTATTTTAACCAAGAAATTTAATTTAACCATAATAATAATTTATCAAAATGGGACCTGGGCTACATTGTACCTCAGATGAAAGGAAGCTTATCTATATATTGCAGGCTTAAGGAAAAACCTATAAAGAAATTTCGGAAATTTACGGGGACCTGATGGTAAAGTTTTCGTAAGGAAGGCGTCCAATTAATGCAGAATTCTTACCGCGTTACACACGCAAAACCGTTAAACACAGTGGAGGTTGTTTAACGATGTGGGGGTGCTTTTCTTGGAATAGTGTCGGACCACCATATCGAATAGACGAAACAATGACAGCTGATACATATGTACGCCTTCTTCAGGATATAATGCTGCCTTATGCCGCTAATAAGGACATTACAGCAGGACAATGATCCGAAACACACTGCAAAAAAAACAAAAGCTTGTTTTCGAGAACATAATGTATCGGCAATGCAATGTGGCCTGCTCAGTCGCCGGATCTTAATCCGATGGAACATTTATGGAATAATTTAAATGCGGCAATTGCAACTTAAAAAATGCAAAACAATAAAAAACTGTGGGTAGAAGTTCAGAAAGATTAGAAAAATATACCTGTGGCAACATGTCGAAAATTAATCGACTCATCGATGTGAGCTTGTAGTCAAAAATCCAAAAATGCTCACACTTATTTCATTGACCGCCTAGCTGGATATATATATATATATATATATATATATATATATATATATATATGTATATATATATATATATATATATATATATATATATATATATATATATATATATATATATATATATAAAGTCTAAAGTTCTGTCACATTGCCTACAAATGAAACCTAGAAAATGTATTTTCCATAACTAGTTGGATTAACACAGAAATATTTTAGTCAGTCTTATCCACCTATGTCACATTAAGCCATGTAGATGGTATTTGCTTTGGGAGATTAGACTCTTATACATATTATCGTAGGTTTTTCAGAAATACAGTTCTGATGGTTTCTGCACCAATTTCGGATGCTGTTAGTCTCTTATCCCACTTACTGATGATTGTCATGTGTATTTATATATACATGTACCTGTGTTTATCACCTTGTTTCAACAGATTAACATAATCCCGATAACCATATACCGAGCATCGAATTCGGTGTCGACCTAATTGCATCGGGAACAAAGATTTGCATAATATATTGTAGAAAGCTTTCTAGGGGGACGTAACACCACGTGATACATTCTAAAGTACACACACACACACAATTGTTTATACAAACATTTTATTATACAAAAAAAACATGGAAAAACAAAAGAAAATTGATTAAAAAAAAAGTTTTTATGATTACTTGTTTTATTTTTTTTTTTTAATTTTCTCTTCGCTGGATAATAAAATAGAGGAAAAATGGAAAATTATGCTTTAAAAAATAATAATAAAAACATAAAAATTATATTCGTTTTTCTTTTCTGTTATTTAAACGACGACAGGTGTTTTTATTTTATCATTAAGTTTTTTCCAACATTATATATAATATTATTCCAGACACAAAAGGGGGGGGAGGGTACATAATCTACACAAGTCGTTTATGTACGCCAGTGAATTAATGTGTTGGTATTAGGGCATGTATATAGTGGAAATCTGTTAATGAAATACACACCGTCTTCGGGAGATGTAAATTGTTCCAAGATTATATTTATGACTGCGGTAAACGAGCTTTTTCGGTATACATAATCTCGAAACGCTTTATCACTATTAGATATACAGCTTTATTGATTTGATTATAATACTGATACGATGTGTAAAGCTTAATTTTATAATAATTAAAAAATCGTAAGAGTATATAATGTTGGTAGAGGTGTAGAGATGGTGTTAAAGATAAAACCGTTAACAAAATAAAAGCACAACAATATAGTAACGAAAAAAGTTTTGCAAAGTCAATCGATAAAGTGTTAAATTTTATATAAAACTTCCTTCTATATATACACAGCCATCAACCATTGTTTTGTTGTGCTGTTCCTTATCTTTCGGTTCGAGAGCTTAGATATTGATGATAAGAAAAATAAAACTTTACTTGGAATAAAAACAATTTTGCAAGAACATTTTTTTTTGTGTGAATAAATAAAGCACGAATCAATGGAAAATTGAAAATTGTTGTACACTTTTGTGTTACTAAATAAATAATTTCGTTGCTATTTTGTTTCTATTTAAAGTATATTTATATATAAAAAATGTAATAAATATTTAATTTAATCTGAATTTTATTTTCTAATTTATGAATATTTTATATTTTGAATTATCAAGGGAATTATCCTTGTGCATCATTTTGTCGCTTTCGATATTCCTTTTATATGGGCGATGTAACAGATTTTATGTACCTGCAATTTATTTGTCTGTCATATCCACCCATATCACATTTAACTATGTAGATAAACTTTAAGACATCGACATAAAATCAATATACGGTTTACATCAAACACAGCAGACTGTATATATGGGACAACCTTTACTGCCGGACCTAGTTTGAATAGGCCCTAGACATATACTCTGAGGTATTCTAGGAAGCTTTAGAGTAAAAGCTTGGTCGAAATCTTCGTGTTGTAACGCCAACTACCCTAAGATTTCGGTGTGCGACCACGATCCATCATTTCAAATTCTTCCCGAAATTCACTTTCAAAAATTCGATTTATATCTGATTTACATCAAACACATCAGACTGTATGGAACATCCTTTGGATTATGAGTAAGTTACTGTTGAAACCAGTTTGAAAAGCTCCTAGACCTACTCGTAGAGGTTTTCCAGAAAGCCTAAGTAAAGCTTGGTTCTAATCATTGTGTATTATTTCCAACCACCCGATGATCTTGGAGTGCGACCGGTTATTCGCCATTTTAACTACTACTTGAAATATATTTTCAGGATTCAGTAATATATACTCCTGAGACCCTGATTGTAACGGCTGCAGGCCAATAGCAAACTGGAAATATAAATTCTTTATATTCAATATAAGCCTAGAGTTCTGTCACATTAGAAACAAATGGAACCTAGAAAATGTAATTTTCGTATCTTAGCTAGGAAAGACCTAAATCTTTAAGCTTATCGTTCTTTCTAATAAATCGCTAGAACGGCAGGTAAAAGCCTACATATAAAGTGACATTTACTCGAGTCGAAAAAGCTGTTGTGGGTTGAGAAATTTTTTGATCTGGAACCTAGTCTCCACTAATGCGTTCAAGTCTCTTAAAGGTAAATCTTTAAGCAGACTGATTTTATTCACTAGGAAATATAATATTCATCAGGTTGACTCTACCATTGAAAGCATGTTAGATTGACATTTCATGATAAAGCGAAATACATGGGTCTTGTCGTAATGGGCAAATTCAGCTGCATACTTTTACATAATAGAAAGAATAAAATTGGAAGAATACTGTTTGTAAATTAAGGGCTTAAAGCCACATTCTAATCACTAGGGTTAGCTCTATCGTGGCGCTTTCAGAACTCCTTCATCTTACTCCTGCTGATATTATAGGCAAACAAATGGGAGTGAGCTCAGCGTTAAGGTTCAAAGTCATTTTCCAGTGGACCTGTCAGAACATAGGACACTCATTCCGATCATTCCGATGATAGATCGACTGATATATCCTCATTCCGATGATAGATCGACTGATATATCCTATCTCCATTCTGAGTACTGAGGACATGATGCGGACATTAACCGTTAACCTCTTAACGCCTTTACTGCTAATGAATGAGAAGGTCAAGATGTTGGATTTTATTTAAAACATGGACAGTAAACTCCTCTTATTGTCTCGTCGATTATAGAGCAACTAGTTGAGGGGTAATGTAATATTATTTTTTGCTATACTAGAATTTGTGTTCCTCAAAAGAGAGCTCAGAATATCATTTATCTGTTGTTGGGTGGTAGTACTTTTCAGTGTCGTATAGAAGTTAAAAGACCAAAAAATCTTACTCGTTTGGAATCAGTTTGTGAAGATTGATATGCTTACTGGCCTCCTTAAGACTTTCCTTCAAGATGAAGCTATGAGTCCAATAAATGATAAATTAACTCGTCTCGAACAACTTTACTATTTGATTGTTTCTGTCTCTCCTATCTGTTCTACCACCGAAGAAATCATTACTCGTTAGAAGATCCCTTTTAACGTTCCACGCCGAAGTGAAAAAACAGAGGTACGCCTATATGTCCGATTTAAGTTAGAGCTCCTCAGGTGAAAGATCGGATGACCTATGAATTCTATACTTCAATAGGTCGTAGCTGCACTACACTACCTTCCTTCAGCCCGTACCGAGTTTAGAACGCATTATATTCGCCCCAATTATCTTCCATATGCTATTCTTATCTTGAAGTTTTAGGCTAATCTTGTAAAAACTGACTTATTATAGGAAACATTCAGAAAGACTTCGAGACTTCTCATTTGATTTCGGTTTTTCGCGAAATATCTGGCAGCACACCTCTCTAATGATCTGATTTGACAAAAACGATGTGATTACGAATTTTTGTTCTTCATCATAGTTAATCTGTCTCAGAACTGTAATTGATTGTTTGCAATAACAGACAGAAAAGATTATCTTTAAGGATCAATTCTAGAAGCAATTAAAAAATCTGGACTTTTCGGAAAATATAGGTCGCCTTGAGTTGCTTACACCTTTCTGGTTGCTGAGCCAGGCCATAAGTAATCGTTCGGAATAAAATAGTAATCGGAAAGAGCAATGCTTGGTTAATATGGCGATCGAGGCAGGATATTCTTCCTATAAAGTACGGTTTCACTGATTTTGTAATATGCAACCGAGACTTGGTACTCTGCCCGATTTGCTTTCATATTGAGACCATTTTCCTGCACTCATTCTTTTAAATCACCAGTTACGATTCGATGGGAAAAACCTTCTCTTTTTGACTATGATATTATGTCCTTTCCACCTATTGCGGCTTCTGGTGCTTGTGATTGAATGCGTATTTATGACCCCTACAGATAGCTACACTATAAAAACTACGGATGACAGCTAAAACAGGGTTGCAAAAGGCTTGAATCCAATGTTATGTCAACGGCTGAAATAAAGTTCAAAGTGGATCTCAGAAACATGTTCCTTTAGATTCAAAAATATATGTGGCCTGGTAAAACAAGAATAGTTCACATCACAAGGGGAAGGATAGTTACTTACTTATGATATTTGACAAAGAGTTGAATACTTTGTCACATGCTGGACAGCTGCAAACGAAGTGGATGAAGTCAACATCTTTTTCAAGAAAGTTACCGCATACAAAATTTGAGATATATAACCGTGACCATTCAAGTCTTATTCAAACACAGTGGTAGAGGTTGCAAACCCTTTCAACCTTAAACGTGATGATTTTGTCACTTTCTTATCATGATTAAAATATAAGAACGCGATTTCAGTACCAAGGAACAATGAGTGTAACTTATCTAAATTGTTGAGACTTAAACCTTCAATAGCACTGTAAGTCATAGATACAAGACGGCCCTCGACTGCCATGTTTTGCAGAGTAAGGATCATTCAGAGATTGAACTGGGGCGTTCACAAATATCACGAATAGTCACGCCACAATAGTGAAGTATAAATAATAAATAAAAGATTTCGGATCAAATTTGTGGCGTTCAGAAATACGACGAATAGTCACGCCACAATAGTGAAGTATAAACAAAACTAACAAAAAAATCGAAAAACGATTTCGATTCAAAATTCTGTAATTCGCTAGTACTGTTGCAACATAGCCTCACAATATAAATAGAAACGAAATGCAACATACATCAAGTCCGGTCGCATATGCCTGATGAGATGGATTTGATCTTTTCGATCACATAACGAGTCAATGACGTCATCAGATCGAAACCGGCCTAGCGAAACGAATATTACAGACTACATACAAAGATGCCGTATATTTCAAGACAACCGTCTTCGGCTGGTTGATTCAGCGCCCTAGCTGTCAATCAATGCCACTCTGTGGAGTCGAATGTTTAACTCCCGCCATTTATCATTAGCTGTCACACTTACAGCACCAAGCATCCCAAATCACACTTCAACATTTGGTGACCCCGACGACCCTGTTTAGGGCATAGCACGTCAATAACCTTCTCAATACACGACCTCCCAACATTTCCAAGTGCAACAAATTAGCACACAACACCCTCCTGCCAAAAAATCCGGATTCTAAAATTACTGCAGCATACACCCAATACATTAACAATCGCAGTCGAAGGGGGAAATCACTTTCGGGGGGGTAATGTGGCGTTCAGAAATACGACGAATAGTCACGCCACAATAGTGAAGTATAAACAAAACTAACAAAAAAATCGAAAAACGATTTCGATTCAAAATTCTGTAATTCGCTAGTACTGTTGCAACATAGCCTCACAATATAAATAGAAACGAAATGCAACATACATCAAGTCCGGTCGCATATGCCTGATGAGATGGATTTGATCTTTTCGATCACATAACGAGTCAATGACGTCATCAGATCGAAACCGGCCTAGCGAAACGAATATTACAGACTACATACAAAGATGCCGTATATTTCAAGACAACCGTCTTCGGCTGGTTGATTCAGCGCCCTAGCTGTCAATCAATGCCACTCTGTGGAGTCGAATGTTTAACTCCCGCCATTTATCATTAGCTGTCACACTTACAGCACCAAGCATCCCAAATCACACTTCAACAAATTCTGTAATTCGCTAGAACTGTTTCAACATAGTCTCACAACATATATAGAAACGAAATGCAACATACATCAAGTCCGGTTGCATATGTTTGATGAGATGGATTTGATCTTTTCGATCACACAACGAGTCAATGACGTCATCACAAGATGCCATAAATTTTATAAGACAAACGTCTTCATCGGCTGTTTCATCCAGCGCCCTAGCTGTCAATCAATGCCACTCTGTGGAGTTCAAGTTCAACTCCCATCATTATCATTAGTTGTCACGATTACAGCATCCAGCATCATTATCATATTCAACAGAACCAAGTCTTTGAGAATATTCAGCGAGGCTTATTTATCTCTAGAAGGGTAGGCCACTGCAAATGTATGATGTTATTTAAAATCACAACCAAGAGTATTCTATTTCTCATCCATTTCTCAGAATGAAATATAAAATGCTGAATTGAGAATACAGAACCAATGAGAATAAGTAGGATTAGGTTTTGTTATTGACACGTAGTATATGTACAAGATAATAGCGGCAGCAACATAATTTCAATATTGACTTACTCTGAAAGAAAACACCTGGATCTGTATAATCAGCCTAACCAACTTCTACTCCAAAGTTGAGGAATAGTGTTCCTAGATAGGCAAATACTATTTTCCACTGAATTTATACGGCACAAACGAGAACAGACTCTAAAGCAGTATATCATGCGTGAATGAAGTCACACTATTTGGTGAAGGAAACTGGTCCTATAATAAAGATGAATAGCATCAAGGCTACAAATCAACCTTCCTAGAGAAATTTAAATAGGAGAATTCGATTCATCAAATCATCGGGAACTTGCCAGAGTATATACAGACTCACACTATCCAGAAAAATCATTTTCCATATATAACCAGAAGGATCGTACTTTCAAACTTCTTACTGGGCCATCCGGTGTATATTTGAGACGTGGGCGGTGTTTTGCGAATTTCTTGGTCCAGTTCGTTCCCCCATAACTAGATTGGGTTAAGGTCTGGTGACTGCGGTGGCCAAACCATAATTTTGCACATACCTTGGGATTCTTTCTCCTCTGCGTATTGCTTGTAAAATCAGAAAGTGTGCTTACGGTAGTAATCTTGTTGCAAACAAAAACCTGTACTGTACATTACTGAAATGTCATTGCACTGATTCAGCAATTTTTAATTTTTGGAACGCCGTACATGAACTTTTCGTTTCGATCCGAACAGGTCCAATTTAAATTCATCATTACAAAGGACATTTTAAAACTGTTCTACGGTCCGACGTTTATGCATTCTAGCCTAAAGTAAAGGGTTCACTTGGTTCTGTGTTTTTTTTCTATCCGCCCAAAAAGATCACACTTTCCTAGCCGTGTCTTAAAAGTCGAGTCGCTGATGGGAAAAGAAAGTCCTGGTGGATTTCTGCACCAATTTCAAAAACTAAAAAGTCTTGTGTCCCGCTTCTTGGTGATTAACTGTAAACTTAAGTAGTTGTTGCATTTGTTGCCAGTAATGTGGTTAAAAAATTTTGAAAAAGATATGGCATTCGATTTTTAAAAATTACCGGTGAAAAATTGTCGAATGATGGTCGGGCTGTTGAACCCTTTGTACTTAAATTCTAAAATCAAATTTTGGATATGGATATGAACGATGACCAAATTTATAATGCCGACGAAATTGGCTTATTTTGGAAGTTATTACCGTATAAGAGGTTAGTTCGAACGAATGAAAAAAAACTGAAACCAGGACGTAAAATAAGCTAATAACGAAATACTTTTGTTGCTTGTACCAACAGCTCTGGAACTCACATAGATAAATGGTGCATCATAGGAAAAGCCAAACCACCTTGATTATAACGATTATATTATAACGATTATAATATAACGCTCAGTGTCATCCGCGAAGCTCAGAAAATGTTGTATTCAGCGATTAAAAGTTTTAATATAAAACACGCCGTTAGTCTATAGGCGAATGCTTGGGAAGGCCTCACCGTAACTACAATTGAAAACTGTTGGAAACATTTAATGCGGCCGAGATATGATGTATAGAATTCCGAGGTGAATTATCACTAATGGAACTTCGGAAAAGGCAACAAAATCGATACACAGATGAAGTGATTTTGAAAACTTTGCTACATGGGTTTTCACCCATCGAACAAATCTCGACAGGAGACATTGCAGACTGGATCGGTGAAATCAATTTAGGGGTCCTAAACCAATTTTATCTAATGAAGAGCGGTTTGACAGTCACACCATTATTTCAGAGTCTTCCAATCAACCATATATATATATATATATATATATATATATATATATATATATATATATATATATATATATATATATATATATATATATATATATATATATATATATATATATATATATATATATATATATATATATATATATTTATATATATATATATATATATATATATATATATATATATATACATACTCTTAAAAAATTACAATTGGTTTTAACACCGATCGCAAGAGTTGATTATTTTTAACACAATTTTTTTTAAGTAATCAAACAACCCCGCGTCAAAGTTACAATACTATTGCACTTTGTGAGAGTTAAAATATAATTTTTAACACCTTTTGGAGTGAAGTGAACTATGGTAACTCAATATAATGCATTAAGTGACCATAGTTGACACTGATTTTCACTTCAAGTAAAAAATTTTGTTAATTCAATATTTTTGCTGTGACAATAGATCCCCTCACCTACAATAAATTTTAAAAGTGAAAAAATGGTTTGTTGTAGATTCTAATTATTGTAGTATATATAGTGGTAATATATATAGTGTTAAACGTGATTAGTATAATTAACGAACTGTATGGTGAGTGATTAATAAAATAACTATACTATTAAAATATTTCTATTGATTATTGGTAAAATTGGAAATTGTAAGCAAAGTTTCGTTTTTTTGTACTTACGATAAAAATTTTCTATTCCAAAAAAAGTTTTTACTAACACCGCTCGAGTGACTTAAATTTGAGAAAAAGTAAATTGGGCAAAGGCACTTGCACGGCTTTTCAGTAATTTATGTGGAGGCGATCCGGAAAAATACGTAATATAAAACAAATTTATTAAAATCTTCAGGATTTTTTATGATCCGAACTCTCGAGGAGGTTATATAGGAAATCGTTTAAAAACAATAAATAGAACCAGTTCTGGAAGTAAAAAAAGAAAAGTGGAAGTTGTAATGGCTAAAACTTTAGCTTTACGATCTTCGAGTAATCCAGATACATTGAAAAAATTTCCAAGGGTTCTCGATACACCTGGATTGGTATGTCTTATATAATAAAACACTTTTAATAGTGGAAGAACTACTCCTTAAAGAGTTATGCATTTACTCTTAAAAGGAAAAAAATGAAACTCACAGCGGAAATTATAAGTGACAATAAAACGACGCTAATTATTTATATTTAAAATGAGCTAAAATTTAACTATGAGCTTGTAGTCAATCAACTCTGAATGTCCATGGACTCTATTGAACTCCCTTTAGGAGTGTGAATAACTCCGTTTTTCTAAGAGTGTATATATATAAATATATATATATATATATATATATATATATATATATATATATATATATATATATATACATATATACATATATATATATATATATATATATATATATATATATATATATATATATATATATATATATATATATATATATATATACAATAGAATAATATAAAAAAGGGATCCCAAATATTTCTGGAGTTTTTTCAGTGACAAGAGGAAAACTAAAGGATATCCGGCCACTATGCATTTGGATAGATCATGTGCATCAGAACCAAAAAAATAGCAAACCTGTTCTCATCATTTTTTCAAACAATTTACAGTTCTGATAATTCACCTTGTAAGGAGATACTAACTGAAATTAAATCACTAGAAGGTTGCTAAGGACCTGATTCTATCCATCCCTTCATCCATCGTTTAATTATTGGTTGATCTAGTTTGCAAGCCTTTAAAACTCATCTTTAATAAATTATTGCAAACCAGAATTTTCCTGATAAATGGTTTCAATCTTACTTAACGAAGAGATACATATTTATCAAAATATCTGGTGAAAAGCCCAATCCTATTTTGGCAAAATCTTGAGTTTCCCACGGTTCTAATATTGATCCCTATTTCTTCCTGATATTTATTGTCGACACCACTAAGAGAATTCAACACTCTTCCGTGCTTTTATTTGCTGATGATCTTAAAAAATTCCGATCAATTAACGATAGAAGTGACTCGTACAAGCTTCAAGAGGATATTAACAAGATTTGTTCCTGGTGTGAAGTGCTCAATATTCAAAAATGCAAGAAGTCATATAATAGGAAAACATGTCCAATAATTGCCAATAATAATATCAATGGAACATTAATTGAACGCATCACCACAATCAAAGATCTAGGTGTCAAACTCCATGTTCGGCTTTCTTCGTCGCTGGACCAACGAGATTAAAAACCAAAATGCACTTTTGCACTATACTTTGCATACATTAGATCTCAGCTTGAATATTCAGTAGCAGTTTGATGACCCCAAAACGCTGATCACATTAATAGAATTGAGGGTGTACAAAAGCAGTCCTACATATATATATATATATATATATATATATATATATATATATATATATATATATATATATATATATATATAATATATATATATATATATATATATATATATATATATATATATATATATATATATATATATATATATATATATATATATATATATATATATATATATTTATGACCAGCTTCTACTCTAAAATTGAGGAATGGTGTTTCCAGCTAAGAAAATACTATTTTCCACTTTATTATGTCCTCGATGTCTTGTGGGGATAACGCCACAATATTTTGGTGAAGGAAATTGGTCTAATAATCAAGATAAACAGCATCAAGGCTACAAATCAATGTCCCTAGGGAAATTTAACCAGGAGAATCCGATTCATCAAATTATCGAGAATTGGCCTGAGTATATACAGACTTACACCTTCCAGACAATTAGCAGTAAGTGGAGTATATTTTTGATTTATTTTGCTTCTGGACTTGGAAAGCCAACACTAATTGAATCGCATTATGTGTTACATGAAATTAATCACCTTCAAATAGCCATAACTATATATAGTATACACATGAAACCGAACAAAACATCACTACCGGAAGTATATTTTTTGTTGAACAAATCCAAAAACAAAAATTATGCTGTTGTAGCTAATCTCAATGGCTAATTGTATACATATCGTCTACTCGTACCATGAATATATGTATGTATGTTATGTGTGTACGACAGATTGGTTTGGGGCATAAATTTGTGTATATGATTTGTCGCGACATGGCAATCAAACAATGTGGTAGCAGTATTATAGTAGTGTACTACTGTTGCTTTAATTCTTTGTTATTTATGTTGGTGTTCGTTTCATTTCGTCATTTGAGCTTTTTACTCATACATATATATAGGATTATTTATTTGGCGTTTTACGATTTTTATCTTTTGAAGTTAACTTTTAATTTATGTAGATTAATTTTTATTTTCCATTTTCGTGCTTTGAGGAGGTATATATATAGCTAGTACTGGAAAAACCAACAACACCAACAAATGGAAATGAAATATGTTCTTACACATTACAGTGTACATATTTTGATTACTGATTTGCTGTTGATTAATAATGATGTCACATGAATAGAATACACAATTCCTTGTTTATTATGTTCTACATACTCATAATTTAACAACATATATATGTCGTATACATAATAATGTTATATATTGGACAAAATCGTGAGATTATAGAATTACTCCACTAATCAAGTGAGTTTTTGTCTTTGGACACGATTTTTGTTTATATTTCAAGAATCAACTAAGACAATCTATTTGATACAATCCACATCCGCACAATAAATGAAATGAAAACAATAATATTTTCCTTTTTCCACCCAGGATTATTTAAGTTTTTGACCCATATACGTGATTTTCTTATATACCATGTACATCAACCAGCACCAATACACAATAGTGTTTGTAGAGTGTAGTTAAAAGCTGAAGGAGGGAAAAAATTAAATTATTTGGAAAACGTTCGATTAAGCAAGAACTAGCAAAATAGATTGGATTTTGTTGTTTGTGCTACATTCACAAGAAATATTTATTTTTTGTTGTTAAAAGTGTAAAGCAATTGTAATTTATTATTTTGCTATTTTTAAAAATGATTTACATTCTAAACTTTACTTGTACAAATTTATTAAATGGGTGATCCAATTTGAGCTTTCAACGTTTGCAGCACAACAAGTTGAGCTGGAAGTTCAGCCCTTTTGACAAGAAAGGGTTAAGGTTACTATTCATGTCTGTAAAGCTGCCACCTCTCCATTTCGTGGAGATTTCAAAATTCACCAAATAAATTAAACCATTACTAAAAAGCTCATAATTAAATCTTATAGGTAGTAAAATAATCCATTTCGTAAACATATGCTATGTCGTCTGAATACTTTGGAAAAATATAAAAAAAGCTTCAGAAAAAAGCTTCGAAAAACAAAGCTTTTAAAATTCAAAATTAACATATGTTGGATGAAAGTTAATGTCAAAACTTTCAAACCGTAGCGTAAACTCTAAATTTCATATGCTATAAAGAACAGCCACCCTGTGATCGACTGTGTTGAGGTACTGAATATCGTTAGGTGAAACGTGAGGCTACTTTCTTTGAAAGTCAGACGCACTTATGGTATACAACATCGAACTAAAACAGGTACATGAAAAGAAGAAGTCTGTAAGAGAAAATTAATACAATAAGTTTATTTAATGGATGATCCAATTTGAGCTTTTAACATTTGAAGCAAAGTTAGTTTAGTTAGGAGTTCAGTCCTTTTGACCCAAAACTACTACCCGAGGCTACTATTTATGTCTGTTAAGCTGCCACTTCTCTATTTCGACAAGCTTTCAGCATTCACCAAATATATTGTTGAGCAAACCTGTCTGAGAACAAAAAGCGTAAAATATGCAAACCATTACTTAAAAGCTCATAATTAAATCTTATTAGTGGAAAAATCATCCGTTATGTGATATAAACTTATGCTATGCAGTCTGAATACTTTGGAAAAACATAAAAAAGCTTCAGAGAAAAAGCTTTGGAAAGCTTTTAAAATTCAAAATTAACATTCGTTAGATGAAAGTCAATGCCAATACTATCAAACCGTAGCGTATTCTCTAAATTTCTCATGCTAGAAGAATAGCCACCCTGTGGTCGATTGAGGTACTGAATATCTTTAGGAGAAACACGAGGCTATGAAAGCCAACGCACTTATGGTACATAACATCGAACTAAAAGAGGTATACGAAGGATCTTCTATAAGGGAACATTAATACAATAAGTTTATTAAATGGGTGATCCAATTTGAGCATTCAACATTTGCAGCACAGCTAGTTTCGCTAGAAGTTCAGTTCCCTTTGACAGGAAAGGGTTGAGGCTACTATTTATGGCTGTTAAGGTGTCACCTCTCCATTTCAAGGTACTTTCAGCATACACCAAATATATTGTTGACCTCACCTATCTGAGAAGAAAAAGCGTAAAAATATCCAAACCATTACTAAAAAGCTCATAATTAAATCTTATAAGTGGTAATATGATTCGTTATGATATGTAAACGTATGCTATGTAATCTGAATACTTTGCAAAAATATCAAAAAAAAAAAGCTTCAGAAAAAAGCTTTGGAAAACAAAGCTTTTAAAATTCAAAATTAACATACGTTAGATGAAAGTAAATGCCAAAACTATCAAACCGTAGCGTAAACTCTAAATTTCGTATGCTAGAATAATATCCGCCCTGTGGTCGATTGAGGTACTGAATATCTTTAGCAGAAACAAGAAGCTCTTTTTATCAAAGCCAAACGTTCTTATGGTATACAACATCGAACTAAGAGAGCTACATGAAGGACCTTCTGTAAGGGGAGATTAATACAATAAGTTTATTTAATGGGTGATCAAATTTGAGCTTCTACCATTTGCAGCACAACAAGTTGCGCTAGGAGTTCAGTCCTTTTGACAGGAAAGTGTTAAGGCTATTATTTATGTCTGTTAAGCTGCCACCTCTTCATTTCGTGGAGCTTTCAATTAAATCTTATATGTGGTAAATAATCTGTTTCGTAAACTTATGCTTTGTAGTCTGGATACTTTGGAAAAATATAAATAGCTTCAAAAAAGCTTTGGAGAACAAAGCTTTTAAAATACAAAAAAAAGATACGTTGGACGAAAGTTAATGCCAAAACTATCAAACCGTAGCGTTAACTTTAAATTTCATATGATATATAGAACAGCCACCCTATGATCGATTGAGGTAGTGAATATCTTTAGGAGAAACACGAGGCTACTTTTTATGAAAGCCAAAAGAAATTATGGGTCACAACATCGAAGTAATCGCTACATGAAGGTTCTTCTGTAAAGGAATATTTTATTCAAATTTCCAGAAGGATGGTAGTTTCTTGTTTTATTTATGCACAAATTACTTGAAATTCCAACGCAACTGGTTCGTATCGTAAGAGCCATTTTTATCTAAAGAGTTCATATCTTGAATGTATCCTTTATACCGTACTCCGCGGAATATATCGATTTATTAAGAAACGTCTAGTAAGGGTGCTGGTCAACAGATTAAGTGAGTGTTTCTCTCCAGGAAATCATTCTACAAACTCGTTGGACCACAGTAATGGCTATAAACAGTGTTGTCTCTTATAAGTTGCCTCATCTGCTTAAGTATGGTCGCTGGCAATTCAAGACGTTTTATTTAGAATGAGGAACCATAAATTTGTTGATCAGGGTTATGGGTTGATCTGGATAGTTATCAGGATGAACTTTCTGCCAACTTTAATAAAACTATGACAGTGTTATTCACTACTGAGACGGAGCTTATTTGGATGGCATATCATTCAGAGTTGTTCAAAAAATTTAGACCAAACTGACTTGGTATCAACATATCACCAAGGTCTATGACCAAGACATGAACAGGAGCTTTTCAAGCCTGTTATGGCAGTCCTTGAGGTTTGACCCCAAAGATAATCGTCTGATTATATTTGATCATTATCAAACCAAAAGAAATAATTTTTCTGTTAACCAAGCAGTTTTAATGGCGCTAAAATAAGGAAAACATAACTGTTATAGTGATCCTATAGGGTACGGTGGAATTAAGACTTTACTGATTTTACTGTGCAAACTGAGGGCAGTTGGCATTCACAGTTCTTTAATTCTATGGGTTGAGAATTTTCTTTTCTGTCGTAAACATCCAAGTGGTGGTGGATGGCACGACTTCCATTCCACATTCTTTAAACGCTGGTGTCCCTCAAGGATTCGTCCTTTCTCCAACTCTTTTTCTAATTTTCATCGATGATCTTCTATCATCAACGCTGAAGCCAACAGGGTTGAATTAAATCCCAAAAAATTTCAATCCTGCGTTTTTTCTGGCCGAAATGATGGCTATTCGTCATCTTATCTGATTGGCGAATCCAGCAGCAGTCTTGGATTTCTACGACAATAGAAGTTTTAGTTTACACCATCTGAAACACTTTCAATTTACAAGACCTTTATAAGACTCAGACTAGAGTATAATTCTCACATTTGGGCTGGAGCACCAGAAACACATCTGGCTGCATTCGATCGAGTCCAAGGCCGAGTTACAAGACCTATATAAGAATCAGACTAGAGTATAATTCTCACATTTGGGCTGGAGCACCAGAAACACATCTGGCTGCACTCGATCGAGTTCAAGGCCGAGCATATAGAATGATTGCGGATGTAAATTTATCTTCTAATCTCGATTCTCTTTCCCACAGGCGGAATGTGCGAGCTTTATGTGTATTCTACAAATACTTTCATGGTCACTGCTCATCGGAACTTTACGAACTTATGCCTGGCTTATCAAGACCCACGCCCAACTTAAAAAGACCTTTACACAGATATAATCGAGAAATTAAATTCGCCTGGACCAATAGGTTCCAGAACTCGTTTTTTGTTCGGAGTGCACGAATGTGAAATGAGCTGAGTTGTGGAGCGTTTCCTTTGGCGTATAATTTATAGATATTTAAACTTAATATCAAAAATATGAAACTTGAAGACTAAAACCCTTATTCCTTGAGCTCTTTCCAAACTCCATCCTTCCAAATTCCTTCCCATCCTTATTATTAGAAGTGCTGTGTGTTTGTTGTGCAAGAACAATCATAAGGATAAATATACTATCCCAAAAGCTTCATAATCATTAAAAAAAAATTAGTTCACTTATGCTAAGGTGAGTGTTGGTGCAGCACCACCAGTTACTAGACTGGAATCATTCTGTGAGGCTAGCAAAGAATATTGTGGTCCTGTAGACGAGGGCTGCGTTGCTTCGAAATGAACTACTTCTCACCTGCATGTCACGGAGCAGCTCGCCTGGAGTTCGATAAAACACAATTTTTTTGCCATCACTTGGTATTCTTTATAGGCGGCCGTTTAAGAGAATTATTTCGCACTATTAACACAACCGAAACGATTAGGAATCTGAAAACTAGTAAATACACTACTAATAAAGGCCCAATGGGCAATATGACCTCAGGTTGTGATTCGAATTCCTTATCTTAATAATAAAAGGTAAGGATCTTTGATATGCTGCGATTAGAGACTCAATTAATTCCAAAATATTTGTTCACCAATGAATCTCCCAAAAAAGTGATTGTGGTTCCATCAGCCAAAATTATTTAAGAGATTTTTGGTTCATCTTGTACCTCGCAGTAAGCCCACCCGCCTCCATAAAAACGAATCCCCTTTTACCCCCGAGCACAAACATCGTTTCGTCATTAAAAATTACATTTCATGTCTGGCATTTTCTAAGAGTTGTTGCCAGCATATATACATACATAGTAATAAATTGAATGTCGAATGATAATATTTTGTTCGTCCCAATAAACATCGTATTGACGTTCAAAAACAGGAAGAGTAAAATTTTTTTGGTGTGATTCGAAAAAAATATTTACAAAGAACAAAGATCAAATTTTTCCACCATCATTCCTCATTTATCTCTAATTTCATTTGATTACGTTTTTTCAATTTTCAAAATGGAAATGTCAGAATATATATATATATATATATATATATATATATATATATATATATATATATATATATATATATATATATATATATATATATATATATATATATATATATATATATATATATATATATATATATATATATACAAATATATATATATATATATATATATATATATATATATATATATATATGTGCATTAGACTAGAACAAAATATGAATCTCATATGTCGAATCGAAAATCACCTGTTTTTCTTACTATGTACGAGCACAAACAAGGTGTTTCAAAATAAATTATTTTTACAGTCAAAGTGCATTCTTCTGTGGACTTTATCTAATTCGACACAAAATCTATTTGTGTAAAAGCTTCAACAATAAACTTTGCGAATAAACATGGAATTGATTCAAACGTATATACGTACAAGTATTGGAAAGATTATACGTATAACATTTAGAAATCTCTGCTGAACTTAAAGCTTATCAAACTGTATAATTGATACTCGATGATAAATTATAAATTTTATTCGTTTCTGATCTTATAATCAATTTGGTATCGTACACAGTGTATTTCGCTAATCAATTCCAGTTATACAATCGGATATATTGTCTTTTCTCCGAAAACGTTAAGATCTTTTGTGATTTAAGAGCTAAGAGATTAAAGTTGATAACAAAAAAAAAATAATTTTTTTTTCCACTAAGATGACAAAAAAATTTATCGTTGTATCCTCTCCACACGATAAAATGTCATATCTTGTTGACTTTTGTCGTCCAATTAATTTTAAAATACACAATTGACAGGGTGCCAACATGATTTACACCAAACGATGGCATTTTCAAAAATTGTGTAAAATTTCGAATTTCCTGTTTCGAACAAACTCACATAAATAAATTAGCCACTTGAACTACCCTGGAATAGTAAATGTTGCACGTTCTATATGTACATACGTACATATATAGTGTACACGGCGGAAAACTTTAAGATGGAAAACTAAAATTTTCTGGAAAATATGTTTTTATAAATTTTAATATCTCATAAATTTTTCACGTAATTGAAGAAAACAAAAAAGTTGTTCTATGCGCGCTACTGTGGGATGGTTCTAACATCTACAGCGGAAAAAACTCAATATTTTCTTTTTTTCGTAAATCCCGGAAACTTTAACATGTTTTCTATATTCTTATTTAACTTTACTCGTGTGTTTAGATATTTTTCTCTCGAAGATAGTGTGTTGTTATAAATAACGATACTTAATTTAAGTTTAGAGCTTATTTTGAAAGTTTGTTAAATGAGTTGGTACAATATGGAGTTTTGTAATGTTTAAGGTTCTGCTTTTTGGCTAAATTTTTCATTTCGATAGTTTAAACGTAAGAATCTATACAGGTCGATTTACTTCTTAGATAATACATGTTAATATACACTACTAGCCTTAGGAGAGCTTTATGCTATATTATAAATGTTTAAGGTAATTACGGGCACTTTAATCAATGTGATATTGATTGATAGCGTATGTTTATTGAACTTCTAAGGCTTGCCTCTTTAGGATCGTGCCATATCGTGAGCACGACCAACCCACATACATATACCTCGAGATATGGACGTAGTTTATATAATTTTGCCAACCTCTGACATCGTATTCAAATCAGAAGGACTAGATTGACCCAAGAACTTTATCCAAGAATAATATTAGTTTGCTAAAATAAGAAGCTGGCTTGAGTTGTTTTACCCTTATGACGAATGTATTTCAACAAGAGGGACCTAATTAGTCAACCACATAACATAGACATTATCGGTCATGAGTGCACCAGGAGTAGGTAATGTACATCACATCGCAAAAAACTAGATCATCTCCTTAATAGACATCGATCTGGAGTAGAGATTATTTCCAAACTAGGCCAGGTAAAGAGCAAATAAAATTATCCAAATTCTTATAAAATGACACTTGGTACGAAGATTGGCATATATCAAGCATAGCTTGAAAATTAACAATTGGCAGGTTAGCCCTTGTAAGTTCGCCGGATACAGAAATTAATAGCCATGTGTTTTAAACATGGTCTCTCCTTGATCAGGTTGAGTTTGATGAAAAGTTTCACGTTGAAATTTCGAGGTTGTGCAAAGTTCCAGACTATATAATCTTGGCTTATAAGTGATTTTATCTGATCTTGCATATCTGTCTTGTGAACAGATAACCCAGAATTGGGTTTGAAGGCTTAACTTTTGAAGGATATTGTAGTTTTGATTCACGTGGAATCTTCTACTGTGAAATGTGCGGTCCAAAATGTCGAAAATTTTAGTTGTATTATAGCCATCAAAGGTTGATTAGACAATTTTAAATTACTGTGTCATATGTGCCCACTTTATAGTTTTGGGTGACTTGAATTGATATAATTAGCGTTAAATTTCCAAATTTAAGTAGGTCATAAGAGTGCAATAATGTCAACTCGTAAAAAATATTTGAGTTAAGAAGAAATTGAGCTCATCATAGAACAGTGGTCTGATAATAGCGAAGACGAATTTGATAACACAGATGATGAAAATTTTCTACACGAAGAATCAGTAACGGAGGATGTCGATAATTATAATAGATTAGATATTGAAAATTTAAATATTGAGGACATTCCAGTGGTATTTGCCGATGATATTGATATGAAGGGTGTCTATGCTTTTGAGCCAGCAAACTATGAAATAACCGATGAAATAAATAGGGAAAATGAACATCGAGCTAAAAGAGTTGAGAGATAGGTTCAAAAAATTGATATAGAAAAATGTACCCCAGGACTTCGATCAAAACTCAATTCAATTCAAAGGCGACGATTCTTTAGCACTAGCCCTTTTAGAACTTGATACTCCGCTTTCAGTCTTTAACATTTTTTTCGATGAAGAAAGCTTGAAATGATCCTGAAAGAAAGTAATCTGTATACTTTCTTCAGTACATCATTTGTCCAACAGCAGGGACTACTGGTGTCCAGATGTAGGAAGCAGAATAATTCAAAACGCAATGACTTTAAAAACATTTATTAAGGTCAAAAATATGTTACATTTTGCTGATAACAGCCTTATGGTGCCAAGAGACAACCCAAACCACGACCGATTGTTTAAAATCAGACCATTTATAAATATTTTAGAAGAAAAATTTGCACCGCTTGGAACAAAAACTTTCAATGGACGAACAAATGTGTAGTACAAAAATTAGAAACCATATGAAACAATTTGTTCCATCAAAACCTCATTAATGGGGGTTCAAAATATTTGCCCTTACCGGAGGTACTACAGGTATTTTTTTGCTTCAATAAATTGAACAGAATTTTGTTAAATCGAACTAAATGATTATTTTAGGTTACATGTACAACTTTGAGATCTATACTGGTCAAGAAAATATGTACCGGCAGGTACAAGAGGAGAACTTAGGAGCTTCGGCCAATGTTATATAGTACGATTATACGATTATGTACAGTAAGGCGGAACCGTATTCCAAATCCAAAATTGAAAACAGAAAGGAAAATGCAAAACTGCGCTAGGGGATTTAACGAGGCATTTTCAACCAGTTTTGAGAATGTTGGAATGTGTCTGGTCCACTATGGAGGGATAAAAGATATGTAACCCTTATATCATCATACTGTGGAGCTTACCCTACATCGTCTTCAAAGTGGTATTTACGAATGTTTTTTCATTTCGTGGATGTAACTGTAGTAAATTCGTGGATCATCTACAAACATCTGTGTGCCTCTAGAAAAAATCCATCAATGAGTTTGAATCAATTCAGTTTGGCCGACTCATATCTGAAACCAAGCAGTGGATCGAAACGATTAAACCAAGCTTTAATGAAAAAGACGCGTAAAAAATCTGCTCAGAATGTACCTATTAAGGACATACATATCGACTAGGCCACTTTCCAATTTGGGAAAAGCGAGCTCGATGTAACTTACCTTCATGTAAAGAGCAATCATTTATTGAATGTACGAAATGCCAAGTAACCTTGTGTATGAACGGCTCTAGACACGGCTTTGTGTCATATATGACACATTAATATTTTTGCATATTCCGGAAAAATTATTATGCTTTCCGGAAAATCCCCAATATTAAGTTTGTTTGAATCATTAAGTCCCGCATGTTTTCCAAGTTTTGGCGAAATTCCGTTAATTGGCGCATTAAGATACTAAGGATACTGGTAACAGTAACTTTATGACTTAAGCGAATCTATAAAAATATTTGGCTCCATGACTTAATACTGCACCTAACTCAATGCCAAAATGACATTGAGAATAATAAATATTATATTCACCAAAAAAAGCAACTTTCTCAAAGTACTAATTCTTAAGTTGCCGAGAATCAGTCCTCATAGATAAAGCGAATGCCAAACTATTTGAATAAATGCATACCATCAGTATTCATTCTTAATGCCAAAAATTTTTCCATGGTAAATGCGTTGGACTTATGCATGAAAGTGCAATTCAATCATTAAAAAGTGGTGCAACTAGTCACTGGACATGTCTGATGGATGTGTTAGTGAATTTACTCAACAAATTATTTCTGTTTCTCCAAAAAAACAGTTACCAGCCTAATGAATCAGATCAAATTACGCTGAAAAATTATTCAAAAAAATTGATCATCTGGAAAAAACCCTTAATGCTCGGTTCGAAACTCTTTCAATTTCATTCGACCAATTTAATGATTTTCCTAGAACTAAAAACAGTGCGGCTTCAAAAAATTTGATTATTGATAAATTTAAAACTAAGAAGGCCATTCCGTCACAGCTGATTCAACCGATGTCCAAGGATCGTATTTACATCAACGAGAGTCTTTCATTTTATAAAAGAAAATTATTCTTCAAGAAGCAAACAAAATAAAAAGCGAAGGTCATGTCATGTTAAATATATATTGTCAAGAGATGGGAAAATAATGGCGCGGCGCACTGAAGGGGGAAAAATATTCTATATCAAATCTTCTTTAGATTTAACGAAACTAGTAACATAAAATTACTTTATTTGTAGTTAACTTAACGATTTTATATTTTAGTAGACAATTTCATCAGAACAATGTCATCTCAACCTATGTCAATATTGTTTTTACATCAAACCCCAAGAGGAGATACCATACATAATAATAGTTTCGACAAGAGCATGATATAGTTTCCTCAGCATGGGTGTTGGGCAAAATTTACGTATGTTGTAGAATTTATACACTGCTGTGTGAACATGTTTTCTTCTATTATCAAGATGGGATTTCCAGTTTAGCTGCGAGTCAATAACAATACCCAAATATTTAAACTCATTGACAGCCTCTAGTTCAAAGCAGTGAGAAGCACAGTTTTTCTTATCGCACAAGTATTTATGATATCTGATAGAATCTGGGGTCACCGTAGTGGTGAAAGATCCAAAACGCATGAATCTGGATTTGTTGCTAATAGTGAGTCTGTTGTAATATAACCATTTACTGAGTTCTGTCAAATCCTCAGTAAGTAACTGTTGAACATTGTAATTCGTGTTCGTAAAAAATATATTAAGAACAATACTGGTCCCAGTACAGAACCCTGAGGTACACCACAGCACAAATTTCCAGGCTCACTTACCACACCATTTATTTTAACAACTTGCCGAACCATCCCAAAATCTTACCTCGAAAGCCTATGCTTGATAATTTAGCCAGAAGAATGCTGTGGTCAACAGTGTCAAATGCCTTCGAAATGTCAACAAAAAGGTGCTAAAGGTTTCAGAGACTTATTTAATGTGAGATATATGTGACTCAGAAAATTTAGAAGAGCATCTTCCGTAGATTTCCCATCCCTGAACCCGAACTGCTTATTATTTAAAAATTTAATGTGGTCAAGATAGCAACCCACTCTACGTTTGATCTTAGTACAAAATGTACTAAGCAATAAAATTGGCCTGTAGTTATTTAATTTAAGCACATCGCCTTTTTATAAACCGGTAGAACAACAGCAATCTTCAATGCATCTGGAAATTCGCCACTCTCCAAGCTCAAGTTGAAAAGGTATTTCAGAACGTCTACCAAAAACCAGGAGCAGTTTTAGATAGGAAAACTGTCAACTTCATCATACCCCTTGGATGATTTGTTTTTTAAATTGTTAATCGCATACACAATTTCGAGTGCAGTAATTGGTTCAAAAAAGCAAGAGCTGCTAAAGTTTTTTGGAGTACAAAGAATAAAACGATTTCTATCATCCATAACTAAGTTAGAATAGTTAGATTAGAATAGTTAGAATAGTCGCATTTTTTTAGAGAATTTTTTTAATTTAGACATTTTGCGCAAGAGATTAGAATTCATCAATGGTTTTGATGCTTTTCTCTGTCCAATAACAATTTTTTCCTTAGATGAATTGATATGGGATTTTAAACTATTGATAAAACTGCAAAATGCCATATTACAATCAGAATCACTGAAAACTGTTTCCCTGTTTTCCATTTGTAGATAATTCCTAAGTTTATCATAATTTATATTTGTAAATGTGGGCGTCGGATCCGTCACCGTTTCGCGAATATCTGGAAGCAAGATGCGCAACGAAATCAAATTATGATCAGAAAAATACAAAAGTAAATTCGTAAGTATACTACAATAAATTCATGAGCAGTTTCAGGTTTTGCAAACACATGGTCGAGACAAGCTCGATCCCTAGTTGGTTCATTTAGCAGACTAAGGAACCCATTAGAAGCCAGCATCACCCAGGAGAACAATCTTGTTATTGTTAAGTGAACGCAGCAAATTCTCCAAATCATTACAGAATGTACTAATATCTTTGTTATGGAAGCGATAAATACACACAAATGTCCAAGCTTGATTATCAATATGAATATTAACAGTAGGGAGATCCGCTGAAGTTCAGTTGTACAGTTGGATAGAGAAATTTGCATAATTTCTATTTATGAGAACACCCACACCACCAGAGCGATAGCTATCATTACAACATGCATTGAAGTTATAGTTTGGTAGATGAAACTCGTCACTTTCATGAGAGTAGATCCAAATTTCGGACATAAAAATCAAACCAGGTTGGGGATTTAGGGAGGCAATGTATGTGCTAAATGAATCGAAAGAAAAAATTAAGACCTGTCAAATCAACATAAACAATAACAAACTTGTACAGTGTCAAGGTAATTTGACAAGGTAAATGAACTTTTATACTTATCATAATATTATATAATTTCAGCACTTTAGATAACAATTTTATTTGCACCATTTTCTTTATCTGGATGGGCCGTATTTTTAATCCGAAAATTATATTTTTGGCCTCCTTATATAGTTGAGACTGGAACCTGGTGAACTAATGCATTACATATATATGCTGCTTCGGGTGATTCGGATTTAATGGAATATCCAATTCAGTGATGTGTAGTGTTTTTTTTACGCGCATTTGCGTCAATAAACTATTTTTTAAATCAATTGACTTTAACTTTACAATAAAGAAATCATTTGCAAGCGTACTATGGTTGGTTTTATTTATTGTTGTTGATTTGTTGGATCGTGATACCGGCGCTATCGATAGTATGTCATCAGCTTGAATTGAGCTAAGAATTTTACTTACTGTGTTCAAAACAAGGAAACGAATATTTTCATGTTTTATAGGCAAGCCACTGATTGTAATATTGGACGCATTCAGTGATTGGTTCGGCTTATCAAGAGCAGCCTCGAATAAATGCAATTTATCGTTGTTCGATTCCCAATTGTATCTCAAGACTTCGCATTCTTTTTTTTAACAGATCGTTTTCTGTTTTGAGGTCAAAGACGACACCATCAAGCTCCTCAAGTGTATTTAATTTTTTCTGCATTTGTTTCAGTTGCCGCATAATTTCAGGGAAACCCACTTATGCGGGCAAATTTTTTTAACTTTATTTGCAATTTGGACTCATTGGAAACGATGCCTTCCTTGATTTTTCTCACAGAGATTTGGATTGAAGATTATGAACTGGACAATTATCTTTTAAATGGATTTATGACTTTTGGTAAGTGTTACAAGTTACATCGAGCTGTATTTGTGAATGTTAACTTCATATGTCAGGTCAAACCGTTAGATGATATAAAAACAGCGGATGGCTTGGCTGACAGCGGATGATTTTCTTAAAGAGCTAAAAGATTTTCTGTGTAATGCAAGTTGCAAAATGTATGCTTTATGGGTGACATGAATATAGATATTCTATCCGATACTAGAGTTACTAATGAATATTTGAACATCATGGCTGCTTATGGTCTTAAATCCTATATAGATCAATCGACTAGAATTATTTCAGGTTCATGTCTTGATCATTTGTTTATTCGTCAAAATATCTTTTATAAAATTCCATTTTGTCCTAATGTTTACAATTTTGATGTAAATGACCACTCTGCTATTATTCTAAAGTTGAATCTGAATTTTTCTGACTGTATGGTGAATGGTGTTAACAATACCAAATGGAGAATTGATTATTTGAGCCTTAACAATTGTTTGGTAAATGAATCGTGGCTTGGCGTTTTGGAATCTAATGATGTTGATTTTTCATTTGAAACATTTCTAGCCATCATCAAAATGCACATTGTTTCTAACAGATACTCATATCAAGTAGCACCTAATAAAACCGTAAAACCATGGATTTCATATAAAATTAGGAATCTTTTTAACCTAAAAAATAAATTGTATAATAAATTAACAAAAAGTCCATCTTATTTATCTCTTAAAGCAAGATATCTCAATCTAAAGAAAAAAGCTAATATAGTTAACAAACAGGCTATGAGAGACTATTACAAAACACGGTTTAACATCGGAGTGATATTGACATTGTGATGAGATGAAATTCTCTAGTAACATTGAGCCAATGTCTTGCTTTTTTGCTCCCACTGATTATAATGAGATTATTATTATCATTAATGACTTAAAATCATCAGATGCATGGGGCTTTGATGAAATTTCAAGCCAAACCATAAAGTCTATTGTATTTAACATCATAAAGCCACTTAAACATATTTTTAATTTAAGCTTAGCAAACGGAGTTTTTCCAGCTCAATTAAAAAAATCTATCGTCTTGCCTCTCTTCAAAAAAGGTGAATCGTTCTGCATGTCTAATTTCCGTCCAATAACTCTACTATCAGTGTTTTCAAAAATTTTAGAGAAAATTATTAAAAAAAGACTTTTTGACCTTTATAAACACTACAAATTTTCAAACTGAGGACGCTTTATTGTGCTCAATGATGTTTACTTAAATTTGAACAAAAATAGAAAAACTGCAGGTCTTTTTATTGATGTAACTAAAGCCTAGTTAATCATAATCTATTGTTGGAAAAGTTATTTTATGTTGGCTTCCGTGGCACACCTTTTAATTTACTGAAATCATATCTGTCGCGTCGTCCACAGACAGTTAATATAAATGAAACTTTGAATGACACTCAATATTTGAATTGTGGAGTTCCTCAGGGTTCTGTTTTGGGACCTATACTCTTTCTAGTGTATGTAAATTCGCTTTGTAATCTCAAGTTTTGTGGCAACGTTGTTGCATTTGCTGATGATTTGGCATTCTCCTATACGCAGCTGACTCATTTCAACCTGTAATGATTCAACTGTTCTAAAGTCAATTTACTTTGCTATGGTAAATTCTAAGTTAGATTATGGTTTATCATTGTGGGGTGGCAAGTATTTTGAAACTTTAAGGGAATTAATTATTGCACACCTAAAAGAATACCTAATTCGTATAATTCATAGAAGAGGTTTTCGAGAACATACATTCACCCTATTCGCAAACTCTCGAATACTTAGATATCTATATGTTTATAAGGTGTTGAAAATATTTTTCATTAGAGGTGGTTACGAAAGATTTCGAACTAAAGTATAGATTAACAAAATTCACCTCACACATTTTATTAACTTGGTTTATTAATTATGACGTCAATTAACACAAGTGTATGTGACACTTCAAATTGATGTAACATTTAAATTTTTAATAAAAACTGTAAAAAATAAAAGTAAATTTATAATACTCTGTATTCGTAGCATTAATTTTATGTAAATAAAAATTATAACTTTGATTGATAAAATAAAGATTAAAATAATAATAATAAAAAAATAAATAATAATAATTATTAGCTAATTGTAGTGTGTCTGTTGCCGGCTGATCTATGAATCAAATAATTTGCTGTTCTTACATTCTCGCCACCTGCACAGGATTCAAATCATTTTAACACTGTTGGGCAACACTTTTATCCGTTTTTAGCCGGAAACTTCGAGGAAAGCAATTACTATCCTAAAACATCTTAGCTCTCTGAATGAACTGGCTTGAGCCAACAATGGGTATTGATTTAAGACGAAATAGGTTTTGAAACTGAAGGCGTTCGTTGTGTGAAGGGAAGTTATTATGACGTCATATATATCGTCTATCGATTTATTGTTCAACTTAAAAATTGGCTCTAAATAATTAAGTAGAGTGAACACCCTCCAAACGATAGCAGACACAAATATAAACAAATCCAAACAAATCAAATCATAGTATATGTATATGAACAGAATTAAACAACTTTGAGCTTAATTGATTGAAACATACCGAATATTTGTTTAATTTAATCGAACAACAACAAATCAAACCCCCAAAAAAATTACTCCGATAAAAAAGGTAATGAATGGTATTCATTCGCCGAAATGAAAGAAAAAAAAACACAAAAATTCGAATCAATATACGAGTATACCCAAAATTACCACAACGAGCTTTATTATTGTATATTTTTATTACCAATTTTAATTCGTCTAAAAATCAACCAACACATACAGTATATCGAACGACCAGACTATTAATCCAAATTGATTTTCATTTAGCTTTTCCAATATGTATACGATCAAAACTCAAACGAAAATCAATCGAGCTTTTGTGTGCGAGAAAGCTTTACAATATTATACTCGTATATATGTACAAAGGATTGAAATAATTGGTACTTACCTAAATTTTCAACTTGACATGGTAATACTAATGTTTCACCGACAACGGCACGATGAGTGTGACCGCGTGATAAAAATTTTGGTCCTCCCGATGCTTGTGGCTTATTTCCTGTAAAGTAAATAAAAAATTTGATTAATTGATGTTGCATGTTTACATAACAGCTTATGTGTTAAGTTTTAATTATTTTAAAGAACAAACTGTATGAGAGCTTTCTCACTTTTTTTTTCATGTATGTACGTACATATGTACCATATATACTTGAATATGTTTGTATATCGAACATAAATATAAATTACGAACAGCATGAAAATTAATTTTTTGGTTATGTAGTTAAAAAGTTTTTCAAAAAACTATTTATGCTTCTACAACATATAATACAAATTATACGGTTTTTGCAGCATAGGGTGAGTATAGAACAAAGAAAATTATTTAAAGTTCGATCTGAATACTATCGGCAGTAGAAATTTGTTTTTCAACTCCGTGTGACGTCTGACAGTTGAAAATGTATGCAGGATGGTGTGTAGAATTGAGGTTGTACCACTTTATCACCACAAGCTTTATTTAAGCAGTTAAATACTTAAAATGCACATAAAGCTCAAGTCAAAGCTTAATGTAACAACATTGAGCGGCCAAAATTGGTTGAAAATATATTGCGACTGCTACGAACATAATTTTTAAGCAACTAAACTAACTTCACGTTTCTTAAACTAAAGGAGGCAACAAAACTGAGTCCAAGTGGTTGAGACGTTAAGACGATGCTCTCAGTCCCGAAATCTATTTTTTTTCTAAAGTAGTTCAAGATATCTTAATAATAAGTATCCTCCCCCACTCTGTTCGTAGTTTTCGATGTTGCTTCGAACATGTGATTATTCAGGAAACCTCGTGAAATTGCCCAGCGGATAGTCCAAGTACGTTCATCACAATTCGTAGTTCTATTCCTTCTCAAACATCAAAATTTATTGCAGAAATTCTCGAAAGTATGGAACAAAGACCCATGAATTAAAACAACAAACTTCTTAGATTGTTCAAGATCAATTGATCAACTTCTTAGATTGTTCAATTGATGCGACTACATTTTTCACAATGGATTGTAACTGATCATTGTAATCTGACTTTCTCAGTTTTCATAATAACCTGATCGAGTACCGTCACTTTCCTATACGAGAGTATTGAACTATACACTCTTAATCTGTACGTCTAGGTACCCTTGTTCAGCTATCCAATTATGTAAAATCCCGTAACTGCTCTGAGGAAACCGAATAGGTCGGGTTACTCTCAAAACCTGAGCAGTTAACCTTTTATAGTAAGTAGAGGTTTTTCAGATCAAGGTTCTTCGCTGTTTTTCACTGCTCAACAATAAGAGAGCGTACGACGAAACAGGTTGGAGTGCTACAAAAAAGATTTCAAAAGTCTGAAACAAACAAAAATTATCATGAGACATTATCTCTCGACACCTTAAACTAAATGGTTGGCCAATATCAGATCGATCAATTTTCACCATCAACCGATAAGAAATTCAATTTGACTTAACGGTGGCCCAATTATAAACTCACCTCGTATGGTCTCACCTTTCAGAACATCAAGGTTCAAGGGAGAGCAATAAATTCTAGCAATCATTTTATCGATCTCTTGTTAAGCCAAATCAATCTTAAGTTCTACTCGGCTTGAACCATTATCGTGAGGGTAACTGATCCACAAAAGGTGCTACTGGTAAGACTCTAATGTGAAGGTGGGGTTGTCACAGCAGGCATTTGTTTAAAGTGTGATCTGTGTGTGTTTCCACGTTTTACATCCATATACAGCAGAATGGACTTCACAGACGATTTGCTCGAAACGACTGCTGCATTCTCTTTGTAGCATCTTCAACGTATTTTTGGCTCTGTTGATACATCGATTGAAGTCTTCTTCTGTGTTGCCTGTTTTTGCTACAATTCAACTGAGGTACATTGAAGTGACGTTTCTTCGTGTTTTGTTTCATGATTTTGGTCTTACTGCCATTAATTGGAGACCTGCTTCATTGGTGGTTCGACAGCTTCTTGGTATCGAGTTTGCTCATGATATGCTGTCAAACGTTATTAGGAACAGTTTGTTTTCCTTGGTTTTGATTTTCTACTTCATAATCCCGATATATCCCTTTAATTGTCTTCCAGATTAAGTAAAATGTACGTTCGAAGTCTACTAAGAGTTGTACAGTGGTGAAATCTATTCGTTTGACTGTTCTATGATGATATGTGCAGTGTTAATCCAATTTGTACAGTTCTGTCCTGTTCTAAACCCGATTTGGTTTTAGTTTTAGTTGCTGGGTGAAGGATTATTATCGCTTATACTTTTATTGTGCTGTCAAGAAGTAAGATACCTCACTAGTTCTTCCATTCTCTTAGGTAACTTCTTTGGGATCGTTATGGCTAAACTATCTTCCTATTTCTGGCGGATTCTTGGTATACCATACTTCTCCTAATAGTATTCCTTGCTGATTTATTGATCTAATGAATATTTTGAAGAGCTGAGGTTGTCAATAGAAGGAGACAATCTCTTCAGCAGATCACCAAAGTGATAGACGATTACTCTTTTAAGAGATAATGGCGTATCTCTTAAAGCGGACTCAGGTCCCACAAATGTGGAAGCTACACTCAAAAGAGACCATTTATCAAACAATTCCTTTCCTTTGGCCATATAACTGAGTGTCAAGAGAAGTCTTACTTCATTCAGACTGCCTAGTCCATTTAAGACAATTACCGTCTCCAAAACAAGTTTCGAAAAAGCAGAATTGGCGACAATGGCCTTGCTATCAGAAAAGATACAGATACGACGATTACTGTAATTTATCTCCTTTGCAAATAGTAGTGCTATCAAAATTGTAGCAATTTCCAGCTGAAATTCAAAAGCGCATCCACAAGAAGGGTAAACAATTTGACTTCAGGATTTTAGATTACATTCTTATCCGTCAGTAAAGATTTGCACAAAATAGTTTTCTGAAGAAGTGGTTTGTTGCCGAGAGCATGTGAGCAGTTGTGTCTCTTCATATTTCTAACAGTGTTTAGAAGGATAATTAAGATTGTCTCCCAATTTGATATCGTGGTAGATCTAACAAACAAATGGTTCTTGAATTCAAATACTTCGTAGATTGTAAATTCCATGAATATAGATAGACCATCAGAATTTACATATAATCAATCGGCCAGTCGAAGAACTTCTCAGAGGCACCTTATTATGTACCAATCAAATATAATGTTGTTTGTTTCCATTTTGACGAGTGAGGCGGCTAGATTTTGATCCTTAGTTGAACTGTTTGAAATTGAGCTATGTTGAAAGCCAAAACTTACCCATCTACTTGCAGTCCAACTCATGTTATGGAAAAAATCTATTCTAGTGACTTCACTTCCGCCTAGAGTTTGGTCCCTCTAATGCTTTAAGATCCTCGTTTGAGGTTGTATTGGAACAGTACAACACAAATTTTTAGTGAGACATTATGATTCACCTTCATAAACTTACCCCGCATACTTGTATATAAATATTCCACTTTCGATTGGAAACTTAACAATTTATGGTCCTTATCAAGCATTCTTGGCTCTTCATTGAAGTTACGTTTTAAACATGTACTTACAAAAACCACTCATTACTGGTTAGAAGATTATGTCAGACATAAAATGGAAAAAAGTAATTTATCTAGGATAAAGAAGCATAAACCGATATGTCACACAGTACTTTATGTTGTATGTCTTGTCTCTCGACAAACATCAAGCGAAGAATTCCAAACATTACAAAGAAACAGTTAGTCTGCTTCCAAGTTAAAATAAGAACATGTCTTAGCTCCTGTTTCTGAACTCGTTGTATGGTGTGAAACATCAACAGGGAATAACGTTTGCAAGTATCTTAGAAACCTCGTTGTTTATAAAAAGATTTAGTTGGATCACTGCCTCAATCAACTGTAGTACACGGATTTCTGGATCAATATATTGTGGAATTTGGTGTATGATTCGACATAACGACAAGCTGATAGATGCTTCATAACAATCACTTGTTAAATCACCTTGCATGCTATAGGAGCAGAAAGATATCATTTATTCTCCTTGATATCAAAACTTTGTTCAAATCAGAACTCAGATGCATCTCTTCGGACACTCAAACTCTGTAGAGAAATAGTAATGCATTCCTCCTCTGTATATTCGATGAATCCTAGAATTAATCCAACCAAACACACTAAGCTATCATTTAAGTATTAAGAACCCACATCACCCACACCACCTCAATCTACTCATTACCAACTGTGCACTAAGAAAAGACTGGTGTTTCTCTCGTTATACACAGATCACATTGCCGATCATATATAAACAATACAAATCCTGGGCTTTTTACAACACAATGAAACCAACAGGCAAGACCAAAAATATCAAGTAAGGCCATTAGTATGTAAGTCTGTTATCCCTATACGTTTTATATTTAACCCGATATATTTTTTTAAAACCGTCCCTTGGGCTCAAACGATCCATTTGAACATCTCACAATACCAAATGTTAGTGGCTGGTCGATAGTACTTAAATCGGAGGAGTAAAATTTCATTTTGCTTGGATTCGACTACATCAGTTTTGCCATCTCCTTTGAGTTCGATTTTTCATTCCCCATTTCACGGTTGGCTTGTGTAGTCCTTACATAATTGAGGATTTGTGGTCTTTCTCTGTCTCTATTTTTTCAATTTGCAAAATAAATTTATTTAATACTCCCAATATTAATGCTATTCATGATATCATCTGATGAGAGTGCTACAAATAAGATTACATGGGATGTCGTCGTATTTCCTTTAGCCATTCACAACGCCATAAATTAGGGTGAAATCTTAAAAAACATTAGGATGAAGTTTATTTCAAAATCATATTTTCAAAACAAGGTTCACTTCATCACAGATAAAGTTAGACGGATGGTGACCTTGAAAATTGAATCGATTCTTTATACAGTCAATCATCGAGTAGGTGACGACCCAAAAGCAGAATGTTCATCGTTTTATAAAAAGTCATACTCTTGTCTATTCCCTAAAATCATACCAATGTGTATTCCCTAAAATCTTTTTTGTAGGTAGAGTGTCACTTTCAGGACTTTTAGAAGTGTTAGCGCTTACCAATTAATTTCTTAAGCAGTGTTAGCGAAATAATTATTTATTAAAAATATTTTAAAGTGAAAATATGTGGCACCATGGTGTCCAAATCTCCAGAATTTGACAAGGTAGAGCCCAATCCGCAGAGATTTATAAACCGAGACAAAGTGCCACAGCCATTAGTCCGTCTGGAATTAGAACCAGCAAAAATCTATAGCCTAAAATATCTCCTAGATGGAAAAATCACTGTAGAGGAACCCAGGAAAAGAAATGGACCAATACAATGTTTGAAGTGCCAAGAAAACGGCCATAGTAAAGCCTACTGTACGTTGAACGATGTATGTGTCATCTTTTATCAAAACCGATACCTCTGTGAAAAAGTGTAGCACCTGCGACGGAAATCATACAGCAAATTATAGAGGTTGCCCAATACATTAAGAGCTGAAACGAAGAATTATTCCTCGGCATCGAGGATTCTTAAAGGATCCTCTACAAAAGTACAAACCAGTGTAGAAAGAAACATCTAACCAAGCTCACCGATATGATGCAATGTTTCATGGTAATGATGGAAAGAACCATGGATTTAATAGATCGTCGCTCAAAATCAAAAATGACCGTCCTTAAAATATCAATTTGGAATGCAAACGGCCTAGCACCCCACAAAGCTGAGATTCAAGCATTTCTCATTGAGCACAATATTGACATAATGTAATATCATAATGCAACACGCTTTACAAATTAGGACAGAACATGTCCAATCAACGACTATCTGCCTGCAGGAATGGTCTGGTATCTGTGTAATATCGGCAGTGTTTGCCCTCCAAAACATGCTATAAAAACCGCAGTTCCACGATTATTTTAACCAGTTCGGTATTAAATTCCTTGCGGGAGGTGACTGCAACGCTATATATACTAACTGGGGGTCAAGGCAGACAGCTTAATGTAGCGATAGAGGAACAGAGTTTGGATTACTTATCGGGTAAAAACCTACCTACTGGCCATTAGATTAAAAAAAATCCCTGATTGCGTAACGAAGGGCATTTCACGCACAAATATTAAAGCAACCAATTGCTACGATCTATCATCTGACCATTCACCGGTAATGATAATACTGAGTACAACTGTGTAAAAGGCAGGAGCACCGAAACGTTTCACAAACATGCGAACTAATTGGGATCAATATAAGAGACTAGTCGAAAAAAGTTGTTCCTTAGATATTCTGCTTCACACGCCAGCTGAAATTGATGAGGCTGTAGAGAAGTTGAAAAATGTTTTGGAGAGATCAGCAGAAAAAGCTTCACCCGCTATCAATATTCCTGAGAAAGTTAATGAACTGCCGCGAGAAATCCAGGAATTGTTTAAAAAAAATTCGGAGGCGATGCCAACAATCTAAATCTCCTTTATTGAAGGGGAAACTAAATCGGGCTATTTAGACTCCACGATTCGCACTGAGGGAAGAATAAAACCAGGATGGCCAGAATTATTTAAGTGAACTCTCGGCAACTGAGAGAACATAATACTTCTTGTAGAAGGCAAGAAGCGATGAAGAAAAAGCCATAGCTTTCGCTGCTCATCTGAAGGAACTATTCTTTTTGCTTACGTTGCTCTTAAAAATTAATCGTAACCAATCTATGATGCACCGCTAAAGCTGACTTGTTACATCTTTTCGAACTATGATTTTCAGCACACTGATAAAACAGCGCACTGATACATTATTCTGCTTTTTTATTATTTATGGAAAAGAGACATTCTGATATTCATCTGTGGTGCAAATATCAACATAAAATGTAACAGCTCACATTTATTTAAAAGAATGAAGTTTGATACGCATCTCTGGAGGAAAAAAGGCGATTTTCGTTACAAGTAGGCGTAAATCACGGATAAAGGCACTTTCCAAGATGGCGCTTTCAACTCAATTGTTGTTTTTTGTATTTTGAAACTGATCTTTTGCTTCTGATTGACACAATTATACTATAGACACATATCTGGTTTCTTAACAACAGTTTTGAGTATCCCATGATTTCGTTGTAATGTGTCACTGCTAACCATGGTTTGCAACTTGGTTGAAACATGATTTCGGAATGAGCTATTTTTTCTCATCCCATGACATTACAGTAATGTATTCTCATTTTGGAAATCATAGTTTCATAATCATGGTTTCGAAACTATATATGTGTGTATGGTATTATAGTGTGCAGTATGCATAGTAGTGGTCAGAATCGTACCGGAAGAGAGCGTGAGATGTTATATCTTCGACGCCTCAAGCGGTAATGTAAGTCACTTTCAGCTTGAGTAGTAAAAACGGTGTAAACTAGTTATAGGAAAATACGATAACATCGCTTTAAGCTATCTCGAAATGTACTGCACTGAAATTTAGACACTACTACATTGACTGTTGTAAGCAGAATGGAAAATCGTTAACTTAACAATACATAAACTTTTCAATCACAGTGTCGTCCTAGTGCCACCTCCAAATGTATATAATCTGATAAAATATTTCTCTCATATTGGTAAATGTCGATGTTGACTATTTTGATTCCGCCTCAAGGAATCAATGACATGAAATACAGATTTCCCCACATATGTAGCAAATAGATGTTTTTGAAAATATAACATATTACATGTTTATGCTGTGGGGCTTCAAAATAGTCCAATCAAAAATTAATGACCGTTGACAAATGTTCGCATGTCTTCGACCAACAAAACAAGAAGTCAATTAAATAATTATCAAAATATCAGTTAAGTAATTATTTGCCCAAAAGTGTGGTTTTAATAGCATTTTTTTGGTTGAGTAAACATTATTAGTCAGAACCACAAATCCATTTATCTTCCCTAAATCATTCATTCAATATTATTTTTTTTTTTTTGCTCATCTCATTATTTTCGAACAAGACAACAATTTTGTTTCATTCCGTTAAACTTTTTTTTCCTTTTTTTCCTCGATCCGAACTAAGAAACAGAATCTTGTTTTTTAATTTATCTTTTCAAGGAAAACAAAACCAGTGGCAAAAAAAAAAGGTCAAAATAATAATGTCTCCATTTAATTTTCCTCTTTCGTACACATCTACTGTACAATCCCAATGAACAGTTTAATTTTTTTTATTGTATGTATGACTGTGTGTGTGTGTGTCTTTTATTCTCCCTCTCCCTGTGTGAGTGTGTGTTCAATGTTCAAAATCCCAGAGTACGAAAAAAAGCTTCAGGAGCACACACAAAAAAAAATGAAAACAGATTTTCTGGTTGTTTTGTTTTTGTTTTTGTGGAAACTGGAAAACCCATAGAAGAGCACACCAGAACACAACAAAAAAATTGTATTCTTCCATTCAGAACCCAAAGATGTATGTATATATATATGTTTTGTGTAGTTCGGTTCTTTTCAATTTAAATAGAACAGAAACATTATTGACAACGGCAAAATTGTACATAGATTTTTTTTTTTGGGGATATTTCAATTAGAGAAAATTGAAACCATAAAGTAAGAGGAGAGAAAAGAAAATGATAATAAATTTTCCCGAAAAAAAAAAATGTTGTTTTATTTTCAATTTTCTTTTTTTTTTAATTTTCATTAGAGATCTAAATTTTCTCTCTATATACATAGACGAGTACATACACTTTGATAAGAAAATACAATTTATTTCCACAAAGAGCTTTTATTTTAGATATAAATTCGGTTGATGCTTTTTTGTTTAAGCTTAAAAAACTTAAACATTATTTTTAGGTTATGTGTGGTGGGAGGGGTGACACACTTTATATATCTACATATATCCTTTTATGTCAATAAATATAACTTGAATGCAGATTTATTTTCAGAGCTTTAAGTTTAAAAATAATTACTATTTGTTTTTAAATTTATTTCTATTGTTAATATTAAAAATCAATTCGAAGATTTCGTTTAAGGAAGTCGAGCTTTAAAAGCTATAACAAAATATTAAATCGTATACAATAAAGTTATGTTGTATACATGTATGAGTATAGTAAAAAGCTCAAATAGATAAATTAGAATTTATATTATTTCGTTTTGGGTTTTGCCAATAAATTGTTTTGCAGTTTTGTTTCGGCATATCGTGTAAATGATAAAAGCTTCGAGAAATATAAAAACCAATCAATTATATTGCTTTTTTTTTCCTTTTTTGTACACACACACATATACATATATGTATGTATCCGTATTATATGTTTCTGTTGTTTCGGTTACATGGCTATTATGTATATTGGCATTTTGATTAAAATTTGGGTAAAAGAACCACACACATGTAGCGCGCACAACACACACACACAGTATACAATCTTTGTGCTCATTTAATGTTCTAGACGATTAAATTTGATACCTTAACAAAAAGAGTTGAACAAAACAAAAAAGCTTAGTTTTTCGTTGTGAGTGGCTTAAATTCACTTTCGCATTGTGTGTTCGATAAACGATTCACGCGTCAATGATTGTATATACCATATCGATATATATATCGAATAATGTTGGTAAACAAAATTTATGACATATTTTCAAACAGCATACACATAAAATACAGAAATCAATGGACGATTAAGTTTGCGAGTTATGCAGCTTTTTTTGGGGGATTTATGTATATTACATACATATATACATTTTATACGACCGAATAATTATTGGATTTTTCAAAAGACTCGATATTAAGTCAACCGTGGGAACTAGACCGCCATTAATATAAAAATGACTACTATTGGTTAGTTTTATGACTACTTTCCGATGGAAGTTATTGTTTTTCCATGCACACGATTTTGTAAGACATGTGTTAATGGCTATTGTTACATGTTGAGCTATACACTATACATGTAGTCAATATTTGCTAATAGCGTGATGATATTTATTATATATATATATATATAAATATATATATATATATATATATATATATATATATATATATATATATATATATATATATATATATATATTTATACATTGTTTTATATTGATATTGTCACCAAGTACATAAAGGTATGCTGTAATTAACGATAAAATCATGCAGACATTTTTGATAACTATATACACAGTCGACATAATTATATAGTTGAACTAATACTATAATTTTAAATATTGGTTACCTATAAATGTCAAAATCAATGTCAATGATTTGTATTGTTTGTTTATAATAATATATGATATTCCAAGCAGATTACCAAATTGACTCCAACCGTATTGACCGCGAAGCCAAATGCATGATCAATGACTCGCTATCAAAATAGAAGATAGTTTGTTTCAAGGTGGCAAGGGAAGAAATGTCGAGAATTATTATGATACTAAATACCAGACTTCTGAAACACAACAGTTCTCTTGTATATATAACATTCAATGACGATAAATCATCAGACATATTCAACCTATTTGCTGAGATAATTCAATCCGTCTAAACTGGGAGACGTTATAATAATAAAAATGCCCACAACGCTACAGTAGGCAACTTGTACATTGAAACATAGGTAAGTATGGACCTATGCAATAATTGCAAGTCCACACAACACCACAAGTAGAACAAAACTTTTCCCATCACAGTGACACTGATACGTCAGCCAAAAGTCAAACAAGTTGGTTGCATCTCGACACCAACCATATAGCTGAACCTTGATGCTACAATATAGGTGGCGTAAGGGAAACGAAGAAGACGGTTTATTGCCCGATGTACCGGTCGGCGGAAAAAGGCTTTTTGTTGGATGATTGCTTGGCGATAGAATCGAAAGGTTTTTTTTTGTTTTGAGAGATAACTGGAGTAAGAAACAATTGTTACATAAAAAAAAAATAAGAGTGAAAAATAAAGTGAAAGTACGATGAAGGGAAAAAATAAAAGGATAACCAAAGAGTGGTGAATCACACTGTCGGTGAAAAGCGAAGGTGGGTCGTGACAAGAGCCACGCGGAGAGTGGAACACGCGAGTGATCGCGGTGCTTGATCGACAAGAGAGTTGTGGAACGAGCCATGAAAAGGGGACACGTGGATATACAGGTTAGTGCCACTTTCATATTTTTCCTCACAAGCTCCCAGTGTAACAAGTTTCATTTCAACAGTACAATAACCCCTCCCCCCGGCCCCAATTGTTACACCCAGCCCGAAGGTCTCTAGCCAACCGGAGAGAGCTAGACCTATTCGTGCGCGCAGGCTGGCGCCCAATATTTCAAACTATATTTAAAAAAAAAAATTGGAGATATAATGTCAAAAAAAAAGTATTTTTTTTTTATTTGCTAACGCGCACGTCACAAGAGGTGGTAACAATGGGCCAGTTCTCATAAAATATGGAAGATAACCAGAATAATGTCAAACTGAGGATTGATGTGATAAATCATGTTTCATCGTACCAAATCATGTTTCATTGTGGTGCTTTGACCTGTTTCATCATACCAACAAGGATTCTTGCCAAAGAGATCAACATCTACAAACCTTATTGAACTAACCAGCACTCCACAATCAACACTATAAAAAGTTACAAGCAAGTTGACATGATACACTGACTATACCAAGGCGTTTGACTCCATACCCATTGTAAAGCATAGAACGGGTAAAGTCATTCGGGTTTGTTGCTAATTTTTTTCCATTTTTATCGAAAAAATCACTGACGTTATTTTAGACATTCACGACCTATAAAAATATAGTTCTTTCGTGAATTTTAGCGATTCCAATAACCATCAAGAGGACATATTATCGAATTGGTGAGAATCAAATTTTCTTAACTTGGACATGAAGTCTAAAACTTTATCATTTCATTTGGTGTCCGTTTTATGATACAAACACTCTCTAGTATTCAGAGAAAGTTTGTCTATGTCCAAACTTGCGATTGGGAGTGCAACTCTGGAAAATAAAAACGAGCTAATAAAGTGTTCGTTTGTCGGCAACATTCTATTGGTCACATTGGGCACGTTCAAAGTACCCAGTATAGACACCTAAGAACAAATGGGTTCTCGCTAATTGATGTACAGAGCTTTAAATAGATCACCTGTTCGCCTTTAAGCAAGCTATCCTTGCTAAGACGTAAGTTGCCAGGGTCAACTTACAAAACATGATCTCACCTGTTAGGTCATCACCGATTTCCAAATAATGATAGTATTGTAAAAAAAGAAAAGTACGTTTCATAGGGCACTTCGAAGATCCAATCCAAAAAACCTTAAATATGCGGTTTATCCCAATGATATTTGGATGGCACAAACGAAGAGCACATCTTGAACCGAACTTAAAAATCTTTTGTTCGATTTGTAAGTAAGCACGTCATTAATCTAGAAGGAACTCTACCATTGCAAAAGCGATTTGTGGAAACGTGAAAAACAAACATAAAAGGTCGACGCGTTTGTCGGGAATATAAATTATTACCGCAGATTATTTGGAAATTTTTCGTTTACATTTACTATCGGTGCTTACCCAAAGGAACTTCGCAAACACTGTTGTTGTTTGGAAAAAGCGAACAGTTGTTGGCAATATTTTAACTGGCGATTATAGATCCACCACAGAGCTTTTCAGTAATTTTGCAGTTATTTCGTTATCTGCTTTTTTCCTTCAAGGATATAAGTACACCATCAAGTATTAAACTACTTGACATACTCAGACGTCATGGGAAACTGCAGGGCGGACGAACTAGCGAGGCATGGTACCACTCTCCAACTGCTACCGGAAAGGGCAAAGTTGGGGACACCCATTAACGCACTCAAGACTGCGTTTAAAAAGGAGGCGGTAGTCTCAGCGAACGATTAGTGGACGAACACCCTCTCGTGTCGAGTTGCAAGTAAGAAGCTCAAATTGGTTCTCATAAGGATAAAAGTGGAGTAAGATCCTGTCGTAACACAACGGACCGTCGCCGGTCTAAGTGTGCAGCCACTCAACCTAACTTACCTAACCTACTAGACAGTATGCTAACACAGATAGACTGTTACAGTTATGTTTCAATTACATGACTTAAAATCTTAATGTTCGTCAAACTAATCAGGAGAACAACTATATTATTCAGTAAATGCCAATAAGGATTGCGGCGGTTGAAACCCCAATTTTATCAAAACTGCACGCCACTGTACAAAACTTACGACATGTGCAAAACGCTACTGAATCAAAAGTTGTGAGAAATGTTTAATCTTAGTTCAGCATTCAATCACGAGAAAGCATACAAAACCGCAGAAGCTGAAGCATCTTTTTCTAAAAAACAACTTGCGTGTGGTTAAAACACTTGCGTGTGCGAGGCACCGGTTATGATTTAATTTAATTATAAGCTGTACGTCCTTGATTTGAATGACGAAAGCGTGATATATGACGTTATAAGGTAACTGGAAAAGAATTGAGAGTTATTTGGAAGAAAAGTCGAAATGTAAGAAGAAAAATTTAACCCAAGACAATGTGAAAGAAAACATAACTCGGGAAAAGAAAATCAAAGGAAATCCGTATATTTAAATGAAGAGCAGGAATTATATAGAATAATTAATTGGATGATTTAGAGCGGAGATCTTAACTTAGAGAGGAAATCATAACATCTTCAGTCTTTGTAAGAAGATATAAGAGGAGGATAGGAGAGTCACCACCAGAGCACTAACAAGCTATTAACCATAAATAACAAATGAAGTTTTCTGACAGATAAGACATAAAAAAGAAAGCTTCTTTTACAAGATTAGTGGAAAGTTCAAGCTTAGGTTCTGATGATGATGCCACAAATAGACAAGTATAGGAATGGAACTGATTAAGTACACAATTTGGCAGAAATAGAATTTTTTTTATAAATACCGAATAGATCGATAAATGTCTAATTTCAGATTCTGGCCTTGGAATATTAGGTCAGCTATACATTCATTTGTTAGGGAGAATATATTGATGGCGTACGATGGTAAAACATATAAGTGGAAAGCTTCTTACGTTTTTCATTGGAGGTGGAACGGTATCATCGATAGTCGTGTAAAATATCAGCGACGTACTGTCCCCAAGAAGTGATCTAAAAAAAAAGAGAATTATTGGAGAGGACTTCAACACCAATATTTTTCAGAATGGGTCTAAAAGTTCAAAATATGTGATGAAATATGGTTACAATAAGCCTAGAAGAAATTATATTGATGATTAGAGAACTTTTAAGGGTTTAAAGCTGCGACAGTTGGTACTGGGTTCGAATCCCTATTGGGCAAGATGCAAAAGGGATTTTCATCATCGATAACGATTGGTGAGCTGAATGAACACATCTATGACCCGCTGTTGGAGTGCAGAATTCATGGGCCAACCATGGAGCTATGCAATGTGCAGATGGTTGTATGAAAATCAGATCTATAGCCGTACCACCTCGATTTGGCTGTAATGGCGTAGGGAAGGACGTAAATAAGCGAACCGCAAAAAAATTGGGAGTGCCTTGAGCCACAAAACAAACGTGCCGGATACGATGTCTCGACTATTCATGTATAAAGTATACCATCTACCTCTGAAGAAACAATGCTTCATATTCATCAGAACGGTTCAGTTTTTCATGAAATTCGAAAACTTCAAGTAAAATACTTAAAAGAATACTCTGCAATGTTTGGGCCCGATAAACGATGTTACTGGACCATATTAAGGAATCCACAATTAAAGTACAAAAAGCTTGTGATTAAATATAATAAGAAAATTAGCGAATTGCACTTGGAATACCGCAGGTTAGATACCGCAGGGTCAGACAAAAAACCACGATAACAAAAACATATTGTATGAGTTGAAGATCTAAACTATAAACCCAATGACGATGATAGGACTCAATTCCGCTTTGAACCTTGTTTGGGACCCAACGAAAGCGAGATGATCAAACAGTGCAAAGGTGTTATATTAGACCAAGATGATCTGAATTTTTTGAAGATGATCTAATCTCTATGGACATTTAAAAATTGACTAAGGTTAATGCCAAGACGGTTCGAATGAAAGTTAAATCACGACAGGCCACGTTTCGAATTATTTTGACACTATATTTCTAATTCAATTAACAATTATAATTAAGACACCGACGATACGTTACTTTGGGCCTTCCTCTCCCCTTGCTCGTCGTCCACCACCCAATTCAGCAGACAAATTGATTGTTTTTGAGATATTGTTTGTGCTGTTATCCACTCGTACATTTTATTTTATTATTTTAGATCCACTTGTCCTACCTTCCAACAACAATGAGCCTCATTTCCACCTCACGCATCACCTTATATAACTTTCCCGTATCGCACTGTACATCGGGCAATAAGTTATCTTCTTCGCGCTCCTTCCGCCATCTACATTCCAGCACAAAATTTAACTATGTTTGATTATCAAGATTGGACATTGGTATGTGGTTTGCCATGTTTCGGATTCGAGTTTTTTTTTGTGTATCTTCGCAGGATGGGTACTTTGTATCCGTTTGTTCACCAGTGTTTCGTATCCAGTGTATTTTCCGTCTGTTTGATGAGTGTTTACGTCGCGATTTCCTTCGTCTTGTCTTTTTCAGTTTGTGGTTTGCGGTGTCGTTCATCTTTGACGTGTTGAATAGGTTTGAATGTGGATCGTAATATAAATCTCGACAGAGCAAATATCAGCACTACCTCAACAAATTCCGTATACATATTTTGTATGAACATTTTTCCAATTAAATCAAATCTATTTAAAGGAAAAGCCAACATTGGCACATGAATTAAATTTTCGGTCCATTTGTATTTATTTGTTCAATGAAAAATTGAAAAATAATTTCAATGACTGCGAATTCATTTTCTATTATCTTCGATACCTTTCACAACTATTTTATGTTGCATAACAATACGGGTACATATATCGATTGCATTGTATGAATTCAATATAAACGTATATTCACTCCCGTCTATATGCATACATATGTATGTTACAAAATCACAGAAAAATGAATCGGAAACACTGTGTATATGGGATGAAAAACTCTATATATGTACCGAATTGAATCATTTCCGGTGTCATGGGAGAAAATAGAATACAAAAATTTTCCATTTTCTAATTTTATTTCACTCCGTTGGTGATAAATTATTTTCTTTCTTGTATACGGAGAGGAGGGAAAAAACGACATAACACACTATATATTGACAACAACAACAACAACAAAAAATGTATTTCCCAGAGAAAACATTCTATACCATGATGCTAAGTGATATGTGATGTGATATTTTGAGCTTTTTGCTTTTTGTTTTTCAATTTACGAAAAAAGCAAACAACTGTACGTATATATGAAGCACAGTAGAAATCGATTTGGATAAATTGACAAAAATGAAAACTAAAATCGGAAAACAAAAGCAATATTAAAAAGAAAATTGGTTTTAGAAATGGTCCAATGATTTAGTGTTATGGTTTTTTTAAAGTTTATATATGTGTATGTGCTAGTAACTATATATACAAATTAGACTAATTTTGCCAAGGTGTCTATCAATCGAGTCTCTACGACACCCCCACAATTTTTCCTAACCTACATTTTCGATTAAATATCAATTTATATCTGCACATACCTACATATGTAGAAAGACGATAGATAATTGAAAAATTATTTAAAAATAGATACGATATATCCTTAAGCATTCATCTCGATTTTTTTATAACATAAATACCTGGGAAATTATTCAATTATGCAATATTAATTCATTCGAGTAAAATGTAAAATATATATCTTGTCTCGTATGCCAATATTTAAATACGATAGATACGATTCGAATATATATATATATATATATATATATATATATATATATATATATATATATATATATATATATATATATATATAGTATCGTCTATACGAGATATAATTTGAATGTCTCGAAGGCAAATGAAGTCTTTAATCGAATCAAAGTTGAATTAAATTATTTTTGATTTGATTTTTTTATACACACATATACATACATACGTGTCTAATTAAATTATAGATCTATATACTATATATAGGATGTTTGTGACCTTATATGATTGTGAAACATCACGATGAATAGCGGGGAACGTTCGAATCGAAAATATTTTCGTTTCAATAAATCAATCAACCGATTTTCCATTAAATCACAACTCATCAATAACTTTTACGTACTGTAACACACACACACACACACAAATACACAATTTTCCGAACATAATTCAAATCTAATGCTTCAAGAAATCTTGATTCTCGCATTGTTTTTATACTCCTATATATTGCATGACGTATCCTGTTTATAGATTTTCCTCTCGATTTTTCTACTTCATCAATTTTCTTTTATATGGTTTGTGTGTCTGTATATGTGTAGCATACATAGCAACATAGTTTAACTCTTGTACAAAAAGAAAATGTTAAAATAAATCCTTTAATTCTAGATTGAAGAAATTCATGTACACATATAGGAGATGTGGTTCATACTGATCCTTTATATACACACTATCCCCAATATACACATGTACGCTCGTAATAATATATATATTTCTAAGGATATACTCTTAAGATTTTATTTTTGTTTTAAGATTGATTTATTGATAAAGAAAATCAAAATACTTGGTTATTTCGGTCGGTTCTATATGTTGGACATACACACCAAACTATATGGAGTAATTAATGTTTTTGATTTTACAGATTTTCCAAATAATTTCGTTTATAGAGCGGTTGAGTTGAGTTCTCCATCTTAACGGTGATTTATTGAGTATCAATAAACTGTGTACATAACAGATTTAAGAAATATTAATCGTCAAGAGCTGTTTCGCTTCAGACTAATATTTAATTTGTTTTAACAAATACAGAGTGCGCTATCGTGGCACTGTAAGGGCAACACTATACACTAAGCTGTCCCAATGAACTAGTAACGCGGTCAGAGCGAGAGAGAGAGAAAGAGAACGCCACATTATACCTCCGAAAGTGGTTTCTCTCGACGCCGATTGCTCATACATTATATATATAGTGTATGCATGGGACAGGCTGTTTAGAATATTGAGAGGTCTTTGACGGCTATTGAGGTATTACAGTCTAAACAGGGGTCACCAATATGTAGGATATGATAGTGATGCCTGCTAAGCAAGCTTGTGAACATGCCAGTTGATGGTAGTTATACCAGACCCTCAAAGTGGCTTTGTTAAGGCTTAACTATAAAAAGTTTAGGTTTAAGAGTAAGACTTAAGCTCTACTGCACAATTATTACGATTGTAGTGGCTAGAGTCTTCTGAGTGAACGTAACAATTAAAAAATGTAATAATAAGAGGTCACAATTTATGTGAAAGTCACTAGCACATATCTGAGGTTACAGGGCTAACGAACTAAGTAAAGAAGGGTTGAAGTGAATAAATGGATTACTTCCGCTTTGTAAAAAATAAATTTGGTCTAGACTAGATTTGAGAAATACAATTTTAATCAACATATTTTGGCGATGGACCACATATTAAGCACACTATGGAAGCCACAGATTTCAGTTGATTCATACATTAGGAAAAATGAAGCGCAGGTTTATTATGAATGAGTAAATCAGAACCGATTTTAACCCATTTTCACTAGCTCAAAATGGAGGTATAATGATGAGAACAGTTTTTGTTGGCAAAATATGAAATGACAGAATCTACTTGGAAAAGATTATTGATGAAGAAAAAAATAAGACATAAAAGCTCTTCTGCAAAATTATTACGATTGTGGTGGCTCACTAGAACGTTTGTGGACACAGCACAACTAATTAATCACGTCAAGGGATGTATAACACCCGCTTTGCAATAAAGAAATGGCTTTGAGAATGAATCGTCAATAAATGACACTATAATATAGTGTTTTGCTTCCGTAATGTCATGGTATTATTAAATTTAAATCATAAACTTTTGTGGACGACTCACATATTCGCGGCTTTTCAGTCCAAGCGACAGAGTCCAGTTCATTCGAATAAGTAAATCAGAACAGATTTTAAAAAAATTCAGTGCTTAAAAATAGAGGCAAAATGATAAGTGACGCAAAATGTGAGTTGTATCAAGATTAATAAGCTTTGGTTTAATGACAGAAAAACGTAAGACGTAAAATGTCTATAGTCACAATTTATGCGGAAGTGACTAATACGTTTCTGGAGATAGAGAATCAAACCTTCTTTTTGTTTGGTTCCCACATATCATCGAACTACAAAATTAAGCTATGAACAGGGGAATCTGTTAAAAATGTATTAAAAAAAGAAGCAAGTCTTAAATCAAATCAGCTATGCCTTCTATCTGAGGATCCCGAGCCAATAGCCATACTAATGCCTGGACATCTAAGCCTGATGGAAGATGCACCACCAGAAAATGAACAGCTAACGCAACATAAAAATAGTCTGTCCTGTCAACAAAGCCTTAAGTGGCAACAAACACGGACAAACCTGAAAGTAGGTGATATCGTCCTATTACGAGACGAACTGCAGGCATCAACAAGATGGACAGTAGGTCAAATTGTAGAATTGAACCCCGGTGGCGATGAGCAGACCAGATTGGTATAACGCTCAAAACCATAGGCAACTCAAACGTCAAAAGATTAGTAGGCACGGTAGCAGCTTTGCCTACTAAAGAAGAAGAAAGAAGAACTGAAAGAAGAAGAAAGTAAAGAAGAAAATGAATATCAAGTAGAAGTACATGTACTCACGAATCAAAGAAGAAGACAACAATCCAGTAGAAGGGCGAAGCAAGGTTCAACATATCTTTGCCTTTTCCTTAGTGTAATAAACTTGGTATCTGGAAACCGATGGTCTGAATAATCAAAGTTAATCGAAACAAACCCATTCATCACTGTCACTGCTTGGAACAACTCTGGCGTGTACTTTGACAATATTGCTATGGTAGAACTTCTTTCGACTAAATGGAAGCTGGTATAGTTCAGTACAACTGGTCTAGTTATTGGCAGGACAAAAATAGCGTAGAGAAGGGCTTGAGCTTGCTCGACAGATCCTACAAATGTAGGGCAAGACGAGTAGTATACAATAAGATTTTTAATGGGGACATTTCGGGCTATTATCGCAAAGAACAGAACGAACATTATTTTATACCGATACAAGAAACTGAAGCATACACTTTTAGACGTCTAAGAAATTAAATCTTGACCAAACTGTTCAAACACAGCACCAGCATCACAGTTCACTAATTGAAACAACTAATGGAGGCACAACAACAGTTCGATGTCGATTTAGCACGATAAAACTTTAGCGGCCATCCTTTTGTTCATAAAATTAGGGCTGGTGATCTAACATATTGAAGATAAACAAAGAGGATTACTGGACGTACTTACGGGTCCGAGTTACCAGATTATTAATCCATCATTATTATCTCCGTTGCAGCTGAAGCAAGTAATGTCCACTAATCTTAAACATCTTCCGAAGGACTGCACTATTCCTCGGCATAGGCTTTTAGAGTTACACAACTTCTATCGTCTTATGACTGTAAGGGCCAGAGTGCCCGAAACCAATGCTATAATCGTGATACAAATACAATTTGTGCCATTATGGAATTATAAGCTCTATAAGACCATTCCTATCCCAATTTTCCTCCATGATTCACTTTTAACACCGCCCAGGTGGCGCATAGGTTAAAGCTGCGGCAGTTGGAGCGGGAAGTACCGGGTACGAATCCCGATCTGGGGCAAGATGCAAAAACTGATTTTTCACCATCGATCGGTTGGGCGGTGCGAACACATCTGGATCCCCTGTCGAGTGTAAAATCCATGGGCCGTCCCATCGTTCATGTCAGTACTATAGGCTGATATGGAGCTATGCAATGCGCTTATGGTTCAACGAAAAATCGGACCTATAGCCGCACATATAAGTGGTATCACAAGTCACAACGGACCAAAACGGCCTAAGTGTGCATTAGCAGCCGCAAAAACATAACATAACATAACATTCACTACTAACAATAAAGCCCACCACACGGTTCATACTTGTTGATACGTAACGAGAGCGCTTTATATCCGTCTACGTGACGGTTTGTTGATATGTGATCGGGTGGCATTGTATATTCAAAAAAACGAAACTGTTCCACATTCAATCTGCAACACGTCATGTGGTATAAAAGCTATTTGATCAAACTATACAAGCACGAAACCAATGGGATCCCCAACCCATTTACATTATAATGTCAAGAGCTTATGTCTAAACCGAAACCTCGAATTCCTTTTAAAATTTGGTATATGGCCCTTCGCATCCTGGTTGAAGCTTGGGTAATAAGACATTATTCCGTTGAATGTTCTCAAACCAGACTATCTGTTCTTCCTCATTTTTTTTTATTTGTTTCTATCGAGCTTTCATCCGATTGCTTGAATGATTTTTCCCGTTCCTTGCTCACTGTTTCGCAACCTCATCCTACGCCATTCCTACGCCAAAACTTTATGACAGAACTGTCTTCCACAAGTTGCTACTTCTACAAGTAACTGTTTTCAACCCTTCATTGGATCAAACTCATCGTTTATCAAAGTAGTCTGCACTCATCGTTTATCAAAGTGTCGCTTTTGCTTTTATATCCAGTGTTCTCTCATACGGTTTTCTCTACTTTAAAACAAGCCATCGATACCACAGGCCAATTAGGGAACGGCAAATATTGTTTTCGAAGATTACATAATCGCTCTTCTTGTAACTTCAACCGGAATACCATCAGCAAGTCCTTCTATTTTGTTTCTCTAGGTGTCATTGGGCGCCATATTGAAATATATAAGGTGCACTTATCGCTCAATATTGGCTGCAAAATCCAGCGACGTTTCTAAAACATTTTGACATCTACCTTTACGTTCCATATCCGGCTCTCACTTGTTATTATCTCTCTATTTTCGAGTTTTATTATAATCTCAATGTGTTCGGATTTTACTACTCGTATATTTTGTAGCATATCAGCCATATTGTTGTTTAAAGCCACTATAGAAGAGCAGCTTCCTCTTCTTCCAACTATTTAACTGTACCGACTTCTGCCATCGACTAGTAAGTATGACAAAATATTAAAGTTAGTTAGAGAATTGTTAGTTGATAGAAAAAAAGAGATCTGTGGCCTGGTGAATATGTCATGACTCATTAGACGAGTAGTGCGCTAATTGAGATAAAATAGCTAAGTAAACGGGCTGACAAATTAAAATATCGACCACATATCAGAAGGGAGACTTATGCCAGATCATTTCATACTACCAATCTGAAATAAAGAAATGGGTGGAAGTCCTCACGAGATGTTTTATAATTTTACATAATCACGAGGCTTTATAATTTTTGAAACCATTTATCCATACACAGGACGGACAGAGTCTTCTTGGTAGTCATCAATACTATCCTACGATACAGGCGTGATTCTTTCCAAAAACCCTTCAGACATAATATGTAGCTAAAAATGAGGATAAAGCTTTTTTCCAACTTTAAGTCGGAGCTGGATAGAAATCGAAAGCAAAAGGACTGGACAAGAACATGAGAGCTTCGGTTCTCGAAGTATTTGAGGCTCAATTGAAATCAAACTCAATTGGATTAGATCACAAACCCACACATTCGCATGACCACCAGTTCAACATATTAATGATCAAGGAGTTGCTAAACAAAACTTAGTATGAACCACCAAGTTGAGTTTTGTCGAAATAATCAGTAACGCGGATGGTATTATGGATGGTTCTCTCATTATATTTGACTACTGATGTTTTTCCTTACCTACATTTCAGAATAGGGCCAAAAATAGAAATACTCAAACACTCTCTTTTGCATCATTCTGTAAACGTACTCGCAGATTTATGAGATTTCCAGATGATATACAGTGCAGTAATTCGTTCAGGTACGCTTGAAGAAGGAATAAAGACATGGCTCAAAAGAGATGATACTCTTGATTCGGAAAAACAAAGACTACCCTTGCCTACCCACCATCGACACACGCCATTGAATAAAGTTAATATTTTGTGATGATGTTGATGTAAGAGCTTCCCACACATTGAATGTGATATAAGAAAGATGTTAACCCCTTCAAGGAATGCTACAGTTAAAATTTCCCTCCAAGCGTTGTATGTGAGTTGCCTACTATAATTGCAGAATGTTTTTGGTTAAAGAATGGTATGTTCTCACCTTCCTCCAACACGAAGAATACCCTTCTCATCCAAAAATGGGTAAGGGGAAACCGATTTATGGTTTCTTTTGAGTTGTTCAATCCTAGCTTGAATTACCCGGAATTCTTTGTGTTGGACCATTTTGGTTAAAATCGCCATTGTTTCGTTTATTTCTGTTATTGTGATTGGACCGGTTTTCTTCGAGATGAAGCTTCTACAAAGGGATCATCTAAAAAACGTTTCATATATTCTTCTGCTTCCTTTATCTTGGGAACTGCAACAAGATCACATTTTATTTCTAATTGTGTTTCAACATTTGCGGTTTTTTTGTAAGTTGTTGAATTTGCGCTACTCGCTTAGCGACAAATTTGCTTGGTGGTTGCCAGTATAATTGTTGAACCGGTCCAAGTGAAAGATGATATATTTCTCAATTCAATGGCTGATGAGACTTGATTCAATCGTTTTGCCACTAAGAGTACTGCACAAAGCTCTTACCTTGGAAGTGAAATTTTGCCTTTGACTGGAGCCATCTTTGTTTTTGCTGCTATAAGAGTAGTAATGATTTTGCTGTCTAATGATTACGTCATCATCCGTCAGTTGTATATAATGATGCGGGAGTTGTTCCCTATGTAACCGTTGTTAGTTTGTACTCCTTTATGGGTTCAGAAAATGAGTCTCTCTACAAAACTCTTTGATAATTTTGATCATTTTTGATGTGCTCCAGGTCTGGTTTTAATGTAGTCCCATTTAATAGGTTGTTATGAAGGCTTAGCCGATCTGCCCCGATTAGAACATCATTCGATCTGGTACATTGTAGTTGGGATCAGCTATCATCAAATGTTAAACATGATTGTATTGACTCTCGTATATTTTACTCGACGATGTTAGTCACGTTATTTTATTGAGGACTAAAGCTGTTGCCGATGTCGAGAATGCAGAGGACTAGTTTGACTTTATTTTCAGTTTTTTGCTCGATTTCGAAATTCCAGTTCCATTTGCTACTAAACCATCTATTTTTGCGTAGATTTTGGACCTTTTTACAAGGAGTCGCTGGCATACTTCTTTCGTAATAAGGGTCACTTGGGAACCTTGATCGATTAACGCCTTTAATGGTACAATCTGATTTGATGTTAAAACAGTTGTTCCTGAACTCCCGTAAAATTGCTTCCAGTGCCGAAAAAGGTGTTTCGAGAAAATTCATGAAGTTTTTAGAGTTTGAATTTCTCTTGAAGTTTCTATTGCCATCTCATACGCCTGTGTGAATCAAGACCTAATTTAATTTCAAGAACATAGATCACTATTTGATCCCAAGAACCGGTATCAATTCCTAAGGTTTTGATCGCATGTAAGAATTCGTTGGCCGTGTCGGAAAGTGTTTTCAGGGCTGGAGCTATAAATACATGCTTTTCAGCATGTCAGGTATTCATCGGTAGTTTGTTATCAAAGTTATTTTAATTCGGAAAAACTAGTTGTACTACCCCTGCCGACTCACCATGGACACGCGTCATTAAATAAAATTAATATTTTGTGCTGACGTTGATGTAAGATCCCACACATTGATTGTGGTATCAGAACGATGTTAACTCCTTCAAGGAATGATACACGCGTATTTCGAAACCTCTAATTAAAAACAGATATGTACGTGTATGCAACAACCGAAATTACCTTCGGAGAAAAATAAAATTTATCTATCGAAAATGAAAAAGTCTAAATAACATCTTAGCATGGTAAAATTAATTAAATATGAAACGATGATGCCGAGTGGGAGATAAGAAACATAAACGAGTATTTGTTTCCGACACAATTAAGTAAATAATTCACAGTATATTGAAATTTCTAACCCACAAGCATCACAGTTGAAGTACCACAGGTGTTTAGTGTATCAGTTAAGCCATTCAAGTTCTTTGAGGATGGGAGCTAACCCTTCCCAAATAAATCGAGATTTGAGGAAGGCTCCACCAGAAAAAATACCCAAAATGTCGTAAATATTTTCAGATTAATCCGAGGATAATATCAAACATGAAAGTGGTATTTGTTAATCGAATGCGAGTATCCTGTGGCTGTTAGCAGGATATGTATTTGATAAATGACGTAGTTTACCAACTCATACATATAAGAACAAAACCAAACATCTTAAATGTGAGAAACGAATGTACAAAAATAAATTGCCCAAGGACATATAAAATATCTACTTAAAATATAATATATAACGCCGCAATATTAGAAATAATTTATATCTTCCATAATATATCCTCTCCACTGTATGCTGCACATATCTACGATATTTTATATAACCAGCCCAGTGGGCAACAACAAAATTATTGCTCTGTGTATCACAGCTTTTTTGCTTTTCCTCGTACAACATGAAGTAAAGTGAATTTATTGATTTGGCACAAAGTGGGTGGAATTGGTTTTGTTATGCCCGCACCCTGCAGTTGGTGGTATATGCTCGAATAAATAACTATTTGGAAGGAACCGTATGTTTGTTAATAAATCATGTTTGTTAGTTTTACTATTTTATGATATTTAATTTAAAAGTATATTTGTTTATCCAAAGTTTTAATTAGAGTTAAATAAACTTATGAAACTTTCATTGTGTTTGGGTTGTGTGGAAATGTGTGTGCACTCTAAATTATTATATAGGTGTTCCGTTGGATGTAAAATCTGAAATATTGAAGACTGACCAACTGACGAAAAGTTTTTGGGAAATGGACAAAAAATTCATTTAATACGGTTTGAACGCAAGATCTCTGCTAAAGAAGTATGTAAAGTTAGCTCATTTATCCCAGAAAAAAATAAAACTTTTCATCGGACCACACTATTCTATCACATCCCAGGATTTAATAATGATAAACGTACAAAACAAAAGTAAAAAAATCTTACAAACCTATGATAGTGTTATATTGAAACCCTTTTCAAATTTGCCGACCCTCGAAGTTCCTTGGAGATAAGCCACTTTGATATTTTTCATATAGTATAATATCACCAAAGAGAATGAATATAAAGAGGAACATCTTATATGAACCGCGGTTGCATATAAACTAAAAATATTTCTGAGTTATTTGTAGATGGCAAACGAAACATATATTTCTCATTTTGTTTTCTCTTTCAAACGATAGCAAAAATTTTTTTGACAGTTTCAAAACTTCGCTTACTATTTTCCTAAATTCGATTGTAAAATGGAAAAGATATATTTTCATATAATAATCTATTCCATTTTATTTTACAATTGAATTATAATATGAAATGGTAGGCGATGTTTTGAAATAGTCAAATATTTTTTTTTGTTATCGTTTGAAAGAGAAAACAATATAAGAAATATATGTTTATCCTATTTCGCGTTTGCCATCTACAAATAACTCAGAAATATATTAAAATTTATAGTTTATATGCAACCGTGGTTCATATAAGATGTTCGTCTTTATATTTATTCTCTTTGGTTTTACTATGGGACTAAAGTCAATTATGGCCAATTGTAGAAAACTGAACCATAGACTTGTACTTTCACAATGGGATAGAATAGTGTTGTCCGATGAAAATTTATATTTTTTCTGTGATGAAAGGAAATATTTGGCTTACGTCCTGCTTCTACGCAATTCTTAACGTTTAATATAATATCGCACTGTTGTCATGATAGCAGCTTACTTAATTTTTCGCGCAATGTCTTCGTTATTAATGGTATGCGGAACAGAGCACAACAAACTTAGACTAAGGTCTTATATTTGTGCCATAAATATGTGGTGTGGGATATATACAGATCAATAGGACTTATGGTTAAGATTTTAGCATTTCGATTTCAGTGATTAAATCAGATGATTTGGAACTGTCCTAAACTTATATAAAATAACCGAAATATGAGTCTCCTTGTTATTTTCCTATAATTTTTTTCAGGGCGTGATAAACATACTGACGCATTTTTGATGGTCTGCCATTTTTGTCAACCTCCTGTTTCTCATCTATTCAAACTCCAAAATAACAAGCATAGATAAACTTAAGCGACCACTTACATATACGCATGCCAGCTTACTTAAACGAGCTTTGGGTGTCGATCTGGAACCTAGTATGTTCGTATACCAAGGTGGCATTATAATATCCAGTGAAACATATGACGGTCACATTCAACTGCTTAATGAAGTAGCTGAATAATTAAACATAAATTTGGACAAATCAAAATTTTTACAAAAGAAAATCCAACTTTTCACTTAGTTTAAACTGTGCGCCTTCTTCTGAGAAAGGTTATCTGGAATAGGCGTTTCATAAAAGATTTTGTGCAAACATAAAAGTAGGTGCGTCATTGAGTCAAGCTGAGGGTGAAAATGCAAGAGTGATATCATTTATCCATCAAAAACTCACATCACATCTTAAATACCACCTCTTGTATACCACACAACAGAGAAGGGTTGTCTGGCGGTGATACTCTAGCGATTGAAAAATTTCGACCCTATACTGAGAGAAGTTATTACAAATCAGTCACTTCTTTTACTTGAATGAATCAAAGAGAAAGGGAAAGCTTAATGTGGTACCTGATGCCGTTTCTCGTTCAATCAAATGAAATATTTTGGAGTTAACCGATGATGATTGGTATGATAAAATAAGACGTTGATTGGAAAGTAGTCCAGAAAAATTCCCAGATTTTAATTTGCAAGACAACAAAATTTTTGAATTGTTTTCCGGATGTTAGTTATTCCAAGTTCTAGACGACATGAAGTTCTTAAAAGCTGTCACTTTTACCCATTGTTAGCATATTCGGAGATTTTTAAGACAGCTTATCGGATAAAGCACAGTAAGTTTGACCTCATATTATGACGGCTTTAAAGAACACATAATGAATTTTGAGGTTTGAAAAGCATGATTCGATTCCAATATCCCCTATGGTCGCGCCTAGATTACCACCAGAACCTTGCACTATATTGCTGCAATTGATATAAAATCGCGTTTGTGTGTGAAAACATTCGATGGATTGACCACCTACAATGTGCACCAATCGTTAAACAACTGGTTCGTAAGGTCTCATTTGAGACGCGGTAGGAGCCGTTAACCGTTATTTTACTAAATCTTCAATTAAAATTATTGAACAGCAAGTTTTCTTAATATGCGGAACCCCAAGAACACTTATATCTGATATTAACAGAGCGAGTAAACCAGGTGGTTTCGTCAGCTATAAAATCCTCTTTGAAGGATAGTCATAGGGAATAGGATTCATATATTCATAAGATTGTATGCCGAATCAGATCAGCCTGTCACGATTCAACTGGATTTATCATCATGAATATTTACTAGCTAATTGAAAGTTCAATGAACTCGAAATATCCACAGATCCTATAACGAAAATTATTTACTTACTAAAAGATGAATTTAAAAAATAAACCAACTCTTTCAAGACAGCCTTTTAAGATCATATCAGCAATACTCTCGCTCGATAACTAGGAGCCGTGAAGTTGGAGACTACTTGTGAAAAAAAACTTTGGCAAAATTTTCAAAAATCAATCAAAGCTTGAATAAAAACTCATTCACACCCCAAAAGAACAAGCATATATAAAGCTCATTTTAATGCTTTTAGTACAGATCAGTAGATTCTTTGAATCAATCTCTTTTTCACATTTGCTCAATTTAGTTTGTATAATTTTACCACCTCCGCTGTCATCATTTCTTTACTTGATCAGTAAAAAATTCGAGCTTTTTTCTAAAAATCAAACACTTATTAGGTCTAACAAAAGCTATTTATGGCACCAATCGTTCAGAATCCGATTTCACATTTACCATTTCACTCCTTGAAATTTACGCCATCTATCGAAAAGTATTTGAAATCACGTTTGGAAGCTTTTTAAATTGCTCCAACTTTACTCGAAGTCTCCTTTTTCTTTGAATAAGTCATTATTTAATCGACCGCTTCACAACTATCGGCAAAATACTTCATACTAAAACCGTATATCCACACACTTCTATGAATTTTTTATCACTACAGGTACACAAAGTAATCGACCAAAACATACTTCACTAACAGGGTACTTAACTAAACGGTTGTACTATACGGGTTAATCGAATCAATTCCACCGAATAATTCCAAAAATTTTATTTCAAAAATTCACTTCGCTTTTGACATCGATATCCCTCAAAAGGACACTTGCCAAGGTAACTGAAGCAAGGCTTCATGGTAATGTTAAAGGGAACATGAAATCCTTTGCTGGAAATCAAAAACGACTGCCTTTAAACTTTTTAATCAACCGATGACAAACAACTTTATGTAGCTTTAAAGAACTGAGCTACCCCCGTAATGTCTTGATGGTCCGACTCAAATTCCAGCTATACGAGTTGATAACTGCGCCTCAGCACTATTGATGGCTGAGGCGCAGTTATCAACTCGTATAGATGGAATTTGAGTCGGACCATCAAGACATTACGATTAACTTTGAAAGTACTACAAAACTAGGACGTCCAATAATCAAGTGAACTCTCGTCGATCGAAGTTAAGACCAAATATCAAGTGGTTAAGCTTGGAGGGAAAACTTCTAACCTAGGGAAAAGTTGGCATCACCTGATCACAAGATTAATAAAAAAAACTAACTTACAGACGACGTTTAGCCTTTTCATTGCCCTGAAGATAGGCGGAATTAGACATTAAAAGCTTCAAAATATTGATAAAAACTCTGTTAGTGGATGATTCCGATCCTTGAGAACTGTCCTTTGTACGAATTTCTAGTTATTATATATTGAGCTATGAGCTTTCAAAAGTTTCATTCCATTGATAAAATGTTTGTCAGTGAATCTTGGTTTAACAATTGACTCATAGCGTAATTGGAACTTGTACCTTACAAAACACTGAGCAAAAAACTGCACCCCAATCTCGAACAATAAATTAAGCTTGATAGGGCTTATGCAATTTGAAAATAGATATCTTCAAATGCAAAAAATTTGAAAATCGCTAGTTGGTTTGCCTGTTCGCGATTTTACTGGACCTTTTAAAAAAAATCAAAGTATAAGCGTCTACTTCAAATTATTGCCCCACATGTAAACGGCCCTAGTGAGTACGTATTGGCGCAAATTTCAAACAATCCCTACATCATTCAATTTTTCAACAAAACAACAGGTCACTCCAAAACAGTTCGAAAAGCAAGTCATGTATCATATACCAGCACGATCATATTCGAGTGGAAACCAAGTTCTTTGCATACAATTTTCTTTGCAGTCTACGGATAGAGCTCCTATCACTGCCAGTATAAATTGTATTAGCGGGTAAACGAATAGATTTCTCAGACGAACGTTGATGTGGGCCGTAAAAACCATGTTATAATGCCCAGTATGATACCACGACTCAGTTTGACAGTATAGCTAAGTATATAAGCTTCTTAATTCATTATACCTACCGCATTGGCCCACTTCTTTTTTTCCACTCCAAACATTACTCAAAAAGCTGAAAGCTGTTTATGCAGTATTTCAGCTATAATTTGTGTGAATAAGAGCCGAGTGAGTCTAACTAGTCGTGCCAATCGCAATTAGAGTTTCTGCTCGAGAAATCTCGAGAAATATAGAGGGATTTCTCGAGAAATATAGACGAGAATCTCGAGAATTGTAATTTCTTTTTATTAAGCGCCATCTATATGAAATATTTATCTTTTGTATTAAAATATTTTTTAAAATTTTGCTTTTAGTGTTCGAAATTAGATGTCACTAAAATAATTTAAGTGATTTTATTGTAAAATTCATCTTTATTGTCAGTTTCCAGTTGTCACTTTGATATTATATATTAGCTTAAATTAATAAATTTCACAGTTTGTCCCAACCCAATTGTATTAATATGTCTGAATATGAAAGCGAGAATGTTTGGTTATATTTTGAACGAGGTGAAGTTGGTAGAGACAAAGCTACTTGCACTCATTACTCTAAGTCACTCGCATGCAAAGGAACTTCAACGACGGGTTTACATAGCCATTTCACTAGTGTCCATTACATGAAAAGAAATCAAAAGAATCTTCTGTCAGCGCGAGTTCTGTGCCGACACCCAATAGAATGAAACTTATCGGCGAGTATCGGCAAAAATTGTATATAAACTTGCTGCAAACGACGGGATTTCAATAAATGCCATAAGTAAAAGTTCCTTTATCAGAAACACTTTGCAATTACAAGGGTTTTAACTTCGAAAAAATTCAAATAATTAAGCCTGTCAAAAGATGAATGGACCAGTTTCCGTAACCGCAGATACCTAAATGTACTTTTATATTTTTCTGATGGAACTGACAATTTAGGTTTTTGAAGGTTCATGTACTGCTGATAAGGCCATCGATATGGTATCAGAAAAAATTCGTTCGTTTGGTTTGAATTACGAAAGAGACATAGTTTCTACCACAAGTTATGGATCTAGTATCATGCTAAAGTATGGTTGGTTGTTGCCAGCTTTTCAATAATTATGTTTTAATCACGCTATTCACTTAGCGGTTCTCGATATTAAAAATTGTTGAAAAATTCAAGATTCTCGAATCTCGAGAACGAAAAAAGTTCGAGAAAACAGAAACTCCATTCGAAATAGGACAGAGAACATTGTATAGATTCAGTTGTTATAAATACTGTAACGTATTTGTATGTATTGTCCTTGTACCTTTTCTTGGAAGTGGTATATACCGCAACAGAGTCTACTGGGGACCAAAAGTCACGTGTTAATCTATTAAGCCATGGTTTCGGGTATGCAATTTGGTACTTGCAGAACGAGTGGATTTAGAAAACAAATTTTGACATCGCTTCTGCAAAAGGGTATAACCGGTGGGGTATAAAGCTTTCCACTTCGTTAATTCTTATCTCGTAAATCGATTACATTTATATAAATTATAACCGTCAATATATGTAAATATAAAAGTGCGTGTCGAATTGAAATTCCGATCGATTCGTTTTACTAAATACCAATTTTTGACACAAATTGTTCGTGCAAACTCACCCTAAGTACACAATCCTACATCATTCTAAAACATTCAAATAAAATGGATCATGACATCTTTACTTGTGTTAAACGAATTCATTTGACAAAAAAAAAACAAACCACAAATCCTATAATTAAATTACCAACTCTTCACCAGCCTTAAAACCATTAGTATATAGGTAAAGTAGCCTGTCTCATTGAAAATCTGTCAGGTATTAAGGTAACAATAAATAAATTTCATTAAAAGATTATATTAAGGTTTTGTATTTTCGATTCGGCTTTGATTTTGCAAACAAACACACCACCACTGTATACCTCAAAGCTCTGGGTGTATCACAATGTACAGAGAGATAAAAAATGGAATTTTGTTTTGTTCAAAATCAAAGATAACAACAATAAATAAAAGAATTGATAAAAAGGTCAAACAGGAAAATGGAAAAATGTCTCCACTTTTTTTTCTCGATATATGTTACTTGTGTGTCCCTTCCTATACATTATCTGGTATATGTTTATAGATTTGGGTTAATGATATAAATTTTCTACGAATTGGTCGGATAAAATGAAGCTTTCTATGCTATATTTAGGGTAGTTCTGTAACAAACTAATCAATAAAATTGAATTCATTCAATTCGTCGTTGATATGTTCTTTAGTCAATTGAATTTAATTAATTTTAAGACTGTCGTCGCATATAGTATCCTGAGACAGTCGACCACAATGTTATGAAGATGATCTGTATGATTTGATGAGGTCAAAAGAAAGTTTAGCCCTAGATCTATATAACTTTTGTACAATAAAATATAAGGGTAGGGCTGATTAAGGCCTAATCAAAATTAATCGTGAACCACGTTTCGACACAGAATGAACAGGTAGCACAAACAAAGTTGAACTAAACATGGAGCACTACTGTTTCCTAATGTTAAAAATATGGTTTTTCCCTGCCATACAACTGAAGTATTTCAGGACTCTTCAAATTTCAAGTGAAACTCAGTAAAGCACACCCATCTAACCTTAAGTTAACCGCCCAGGTGGAGCAGTGGTTAAAGCTGCGACAGTTGGAGTGGGAGGTACCGTGTTCGGATCCCAATAGGGGCAGGATACAAAAGGGATTTTGCACCATGAGATTACGATCTGTGGTGTTAATGAACACAACTATGACCCCTCCTGTTGGAGTGCAGAGCTCATGGGCCGACCTATGTTCCATGCCGATGGTTAGGATAATTGGACCTATAGCCGTACATCCTCGAATTGACTGTAATGGCATAAAAATAAGACGAAAAAAAGCGAACCACGAACAAGTGGGAGATCCTTGAGCCCCAAAATAGATTAAAGATAACCTAAAGTTAACATTTTGGGGCCTAAACCACTAGAATTTCTAAAAGCTCTTCTTTATTCCTATAATATTCCAGTGTGAGTAACTCTCCAAGAGAAACCCAAAATATACGTGCTGATCTCTGATCAAATGGTTGCTTTAGTTGAGAAATACACAATTATGGACGATATTTTGGACAGATGCACTCAAAAACTACTTTCGGAACATCCAGTAAAGTAAAAAAAAACTAAAAGCTCGTCTATATTACTTAAAAGCTCGTCTATATAACCTCAACGTGACAGTAGCTCTTGAAAATACATTTTAGGAGATATTTCAATGTGAGTTACTTTCCAAGAAAATCCCAAGATACGTCCAGATATCTTTCCAAGGGTTGCTTTACCTGAGACACAGACAATTATGGACGGGATTTTGGACATATTCACACTTAAACTACTGTCAGACCATGAAGTCAAATCTATAAGCAAATGGTAGAGACCAAAGATGAAAACACAACACCATAAGGATAATCTTTGGTGGCTATATATATGATACAGGTCTAGATTTTAAAAAAAGGGTATTAGTAATAACTAGTCAGCAATAAGAAGTGAGAGAAAGACAACTGTCATAAATAAATTCATAAATAACCTTTTCTAGAGTATAATGATATATCATGACCTAATTGGCCGGAATGAATGACAACCATAGTTCTGTTTATAGATTTTGGAATAGTAATCGTAAACAAGCTTGAAAATGGTGAAGTAACCTTTAAGCCCCAACTCAGATAATAATATTCCATTAGGGAGTTGCGGGTTGATTGTGTTGAGACGTAGCTAAGAAGGTTCCCAGTAGTATGCATGTGGTAGGATCTGGTAGTTACCATATGATTTGTGATTTTATTCTCTACGTCCTAGGATATCTCCTTCCTGAACTAGTAATTTGACTAGTAACAAACGTACGTTATGCAGTTTTGGTGCAAAACTATTAAACCGAATGATCTTAGATAACTTTCATAAAACATCTGACCACCGAGTTTGATCTTCAATTATGAAAGTCAGAAACTGCGGGGTAATTGAAAGGCAACTGAAATAGTCATAATAAGCTCACTAACGAAGAATTGACCTCTAGGCATGACACCATAATGTACTGGAGGGCTGGCCTTACTAAAGATACAGATAAGAACTATTCTCAATAAACCAGTAAGAAAAGGAACATTTGATCGCTGAACAATATGGAGAATTTAAGGACAATGAAGGATATTTGGAGACTACAGCAATATTAGCAATGTAGATAAGGTAATGGGGTTTTGTCCCGACACTCATGCTCAATTGGTCCATTGTGACACCCCTTCCCAGGCGCACACTCTCAGTCCCAGAATCTGTTTGTTCTTCTAATGAAGTGCCAGATATCCGGTATCCTCAAATAAGAATTGTGAGCCAAAACAGTGCAGTCAATGGGAAGAGTATGAAGAACAGGAGCACAAAAAATTCGCAGTATGAGATGCTTCGAATTTTCATTCGAAACATATGAGTATATAGGGAGCAGTGCCGCGTGAGATTGCCCAGCAAGATCCTTAAAGTGTGTCTATCATAATTAAAGGAAGACTGGTAAATTGCTGGTTTACTGATCCAAAAAGGATTTTGGATAGACGACAAGAGATGAAATTATCTCATCTCGTTTGGTGCAGATCTCAAAAGTGATAGCCATTTTCTTGTTTAAGAGGAAGTGACGTCACTGCTAGACTGGGCTCAGGTCCCACGAAAGTGGATACCGCACCCAAACGTGACCATTTATCGGCCAACTTATTCCTTTTGATACCCATGTGACTGGGTGTCCAGTGAAGTCTAACTTTATTCAGCCTTCCTAGTTGATTTAAGGCACTTATCGCTTCCCAAACAAGTTTTAATGAAACAGAGCTAATCGCCTTTAGGGCACCCTGGCTGTCGGAAATGCATATACGACGATCACTGCAATTTATACCTTTTACAAAGAATGATTTTTTCAAAATAGAAGCAGTTTCTGCCTGAAAAACAGTAGCACACCCGGAAGGGTAGGATGGGTTGTTATAGTCCTATATGTATTTTCCGGCAATATAGTTACATGAAATAATTTCCCGAATACGAGCTTCATCATCATAGTGCCCGAGTTCATGTGGGCAGTTGTATACCGGTCCACGTCCCTCCATATTTGACAGTGCCCGGAAAGGCCAAATAGATTATCTTTGCATTGAAGGCGAGCGGTTGTTTGCGCTGCACACCTTTTGATCTACAGATTCCTTTTGCTGCCAAATATTGGGTAGCCTCAATCTAATAGTGAATAACTTGCAAAAACATGCCTGTATGGGCATTGTAGGCACCTAATGCATATCACACTCAGTATTTTTGAATTGGAACAATTTACGAGTGCACATTCCAGTTCTTCTTGGACTACTATATTGAACTATTACAGCAATATGTTTAGAGTCTTGCTGGCCATTTTATGCCTGAGAATAATGTAAGCAACTCCTCAAATCCTGTGACAACATTGAATACTCAGAATATATTGTACATCGGAGAACCAACATACAGGGTGGCTTAGACCAAATGTTACTAACTTCACTCTGCTGTCATTTGTGTAGTTGTCATTTTTCGCGCGTCAATTTTTTGACAGATTGAAGTTTGGTTAGTTGTTTATATGTGGTCAATAAATAATTGTTCTAAATTAATATCTTGATAAAAAAATCGTAATGGAATTCAAACGTAACAGTGTAGTTGCACTGTATTTGGGTGGAAATTCACAAACAGCAATAGTTCGTCAGCTCCAGCATTTGAATGTAAATAAAATGTTTGTGTATCGAACCATAACTCGATACAACAAAACTGGTAGCATCGCTAAACGCAACAGAGGCGGTCCTAAAAAGACAGCGACATCAAAAGAAAAGATACGAAAGGTGAAGAAACGAATCCAACGAAATCCTCGTCAAAGTGCCAATCAATTAGCCGCACGTCTACATGTTTCACGATACAGCATTCAAACCATATTGAAAAATGAGCTACACTGGAAGCCCTACAAGATACAAAAAGTTCAAGATCTTACGGAGGCACAAAAAAAAGTTAGGCTTGAAAGAACATGAGCATTGAAGGCCTTGGCCGAACGTGATGAGATTCCAAAAATTGTCTTTTCTGATGAGAAAATTTTCACCATTCAACAGTATGTGAATAAACAAAATGATCGTGTTTGGTTAGAGCACAAGTCCAACGATAATTTGGACACAAGAGTTGCCATGCGCAAGCAATCACCAGCTTATGTTATGGCTGCAGTTACTGCAGATGGACGCACTCCTCTGGTTTTCATCGAACTGGAAGTCAACGTTAACCAAGAGATGTACCGCCAAAAGATCCTAAACGATGCTTTGCTACATTGGGCACGTAAGCACTTTGGTACGAACCGGTTCGTACCAAAGTGTTGCATTGCGTTCCGCGGCTGATTTCATCGAAAGAATGGCCACCATATTCATCAGACTTGAATCGCATGGATTTCTCCATATGGTCCATTTTGGAGAGTAAGGTGTCCACTAAAAAGGGTCAGCTCTTGTTCGAGAATAAAATTCCGCAAACCTACGTACGGTCAGCATGCAATGCTTTCTATGGAAGACTGAATCAAATAATCAGAGCCAAAGGAGGTTATATCGAGCAGTAACATGTTTTTCATAAAATGTAATATGTTTTCAACATATTTCATGAAATTTCAATAAAAAATAATCAAAATTAAAAAAATTACAGCGTTTTCATTTGGTAACACTTGGTATCAGCCACCCTTCGGTACTGAGAGCTTTAGAAAGTGTTTAAGAGCATTAGAATGATCTCAGTTTGAGACACTAGTCCAACAATAACATAAGTTTAATATTTCGTTGGCTAAGAAACACCGTTTTGTTAAAACCAAATATATTCCCCCTCCTCCAAGATAGTCCCCATGTGGTAACTGTCCCGTGTTGATTTGATTTGACTCAAATCCCTGACATCGGTGGAAGGAAAATCTTTAGATGCGAGTTGATTCTTAATTAATGAATTTAATTAAACTTGAGCACAAATTAATTAAATCTCATATCAGTGAGGTGATGAAATATATAATTAACATCTTATCAACTCATCTTTATATACTTTACACAAACCCCTTACATATCACCTCTTTTCAATTATGATTAATAAATAATAAATTAATGTTGTTGGTTTGTCATGAAATATTTTATTTATTTATTTTTTTTTTTAATAAAATTAAATATTAAAGCACAACTTTTATTTTTTATGATCGGAATAATTTTTCCGGGAAATTATTTAAATTTTATAAAAAAAAATTCTCTTACTCGTCTATATATTGTATGTACATAGGTATGTACGTTTGCTACTTGCTATGCGACATTTACAATACAGACTCGTATTTATAAAGCGACAAAAAAAATTATATTTTAAAATGAAAAATATGGAAAATTAAAATTGAAAATGGCATGGAAAAATGTAATTTTTTTTTATTAATTCTACCCCTATATGCCAGTTGTTGTATATCGTAATGAGGAATTATAATGTTATATGAAAGATTTGTGTGTGTGTGCGGTGTATTTGGTCGATCCGAGGCAGGACACAAAACAATTTTTTTTTTTAAATATTCGAGTCTAATTACTTTTTGCCAACAACAACAACGACGACGGTAAAAAAGCTCGTGATTCTATTATTACCGTTATTATTGTCATTAGAAGGGTTGCTATTCAGACAAAAACAATCCAGCTCGAAACGATATCGATTACATCGATAGTACATAGAAATTAAAAACTGTCAAAATTTAACGCAACAGTTAACTTTTCAAACCGAAAGCTAAAATGCAATTTCGTCTTGGTGTAGCACAGACACACAAAAAAAAAAGAAATTCGGAAAAAATCAAGCAAAATGTGAAGACATTCTTTGTGTACAATAGATTGAAACGGAAATAATAGATTCCGTGTATGATTGTGTGTGTGTGTTGAGCTTTTTTTTGTCATAGACAAAGTTTATTTGTAATGCTCCGCTTTTTGTACGATTAAAAAAAAAATTGTAAAGTTCAAATAATGATAAAATGAAGATGTACAACTATTCGGGAACTGTTGTTGTTGGTGTCAATATACAGTTGTTTCCACCGAGGAAATTAATTTTTCGTTTTTCATTTTGCTGTTGCTCGCTTTGATCCAAAATGGAAGCGAAAATGTTTCATAAAAAGCATGAGTTTTAATTTAAACAATTTTTTTTGTATTTGTTAAGAATCTGCTCAGCGAGTTATTAAACGGAGCATAATTGGTATACAACCTTTGTCTGCAGGACATCGTTTTTACCTTAATTATTTCCATACTCTATATATAGTTATGTTCGACAAGGTTTGCTGGACTCAAAATGACATTTTTATTTTAATTAAGAAAATAATTATCTCGAACGCCCAAGGAGAGAGCAATAAAAGTAGTCTTTTGGTCTTGCCAGAAAATTCTAAGTTGCATCAGCCTCTACATGTACTCCCTTTGCAGATAAAAGGCCATAGGCCATACATAGTTGTGAAAAGATTGTGGTGGTGAAGATATGCATCGCGATTATGTAGAAATCAATTTGAAATTCTTACAATGAACCAGCATGATTTCCGGAACTAGAAGATGCTTCCTTGGGCTTTACAAGTAGAATTACCAAGTCAAAAAGCATCTCCAACCAAAAAACACCTAATTCGTTTTTAAGTGCTCGTCCTAACTCATACGCAGGTTTCAATCTATCAACAGAGATTGACTGTTGTCTAACTGACTGATGAAAACATATTCACAGGTATTTAACGATTTAGGGACGAAAATTATGTTACCGTTTCGCGTCGCTGTTAGCATAAGATTTCTCCTTGTATTTCCAAGTTGATCCATTACTGTGTCATGAGTAGGCAAAGGCAATTGGGAATTTTCGATTAAAAACACAACAGGATGTTTAATCGTCTGGCCACTTAATATCCTTTTTCACCGTAGCTCTAATTCTGAGTAAAACAAGCCAAGCAATCCCTTTAGATTGCCAGTCATGCAGTACACTTTAGACAAGCGACTCAATCTGTCGACACACACTGGTATATATTGATATCCCTTAGATGGTGGCAAAGAGCCTACTTTATATAGGTGGATATGTTCAGATCGACAAGGTGTAGTTTCAAATCGTCAAACAGTGTATGTCGTATCACCTTAGGTTTCTGGCAGGATGCACAAGAGTTGCCCAATGTCCAACGACTTTCTGCATACTAGGCCAGAAATAACGTTTATCAATCAATTTTCTCGTCGCTCGAACACTGGGATGAGAAATATTGTGCAGGGCGTCGAACCGGTCTATTAGCTCTTGGGCTCGTTTTGCAGACAATCTCAAAACCATGTAATTTCAAAAAAGGTATTCTCAAAAAAAGCTGTAGTTGCATCATGGACGTCTGGAACAAGAATCTTTAGAATTATTCTTGAGCAGGTTCTGCAGTTCTTAATCCAATCGTTGGTTGAGATGATCCGTTTGCTGTCGAAACACTTATCGACTGCTGCCATTTCTCCATCTGAGTATGCGACATCGCATCCGCGACAACATTGTCTTTTCCTTGCCCATGGCGAATGTCCGTTTTATACTGGCTAATAAAATCCAACTGCCTTGATTGTCTTGGATTACACTCAGTTTTGGATTGAATAGCTATTGTTTATGACCGGTAAAGATTGTAAGCTCTCAACCCTCTATAAAATATCGAAAATATTTAACGCTATAATAAATTGCCAACAACTCTCTATCAAATGCTGAATATTTTACTTCAGCCTCTGAGAATTTCTCCGGAAAGAATCCCAGTGGTTTTCATCCACCGTTGTTATACTGTTGCATTACTGCTGCTGCCGCAGTATTGGATGCATCTGTGGTGATGATGAACTTACTGTCGTTCAACGGATGTGCCAACAGAGCGACATCCACTAATTCACTCTTGAGCTTTGTAGATACCTATTCGCATTGATTTGTCAATGTAAAGTTCTTGGAGATCTTAGGCTTCTTATCAAGCACCACCAATATGTTTAAAAGAATTCTAGGCAGAATACCATCAGGAATAATCGTACGACTGAGTTATTCAAGTAATTCAATCAAACTGAACCGCCTTGTCCAAAATGTGCATTCGGTTAAACTCACATAATCCGAATGGGTCGAAATCGCCGTTTTGTGAATATTTTCATATGAAATTCACAAAATTTTGAATGTGGGGTATTGATAATCCCCACATGGTCTCCAATCATGATCTTTCTTTTTCACCGTGTGAAGAGGGCAAGATACATGCGATGAAGACAGCCTACAAACGTATAATTCGACCATATGCACAAATTCCAACTGTCCCGCTTTGTAGTGAATGGGATCTCCGTGGTCTCGACACTGGTAAATGAACTTCAGTGACGATATGCTGTATCACGTTGTGCTTCACTGGTGAACCATTATTCTGTTCGGCCGTCCGTGAAGGAAACTTCTTCAGTAAAGTTACATAACCATTGTTGACTACCTACAAAATGGATTGGGTTCGGCGTCGATGTTGTTACATATTTTCACGGCTTTCTGCACTTATGTGCTGTATCGCCATGTCATTTATGGTAAAAACAATCCCAATAGGTTTGAATCAAGTTTTTTGTGTTTGATTTGTAACGTTTCCTTGAATAACTGCGTGAGCTGGAAGACGTAGGATATGATAATTGTATGATGCTGAGATAGCTGTGAACGTGACAGCTGATGGGAGTTATATTGGAACTCCAAAGTGGCGTTTGATTGACACAGCTAGGGCACTGAATCAACGGGCCGTTTAAAAAGTTTGTTTTTTTGAAATATATCTTATGTGATCTGTAATCATGGTTCGCTAGGCCGATTTCGATCAGGTGATGTCATTGATGGGTTGTGTGATCGAAAAGGAATTGATGAAAAAATCACGTTTGCTGTATCAAAGGGAACATTGTTTGCAGAGAGTTGTGTCAAATGATGGTGAAATGTAATGCTCGTGACGATTCAAATCAATCGTTAACTCTTGAAATATTTCTGCCAAACCTGTTTTCCGGGAAGCTATTAAAATCTAATATTTTTTCATATGTGATGAGCAGTTCACGGTTTCCTCAGATTTCGATTTCCCAGACACGATCTCGTATTGTTTACAAAAGTTTATTTAACTAGAACTTGAACAATATTGTGGCGCGAATCAATGAACGTCTCAAGACAGAAATCGAAAGAACGCTCACCTCTAGGAAAAATAGATCCCGCCTTAGCGAATACAAAGGTGAATTGAGGTGACTTGAAAATGGACGAAAATAAAATTACTCAATACACACTGAAAAGAGTTACAATGTCCAAGTGGTTGGTATTTTTAATTTCATGACTTATCTTATCTCATTCACAATCATTTTCACAGTGTTTCAGACACTACCTTCGTGTACATTATTCAGAAGATGACGCTCATGAGTGTTTATCCCCTTTTTAATATCAGCAAAAGTGCTGGTTATGAAGATACTAATCTTCGTTAAACGATAAAGCAGCTAGCTCCCCGATAATTTTAAATGTTCAATTATTGTACAAAAGTCGAATGGCAGCACCTGCTCTTTTAGTCTGGTGTTCATTAGGTGAAACTTACAGATTTTATACATTTATACCATTGTACGCCTCATTTTCACGTTCAGTTCTTTCGTTTGGGCATCATATTCTGTCAATGTCATTCGAATAGAATTAAGACAATTAGTTTTTAGATACGAACGTGTTCCAAAATTTCTGGTCACTTGTGGTTGATAGTGCAATTTAAAAAGTCGAGGAATGTGATGAATGTACCATTTGTTGGTGCAATATGCCATTTAGACAAGAAAAAGTATTTTTGGAGGAATCCGATATTAATAGGTTCCTGCAACTGACGACTGAAATCACCGCATGAATGACATGGCGGTTGAATTGCTTGATTTTATACTAATTGTTTGACCATTTTATTGAGGTCTGTGGGCACAATAAATAACATAAGTTTCATGGAAGTAAAGAAATTTAATAGAAATGATTTGAGTCAAGGACCTCAACTTCAATATAAAAATTAAATGGATTACCGACTCTGAAGCATTCAACGTTCAATTGCACATGAGCAAAGTTTCCTAAATTCAAAGACACGCTTGCAATTATATCACTTCCAAATGCTATGTTAGTTGGCACGAGTGGTATTCGTGGAAGTAGTATATCTGCAGTTTTATATCTATAGCAATACCATCACATTTCAGGCCGACTCTACACATTTATGAGTTAGTATGAGTAAATGGTTAGAAAACAACAAAATTTTTACAATTCAACTGTCGATTTCACGTAATTTTTTGACTTTTCTTCGTTCAATCTTACAATACAGACCTTAACATTAATTTTTGAATAAGAGGCATCAAAATATGATTATTTATCAAGACTGCCGTACAATAATTTTCCCATTTATTGATACACACTCAAACTTTTCATTCATAAGACATTTTCCTGGTTTTTATTATTATTTTCGGCTTTTATTAAGTTCGATAATATTTCGTTTATCGAATATGATCACATGATCAAAATGGTTCAATGTGATTCGATAAGATTTATAAAGAGTGATTATATAACGTAACTCCTCTTTTGCATTTAATTCTTGTATAGGAAAAACACTGTAGCACACAAAGAATACACAAAGTCACTCATTTTTGTTTTGTTTTGTAAACGTTGGTTTATTTGTTTTTTTTTTTCTCTTTTTTTTTATTTATAATTTTTATTTATTTATTAAGTGAGTAGTTGGTTGGCTTACCCAGTTACGGGAAGTATACGATCAAAAAATTCGAAAAAATCAAGAAATCTTTTTTATACGATTATTGATGTATTTGCTACATTCAAACCAATTTTACATACAAAGGACTGGCCATGTTTTTCGATGGGGAGCATTGAAATTTCCAAGACAGAATGTTCGTTTAAAATCCAATCCTTCACTTTAGTTCATCACAATTAATTTGCATAAGTCATTGTATATGTCATTGTTTCAACTGTGATTCTGTTAAGAACTCTGATGCTCATATCTTGTACGTCAACATATTTAGCAGGGATATTGCATAAATTGAATATTGGTGTTGTTAGCTGCGTTAGATCGTTTTGAAGCTGAATTTAGACACAATTTCACCGTCCGTGTGGACACCATTCCGTGTATAGACCACATTATATGTGGATACCTTATTTGGACTTTATCAGCTAAAAAGTTATTTTCTACTGGCATAAATAAATGGTACTTATATATACACACACACATATATAAATAAATATATATATATATATATATATATATATATATATATATATATATATATATATATATATACATTTATAGTTATATATTTATTTATATATATATATATATATATATATATATATATATATATATATATATATATATATATATATATATATATATATGTATATATATATATAAATATGAATATATTTATATATATAGATATATATATATATATATATATATAAATATGTATATATATATATATACATATATATACATATATATATATATATATATATATATATATATATATATATATATATATATATATATATATATATATATATATATATATATATATATATATGTATGTATGTATATTAAATTAAAATAATTTGATGACGAATCTTTAATAACAGGATGCCCTTACAGCGCCTCCACCGATATCAATGTCGGTTGGAATTGATTGTAAGCTTTAAAATTGTTAATACCAAAATTTTATTTGAATCCAATTCATAAGCATGATAAAAGCCGACAGTCGTTTTTGACTAGTCAATATCAATAGCATCAATTTTAACATAAGTATCGAATTGATAAGGTAAGTGTTGAGTTCTAGTCAGCAGTTTAAGCCTAACAATGTAATTAGTGCCCCATCTTTATTGTTACAGACTAGCTTGGATACGACAAAAGAAGCGTCCAGGCATAATCTAACGAACGTTGCTTCATACCACTGTTCTCTCGAACAAGTATTGAATTATAAGTCCGTACCTGCGGTTTCTTTCGTACTACGCAGGATTGCTATCGCAACAACGACTCATCAGGAGGGTTAATATAGTAATGTGATCTTTTATTGCTTATAATAACGAACCACTTCCTGGCTATATATTCCACTTATTTCGGCCACAAGTAATATTTTATACGATGTTTAACCTTTTGGATCGATTTCGTTGTTATCGAACTAATTACAACAAAATCATGGTAAAAAGCTGACCGATCACAATCGTTTCTATTATTTTCTAACCCATATAAAAGCTAAATATATAGATGAAGAGAAGGGCAGTTATTTTAATTTCTTCGTTGAATCGTAATATCTTGGTTGAATATAATGTCTTCGTTGAATCTTCGTTAAATCGAGTTATGATGGTTTAACGTCGAAAAAACTGAAGCATTTACGTGCATACAAAATGATCAGAACAACGTTGTTTTAGTAAAAGAAGCTTTTGAAACCGAAAGCTCAATACCTAGTATATAAATAAATAAATACTGTCATGAATAATGTAACTTCATCAAATATTCGTAGCTTTAACTATTATAATTCATTTCGAGTTCAAAGAGCTTTCCGTCCCCCAAGAAAGTAACCAAAACTTTTATAATAAAACTACTATAATAAAATAAACTTTGGGAAATTGTCAAAAAACTAACCTTTTTGTATATATTTCCAATAATTATTTATAGCTACACTTTATTAATAACAAAACTTTTCTATACTTTTCGGCAGTATATAATCGAAGCTTTTAGCCGCAAAATAAAATCTGATATCTTTTGTATTTACACAAAAATACGAAAACTTTTAATAAATCGGAAAATTTTATTATATTCGGATTTTAATGTTTAATTTAGACACACAGACATACCTATATATATTCACGAGAGAAAGTCACTCGACAAGCGATTAATTATTGCTATTTTTTTTTATATTTAAATATGTGTGTATGTACTCGGTTATAAAACAAAAAGTCTAATCTTTTGTAACTTACGTATTTTTTATTATAATATTCCAATAAATTTTATTTTAGTATCTTTATTTATTTATTACAAGAAATCGAAACTTTGTCGATTCGAATATTTATGGGATAAAATTGAAATTTATTGAAATTGATTTAGAAATTATCAAGTAATTGGTAACGATTTTTTTTTTACGTTTTTTGCAGCAAATAAAAAAACAATATTAAAAGTTTTTATTTTATTTGAATTTTATTCTTGTAATAAAATTACGATTATAAAATAAAAAAAAAGTTTTTAAAATAAATATTTAAAAGTTTTTATTTCTGTTTGTTCAATAAATTTTGGCAATTTTTTTTTTCTACTCGCTATACCTGTATGGGAAGCCTATGACTAATTTTCTCTGCGATTTATCAAAGCTGGAACACAGAATCGCTTAATAATTATTATACACGAATAATAGTTTTAACTAGCTTTTGCAACGCTATAGTTTGAAATATTTACTGTCATGCTTTCATGATTTGATACGAGGTAATACTTTTCTGCAAAAGTTCAATATCAGAGAGCTTTTATAAAACAATGCTGAAAATAACCAATTTTCAATTTGGGACAGTTGAATAAAGAATAAGATAACTATGTCTTAAAAAGCATATTTGTTGAACACAAAGTACCGACAGGATGCAAAAGGAATTTTTCACCATCTGAATACGATCAATGGTGTGAATGAACACTTTTATGACTTTGTGATGGGTTTGAAGATTTTTGAGAGAAGGTGCCCTTCTCTTCGTAACTCCTATACATTGCCAGGATGCCGGTGTGCCGATGTTTCACTTTTCATTTTTATGTTCATGGTCGATCAGATCACCTCAATCCATTACCTGGCTAAATTCGACAAATGAATTTGTGACTATGTACTCAACCGAATTATTAACATATAGGTTGGTTTAAGTTTTGGATTTTTTTCATTCGTTTCGAACCGTTAAATTCGAACAAACTTCGTAAAATTGTTTATGAAGACATATTGACGCTCTTTGCCAAAATTTATAGAACTGACATAGAAATGAAATGGCCTAGCCTAAGAGATCCTCACTCCAACAGAAGGTGAAAGATGTGTTTATTCACATAACTTATGTTACTCACACTGAGAAGTCGTTTTATAATTCAGGCATTCTAAAAATTTGAGAATAGGGTCCCTTCCGCTACAACTACCGGAACTTTAACCGGTAATTTCAATCTTTTTCATATGCAATTCAAAACGACTCAACGCATTTACGAGTAAGTTCTTTTTTTGTATGGGGGCTGGATGGGTGGAAGGCTGAGGTCCTAAGAGTACAACAACTGAGCAATCAGCGCAATTCACGAATTTAATTTAATTCAAAGAAAAGATTGAATCCACCATACCTTAAGACCTCGGTCAACTGCCATTACGAATCAGAAGGCAAACCTTTGTTTAACAATCGATGCGGTACTCGATACAGGGCTTGAACATTTATCTGACCCACTTAATGTTTCAAATATGTCACATGATGTATTTGAATACCCTCAAATATAAATCGCAGAGATGTTAATTGAGGATCTATTATATGAGGATTTCAATAAAACATAGATATTTAAAAAAATTGTTTACCTGGAGTAGCATTGATTCAGAGCTGTTGATATTCGAAATAGTAATGGATAGCGATGCGAGAATGATTGCGGTAAATAGCTCTCATTCGCGCACATACAGCATACTCGTCGGCGACTATTTCTTCACATGATGAAAGGAAAGTCGACTTTCAGTATGAGTATAGGTCGCTGTTGGTGATAAATAGCTCGACAGAATATTCGACTAATTGTTCATGTTCTTACAAACTTCATACACGACAGTTCATTGAAATCAGGGGCAAAATGACTGCATTCAATACATGGTTGATTTTCACATGCTTGTTTTTCTGTTTAGTTTTTCCGAGTAATCAGGGCGGGGAGGGTATATAGGAACAATCGTTTTCTACCCTATTAACTCGCGAATTCCCCCACCCCCCGGTATCGACACAATTTTATTTTAAACTCAAAATGTTTTCGAACGACTAATTATCAGTCATTTAGGCGATTTCACTATCATGTCACTATTTTGGTGAGTTACGATTCGTTACACCACAATGAATTATGCCACAATGAATTTTGAATTAATTTTGCCTGTGAGTGCTAATCGTGAAAATATACATTCTTGACGTCATTTTTTATGTCTTTGTGGAACACTCCAAGTATTTTCCCAGCCTCGTTTTCTACTTTATATTTAACATTTTCTACTTGACTACGTATTCTATCTTTCTTGAGTTACGGAGCAAATTTAGAACAGAAATACGTTTCATGAAATATGTCTGGTATGTAAATTGTAATAATGGGCATATTTTTCACTAGGCAATAGTCAGATTTTTACGCACCTCTTCATGCAACGCTTGCATTCTGAGAGGCATGTGATTCAAACCAATTTCATTTTCGTTTAGACAGTGTATGTTTCGGAAAAGATTATATTCGTTTCCATGCTTGATCCGGTGTTATATCCAAATAACATAAAATGTGAAGAAAAACAGGCACTCGTGAGTTTTGTAATGCGGCTCCTATTCCACCCAAAAAAGCGACCCAAGTTCTATGGTTGGTTTTAACATGAGTTCTGATCGCCCCTTATTTCGAACGATTAACGCGTTCGGACGCATTTGCTTGGGGTGAATAGAGTGCTGTTCTAATGTGTGTTACGCCAATGTCTTGTAATAATAGTCGAAATTAATTGCTGACCAATTGGACCCATTATCAGTATGGATAACTTATGGTATTCCATATAAACTTCATTTCGAATGAGTTCAGACATTTTAGTGGCAGTTGCCTTAGCTAACACTTTGAGGATTACGAATTTGGTCATGTTAGTCCGTTGGCTATTTGTCATGTTAGTGGGAATACATAACTTCCACTTGTGGTTGGGATAGTTTATAGGTTGAGCTTTTATTTTTTTAATCATCTTTACATAACCTTGATCTATAAGACGAGCAGAAGTGAAATCGAAAGCACTTATCATAGAAAGACTACTAATCAGTTCTTGTAAGGTGTCACAAAAAGCCCGCGATCCTTTTTGATGTGCAGTTAAAAAATCAACTTATGCAGCTTCAGACTGCAACGGGCGAGTTTGTAACATGAGTAATTTAAATGAAATCCTTCAATGTAAGGACGAAACTTCTCGGCACTGATGATTCAGCGAGGTACTCTTACTCCGTTATACTATAGTGTTTTTTTGCTTTGTTGAGCTTTTGTGAAATAAAGGATATTGGTCGTTCATTTCCCTGCTCATCCAACTAGTATAATACTCCTCCAACGCCATCGGTACTTACATCACAACGAATGTGAAATGGTTTATGAAGCTAGCATTTATTAAAACCAGGGCGGTTATAAGAAAGGTTTTAAGTTTAGTAAAGGCGGTTTCGGCTTCATCATTCTTAGTAAATTTGTTATTTTTTTTTTTTTTTTTATATTAAGCTTTAATTGGGTGCAGGGTGGACTTTTAGACAGTCCTAGCTCCTTGTAACTGTCAGAGCTCCTGCACCCAACGCGCGGTCCTTCAAGTAAAGGTTGATAGCTGCCTTAAACTTGTGCATTCTATAATCCAACGGAAACTGAAAACCGGATAACGAATTCCACTTCCTGGATGTTCGATGAATGAATTCGCGCTTTGTACCTTCAGTTCGAGGTTTCGGCAGCTTCACCGTAAATCTATGCGCATTGACCGTTCCTCGTGTTACCCGTCCTGGCGTAACAAATGGTGGTATTTTCTCCTTTAATTCTGCAGAACATTTACCATTTATTAATCTATAGAACACGCATAGTTCTGCAACATCTCTGCGGTGCTGTAGGCTGTCTAGATCTTTCGTAAGTCTGGAGTTTCGTATTATTCGTATGGCACGCCGCTGAACTCTATCCAGCAACTGGAGAGCAGTGCCATATGCTCCACCCCAAACCTGACAGCAATATTCTATACAAGGTCTAATAAAGGTTTTATATATCTGGAGAACCTGATGCGATTTAAAAAACCGTCTGCATCTATTGAGGAACTCGAGTTTACGTGAAGCTGATTTGGCCAATGCGATAATGTGTTCATTCCATTTTAAATTGTTAGTTATTTGAACACCAAGCAGACGAATTGAGTCACAACCCACGAGAACGTGGCCTTTTCCACAAAAGGGTATTCGTTGCGACTTCTTTATCGTGAGAACGTGCATATTTGTGTTTTTTTCTCGTTAAATTTGACCTGATTTTTAATTCCCCACTCAAATATTGTACTTAAATCGGAATTAAGCGAAGTAACAACTTCCAGCCGTTTACCGTTTAACTCTGAAGGAGTAGGCTCGACCTCGAATGAAATAAAAGAGTGCAATGTCGCATCATCAGCAAAACCGTGGACAGTGCTATCCAACAAGTCATTAATGCATAACAAAAACAAAGTTTGTGACAAAATTGATCCCTGAGGGACTCTGGCATTTGGGGAGTGTGTCGTTGATGATCTCCCATTTAGCACAACGTTGATCTTTCGGTCTTTGAGAAAGCAATTTATCGACTTGATGGTCATCGAATCTAAGCCGTATGCCACAAGTTTACAAATGAGATTCTCATGCCAAACCTTGTCAAAAGCCTTGGATATATCCAAAGCGATTGCAAAGGCTTCTCCATGGTGCTCAAGGGCGAGATTCCATTTGTTTGTAACACTCCTCAAAAGATCGGTTGTGGAGCGGCTTTCACGGAAGCCATATTGTTTATTTGAAATTATTTTAATAATCTCAAGATAATTCACCAGTTGTTGGTTAATGCATTTCTCAAAAACTTTAGCCACGGCTGACACAATTGATATTGGCCGGTAGTTTGAAGGGTCAGTTTTATCACAACCACGTTTAAGGACCGGTTACATCATCGCACTCTTCCAGGCGTTCGGGTATTTACCTTGCTTATAAGAAAGGAGGAAAATTTTAGTTAATATTGGAGCCAAGTCACTGGCAAACTCCTTCAATATTCGAACAGTATTGAACTGGTTATTTCAGCTTGGTTGGAATGAATCTCCGATGACCGATACCACCCGATTTGGAAAAATCGTCGATGTTATAGGATCTCACAAAGATTAGCCCGGTTGTCCATCTATATCCATCCATATAACCTTCTAGACGATTTTGATTTCCACCCTATATGCTCACAATTCTATCGATTAAATCCCAAATCAAAAATATATATATTCTTAATCCTTTTTCAACTAAAATAAAAAATAAACAAAGCAAAAAACTGATAAAACTTTCAAAACTATACCATATAGAGAACATGATCCCGGCTCTTATTTTTTTGTTTGGTTTGTTTATCGAAAAGTAAAAGGGAGAATTCTTATCTATAAGCTATATACACACACAAAGAAAGTAGGAATTAAAAAGCTCGTAATATCCTTTTTCTGTGTGTGTTGATGGGGGGAGGGGGTAGTTAGGGTGTGAGGGGAAAGTATCAGTTGTTGTTATTATATCCTTTTATTTCTATTATTTAGGGCGAATTTTTTCTTGGTTCGCCACAAATTTCTCTTTAATGATAAGAAAACACCAAAACAATATTCGGTCGACAATTAAAGCCTAAAAAAAGGGTTTCGTGCTCTGGTTTGTCTTTTCATATAAACAGACACACACACACACCCATACAGTATAATAATATGTGTAATTTAAATCTTATCGTCATTTATCAGAGACAAACATAAAATTATAGTACATACGCGAAGTATTCCAACAGTACAAAGTATATGTATATGAGGACAGAGCTTTTATTGTAAGCTAGGTTGTTGTTTTTGTTTGTGCAAACACAAATAAAATACCAAAGATGACACAACGAAAAATAAGTTGCCAATTTATCTAAGAAAAGAAAAGGGAGCACAACAAAAAAAATATTCGTGTATAGTTTTAACAACTGTAATCCCTAGAATTTATGAAATATTTTCAACCGTTGTTTTTGCTACTCTTATCTTGCAAAACATATAATGTCTTAAACAAAAGTAAACAACAATTTAATGGTAGGAAATAAACAATAATATTTTTTTTTTGTTTTTTGGAAATAAATTATAATCCACGATGAAAAATTAAAATCGGGCAAATCAATCTTGTTGGATCCGTTCGTATACACACCTCGTTAGCTTTTGTAAGCATATGTTTCACAAACAACATAAAAAGTGGTTTTGTGCCACCGTTCGAAAAAAAAAATCAATTTCGAATTGAACTTTGATTTCGACTTCAAATTTTTTATTCAAATAAAACTTTGTTCGACAAGCTTTCTTGTATTCAATATGAAGGTAAGTGTTTATCCTCATACTTAATCCTTCTTATATGGTTTATTTTCGTTTTTTTCTGTCATAATAAGTCAAAACATAATGTCACACATACATATACACACACACAACAGTTTTCCAACATTTTGTATATATTTTGATGTTTTTCAGAATATGGAAACAGGAAAAAATATTAAATTAAATTCATCACACGAACATTTATCTTCCGGCAATGTGTCTTCTTGCTGATTCATGCTATGAATCTCTCTCCTTACATATGTGCGTGTGTACATATGAATACGAGTACATGTCAAATGATCACAAATAAATTTCATGATTATCGCATATTTTTCTCGTTTTCATGGGATTTTGAATATGGGATTGGGGTTTAGATTTGTGTTGCGACTGATGTTCGTTTGTTGTTGGACGCATTGCCTAGTTTATGTGTTAAGTGACGATACAGATAAATAAAGTATTATTAATGTTTTGTTTGTATTGTTGACCGAGAGATAGATTTATATAAAATTATTATTCTTTGTAGCCAAGTGTATTGTGTACAAACCAACATGCATGAGTGGAAACACATACGAAAATATATTGGCTTAACAGTTTGCTATACTTATAAACTTTGAACATAGTACGTTTCCTTTAACGAATTAACTTAAAGTCTTGATTTTGATGGCATCTAACAATAAAACTCCCGTATAAACGCTCAATTTGATCCATGTCTGAACTGAGAGATGATCACACGAAACTATTTCAGAAAAATAGCACCATTCTCCTCTATCACTACCATGGACGGACTAGAACTCTTTGCGGTGGCGTTCTCTCAACCATGAACCTCTATGGTTAATTTCCATATATCTCGAACTTGTCTTAGCTCCTGCAGCATCATTCTTTTCACATGTACACCGATATCGGTTGGTATGTGGTCACCGATTTAAAGTACCAGTTTCCTGAAACCATCTGGAAATATTGGTGGTATTATACAGGAAATTGCACCATGACAATAGTTGCTTTAAACCTTAACGATGGGGTTATAATAGGCTCAACATGTAAAAATGTCACAATTTTCAAAGTTAGATTCAGATTGTGATTGGTTGCGTTATGTTATGTGACAGAATTATTATTACCTAATAATTCTGAAAGCTTTATTATATTAACGACTGACACTCATTTGAAAACATAACAGACCCCATGACTCACTCGTTATATCATCCATCAAAATACTTTTACAGTCATGGTCACGCCCATCGTGACCTATATTGGGTATGAGATTGAATCTTTAAGTTGCCTTACTAAAATAGTGCAAAACGGTAACTGAGAAGGGAACAAATAATTAAACACTCGTCTCATCTTCCATGTATCTATCAATTTTAAACCAAAAGTGACCCGAACCAGTTAGGATAATTTTTAACGAAATCAACCTGAAAAAAATTTAATAATTTTTTATCGTGACATTTTTACCAAGTTAATAATTTCAAAATTCTATTCATAAAACAGCACGAAGATTTTTTGACAGATGGTGTTTAAGGTACAATTTGATTTCATAAGTTTTTTTGTCATCAAAACCGTTCTTTACATTTTTTACATATAGAATGTAAAAAAATAACTTTATGTAAATAACACGTTTTTAACATGTAAAAAACCGCGTAAATTACATCGGTAATTTACACGCCCAACAGTGGTTGAAATCTTTTCTAAAAATTGTACCTGATATAATATTATACCGAAATCTTAGAAGACAGCGGGCAATTCAGCAATCACAGATTTTACAGAAAGATGCAGAAAATTGTGTAGTAACTGTGTTCAAATGTAGAGGGATTCTAATCTTTTATAATGACGTCACACCTAATTAGTAGGTCCTTTCCAATCGACTAACCGCTAGTACCCGTTAGTGAACCACTAGTAGTAAGGTTCTTGTCTGTTCTTAATTTATTATGGTTTAATTAGCAATGATAAGAACCGAACTACTGGCGGATACTAGCGGTTGGTCGATTGAAAAGCAACTAATGTCTAAATAACGGGAATAAACATTTCAAGCTCGTTTTTATCATTGCGACTGGTATATATAAAGGTTTTGCCTCTTCTCTGTAACATCAAAGACCTCTTCATGCTTGCGTTCCTTCTTTCCATTCAAAATTATTTTTAAGCAGTTTCAGTGGTTAAAAATGACGTGTTTTTTCTTGTGAATTTTTTTCATCAAGATGGTTTAACGAAAGAGATAGTATTATATTTAAATGAAAGAGACGGAAATAAAATGCTTTCAAATGTAATGCCAAACATTTTATGTAGTGATGTTCGAATCGATTCTGATCGAATCTTTTTAACCTGATCATTCAATAGTTCGAAACATCAATTGAGTCGTTTTAAAACGATCAGGTTAAAAAGAATCAAACGAATCGATTCGTTTATTTCTTTAAAACCATCATATCGCATTTATTTCGCGATTGAGACGTCATAAACCACATAAAATATTTTTCTCATTTTAACACAAACATATAATTGTATGGCTTTAATGTTATATTGCTATCTTTACTCTCTCTTATTTTACTAATGTGAAAGGGAGCTAAATATAAAGCATAATTTTCTCAACTTTATTACAACGTAAAGAGAAAATCACTTTTTAACTCGTTTTATCTATTCGTCTCGTTTATTTTTCAAAACTGATCTCTTAATACGAAATAATTCTTTTATACGAATAATCTCTTGATCGATATGATCCTTTTGAACGAATTGATTCTTTTGTATGAAATGATTCTTTTGAACGAATTGAGCGATATGATTCTTTTGAACGTATTTATCATTTTACCTAACTGATTCTTTTAAACCAGTTGACTTCGTAAAGAAATTGTTATAAAACTTTGTAGCATAATTGTTATAAAACTTTGTATCTGTTTCAATGGTGTGATGATTGATTGAAGTTTTATAGAAATAATTTTTATTTTTATTAATAATTTTAAAAATATAAATAAAAATTATTTTTAAAGATTTTTTAATGTACTACATATTAATTTATTTGTTATTGTTTTTAGCTAGAAAATGGATGAAAAATATTTTTTTATAATAATTTTGTTGATTTAAAATCTCGTTAATAAAAAGAGTCAATTGATCAAAACGATCAGTTTAAAAGTATCAGGTTAATACAGAAAAAGAACCAATCAATCTTGATCTTAAAAAGTTTCTATTCAGCCCATCACTAATTTTATGTCGGTATGTCGAGGGAAGAACAACATATATATAAAAATAATTTTATAATTTTTAAAAAACTAATTGATTAAAAACAAAATAATTAAAATTTATTTTAACATTATTTTATCATTATTTACCAGTTATGATAAATTATAATAAATTTATATACGCTCTTATATCCACAAATATAAAATTAAAATATTTAATACAGATATCACAAATAATCACATTGATAGTTTTTAAAATTTAATAAAACTTAAAACAAAAATTTTATCGTAATCACCAAACATAATCGACAAAATTTAATGAAAAATGGCAACCATCACGACTAATGACAATGACTTAGATTATTTACCAGATGGCAGCAAAATCGTTTTGTTTTTTCCCATCAACCATGATATCGCAAAAAAATAGTCCGATCGAAGGAAGGAAGGAACGCAAGCATGAAGTTGACGTAAGACAATTTGACAAGCCGATTCATGTTCGAACGTGAATCGTATTTTTTCAGTAATGGAAAGAATACAGCAAAATAAGTAACTGTTTGTAATAGTCTAAATTTGTTATTATTTGTTTGTAGTTCTTTTTATTCGTTTTGAATTATTGATATTTCATTTGTTGTTTGCAATTTATATTTGAATTTATTGTTTGTAACTGATTAGAATTATTTGAATTTGGTATGATTTATTGCAATACTTGATTATTATTTGTTATGGTTTAAAATGTTGATAATGGTTTTTTATTATTAATGGTTTTTAATAGTTTATAACTTTTTGCAGTCGACTGTTGTTATTTGTCATGTTTTAAAAAATACTAAGTATTTCGAATCATTGGTTATTGTTTAGTTACCTTCATTGTTTATTATTTTCTTATAATTTGTTATTGTTTAGAATTACTTGTGATATTTTTTTTAATTAATTGATATTGTTATTATGTATTTATTTGTAATTTATACACTATTATTCATAGTCGGTTGTAATTATTTGTTGGTTATAACTGCAATTGTTTGCTGTTGTTTATAATTGTTTTCAATTGTTTGTGTATAATTGAAATAGTTTGTAATCATTTGAAATAATTTCCAATTGTTTGAAATTTTTATGATTTGTTGTGGTATGTTCTAGTATAAGGTATAATTCTAATTATTTGAAATCATTTGAAATCATATGTTTGTTATTTTTAATAATTTGTAATATCTGATAATTTTGGATAATAATTTGTTTGTAATATTTGAAATGATTTGTATATATAATTATAATTGTAATTTATAATCATTATTTGTTTTTATTAATTGTTTCAAAAAATTTATTATTATTAATTATTTTATTTAATTTTTGTTTTGACTTGTATCAGTTTACTCTTATTTATAAATTTTATATTTTTGGAATTATTTGTAATATTTTCTAACTGGTAAATATTATTATTGCTTGCATTTGGTTATTCCACTAATCAGTTAGTTTTTATTATCTATTATGATTATTCAATTATTTTTTGTAATTGTGATTATGTTATTGTAGTTGTCTGAAATTTTAATCATTCTTAAGTTTTCGTTTTTTCCTTTTACTCAATTGAATCTTTAGTGGTTTATAGTGTTCCTTGTTGACTTTCAGATGAGGAAGTAGAGTTGGAAGGCTCAACCGATTATGATGGATATTCAAAAGTTTTCATCAAACGATTACGGTCGATGTTTTCAATGAACACATCTACGATCCCCTATTAGAGTGCAGAGCTCATAGCACGACCAAACCTGCTAGGTACTGAACGTTGACATGATGTTGCATATAGATCATAGATTGTGCAGAAAGATGGTCTCCATAAATCGGTGAAAGGTAGAACGTGAAAATACAACTGAATGCTTTCATCTACTCAACTTGCCTAACTTTCATTATATTAAAGCTACGTTAATTTATACATCAATTTCAATAAATTGTTTTAAATAATTTAATATTTCCGGTCGCATTTATTAACCTAGGTACAGACATACAAATCAACTAAAAATGATACAATGTACCTATATACACAAATGTTATGTTATACAATTCAAAATGTATAAAATTTAAAAATTTATAATTTTTATTATAGTTTTAGTTGGTGTGTTAATTGCACTACAAAACAAAATAAACATTAAAAATTTAAATTTTAGCGTAACAACAAATCAAAAAAAAATGTATATTATAAAAGCTTTCAATTTATACGGCTCACAATTTTTATACACTGTATATCCGAAATGTGTTTAAAAGTTGATGTACTATAGTTTATTTGATCAGCTTTTTGATATTGGTTAATTATATGACTACATAGTTTTTTAATATTGGTTCGAATGCCGGAGGTTAAACATTTTTATTTTCGAGCTTTGTTGTGGTTTATTTAAAAAATTTATTGTAAATATGGTGTACATATATGAGGTTATCTGACAGCAGATTTATTAAAATGTTATCCATTTACTCGTTTACATGCCGTTTTAAATGGGTTTAACAGACTATTGTTGGCTCATACCGTGTCAACAATTTGACTCCATCGGTTTCAATCACGAAACGAGACCGAGCCATCATACTGGCTGTCCGTTGATTTCAAGCACGATATCAAGAATTTGCATTAAGTTCCTGATCTTGTGATTGAAAAGAACTCAGTATGTGCCAGAATGTTAGAAGCCGTCTTTCGTACTCATCCGTCAAGGTCCAACTCTCAACATGACAACGAGTCTGATCAACACTCTGTACAGCTTCAGCTTATCCACATTTGCAAGATATTTTGATTTCAGTAGTGGACGTAAAGGATAAAAAGCCCGATTGCCAGCGGCAAGGCGAATCTTGATATCCTCTCCCACACTATTATCGTGAGTAATGAGAGATCCAAGATACTTGAATCTCATCACTCCTTCAAACGTGTGGTTGCCATTAATGAAATCATTTGCGACCAACGGAAGCTGAACAGTGGAACAAGTATCTCTTTTACTCCGTTGCCATTTAATCCAATCACGCAGATATCATCTGCATATGCTAAAAGTTTATTGTCGGAATAAGATATTGTCTTGAGGTGTTTCACTTCTACAAAGGATGTATTCCTACATTAGTAAGAAGTACTAAATGTCGACGAAATTGGCCTTTATTGGAAACGCAGAACATTTATTTCCAAAACTGGAAAATCTTGTGCGGGATCGGCTTACACTTCTTCTAGGACGAAATGCAGAAGGTGACTTCAAATTTTAATCTTTTCTGATTCTCCACTCTGAAAATTCAAGGGCTTTGAAACATGTGAATAAAAGTACACTTTCACTTTATTGGCGTTAAAATTAAAAAACGTGAAAGACTGTAGCACTTTTTAAAGATTGGGCAGAAAATTGTGCTGTCTCCGTTTTGATATTGTAAGAAAATGCTCCAGCACACCCAATTTATCTAGACGATATTTCAGAAAATGTGAAATTTGTCTTTAAACGATGGATCAAGGTGTCATAAACTGATGTGGATGATATGCCTTCCATGAAACAGTTTTGGAAAAACTGAAGCATCTTGATAGCTATCGAAAATATCAACCATTCATAGATGGAAGTAAAATAATTGAGAAGTTACTGAAGCTAGAGAAGCAAACTTTGATGACATGGAGGATGATGGTATTAATATCACACGGTAGAAAGCTTAGTAATGAAGATTTGATTTCTTCCAATCAAATTTTGAACGTTCTTTGGTGGACGATATCGATATGCATGATGCGGTTCCAGAAGAAATGCAGTTAACAGCTGGTTGTATTTCAAAAGCGATGCAACTTATCAGGAAAATTAATGTTGGGTCCCAATAACTTCAGTTCGCCATGCCAATCGAACACGGTCGAAAAAACAGATCCACAAAGTAAACCCTCAAACAATTAAGTGCGCAAAGTGAATGCAATCAACTCCCGGTGACTTTTCTTTAATCTCCGCATGATCATTGTGAATTCCTCATAGGATGACTTCCAATCTCTACGGTCTGTATTTGAAGGTATTTAGAAACAGCTTTTGGTACATGTGGAAGTAGAGTAGAAAAATGTTCACGGCATGTATCGAGTACCGCATAGACGTTAACACAGAGATTTCTATTCTGGTCCTTAATGGCAGTTCTGCTTTATTTCTTATTGCAATTGTAAACAATAGCAAGACGACACTTCTCATCAAACCAATCATTTTTACTATACACCGCGAACTCTTGTTGACATTTTTAACATATATAGATCTTTTTATGGATGCGGGTCGTCAGCCCAGCGATCAAACCATATTAAGTCACCTATTACGACAAGCTCTTGATACTGTTCGAAATGTTTATGATAACCCCACATCCAGAGGGTTATGTGAATATATAGTAACCTAGTTAACAAATAAGCTCTCCTAATTACAACATTTAATCGGTTAAATAACCTACCTCGTAAAACGTATCTAAAGCTCGGGTAATTTATATTCATTTAGACTGAGTTTTTGTGTCCCAATTTAATTATTATAATTATTATTTAAACTTCAATGTAATTTAATTAAATTACATATATTATAAATAACAAAAGAAACACAATTTCATAATGAGGATAATTTTTTATTGAAGATAAGTTTTTTATTTTTTACCATGTCATTTGAAAGGTTTGAGGTTATTATTCCTATTAAGTATATGTACATTCTGTATTCTAACCAACTTGGATATTGTAACATGCAATCAGAATTAAAAAAAAAATTAAATTAAAATACTATATTCCAACAATAATACTCGTACATCAAAATTGGATATGTACACATTTATATTTTAAATGTCACGTAATTCAGCTAACATTGTTGCTGGTATTCGGTCGTAAAATAATAAACTTTAATATGTACTTTGGAAAATGTTACATCAAAATAAAATCAATTTAATTAAAGCTTAATTTTATATAAATATAAAAATAGTTGTGTATAACTACACGAAAAATGGTTTTGTTGTTTTAAAGCTCGAAGTTCATTTTGATCCCAAAAGCTCTTAGGATTCTGAGTTTAACATTTCATTAGAAAAATGTAGATAAACCTCAGTGATCAAAATCGATGGTACAAAATCGTTTTTGTATACGAGCTTTTACCACTGCACCAGCTTTTACCATGAATCATTAAAATTTTGCTACGTTTACTTTTTTAGACTTTAGTAAGCTGCATTTTATTGATGTCGAAACTCGAAATCACTAGTTATATTGTAACGGTCAGCGCTGATAGCCTTAAGATAGTCGTTGAATATATCTGTTAAGACACCATCCCATATACAAGTCTAGCAAATGAGGCACAAATAGCTCTATGGTAGCAAAATTACTGAGAAGTTAACTAATTTTCAGATTATTTTGAGAAAGGCTTAAATTCTTTTGTCTGTGGATCTACAACAATTCGGGTCACTGAACAAACAAGGTGATGTATCCTTAATTCCTGGCTGCTGAAATATTTTTGCAGACTGAATTATCACGATATTTGAAAAAGTAACTGACTGACAGATATTATTTAAGGATATTCACAATTTGACTGAATGTTAAACAACCATTCAAACACTACAATAATACATGCTCACTTAAAAATAGCCCGGTGCTAGCCGTCATTGACATGAGTCATGAAGATGGACTTTCATAAACTTCGCTTTCATAAAAATCCTGAGAGAAAATCCAGGACCTCCTCGATCCTGCAGAGATGCGGGCTGGCATCAAGGGATGTTACGGATGTAACGGAGGATGTAACGGAGGCAAGAAGGATGTAACGGAGGTAGGGGAAATGTGGCAAGGCGCGGAGCTGGCGGTTCTAAGTGGGCAAGGGATTCGTTGCAGGCCAAGAGCACACGTCTGGTTACCAACCAAACCGACGAGCCTAGAAAAGATCTTGGAAATTAAAAATCAGCAACCTCAATCTTCCGACATGAAAGTGGAAGATCGTGAGGTGATCGCACTTGGAGGGGAGATGCGCAGCCATCTGTCCCTAGTGCCATACATCGGGGAACCAAGTTCCATGGGAATATAAACGGGAGACACCGTCGACTCCAATGGAACCAAAGGACACTAGCCTGCAGTAGCGGGGAGTGAAATAGGTAAGTAGGATCAACTGGGTGTTATGCTAAAAATCATACAAATTAACCTTCACCAAACAAAGGTGGCGTCGGCCTCCTCAGACTGACTAGATCAGGGGAAGACGTGGTCCTTATTCAAGAACCTTGGATAAACGCCAACAGGATCTGTGGCCTTACAATGAAGCGATATAACCTAATATACTCAAGAATGTTTCTACATTCTCAATACAGCAATGGTGACATATCTGCGGTCAGCATAGAAATTGGCGGCAGTATTAATTTGGCCGGTCTCAGCCTACATGGAAAGTAATAAACAGGTTCCGTCGAATAACCTGGGGGACCTGATCCTCGAAGCGATTAGAAAGAAGATTGGGGTGCTCCTGCGATGTGTGCAAATACGCATCATACAATCCGGGGCAGCACTGATATCAATGAGAAGGGTAACAATATTTTGATGTGAAATATTGGGCAAGAACTCACTTTTATTACTAAAAGTCGATAGAGGGTTCTAGACGTAACTTTCGTCTCAGAAAAGATCTACCCTATGGTCAGGAAATGGAGAGTGGCACAGGAACATTCCTTCTCTGACCATCGTTATATAACCTTTAGCATTAACGTTTCCTCTGCCACCGTAAACTGTATAGTGGACACATTCATAGTGGACACATTCAATAATGCCGGCAATCAGTCCTTCAACGCTGCTTGCTCTATAGTTAAGCCCAGGGGTAAGCAAAAACCGACATGGTGATCCAATGAACTGGAGACCAACCGGAAGGCGTTTAGGACATCATTTAGTAGAGCCAAAAGTAGAAGAGACGTTCAGGACTGGGACTACAAGGAGAACCTCAAAGTATACAAAAAAAGAACTAAGGACGGTACAGAGGAGGTCATGGAGACTCTTCTGCGACAAAATGGAAGAATTCTTCAAGACCTTCGTTTTAGGACGATTCTGTCTTCCAATCCTACCAGTCTCAGTTATTTAAGTAAACCGGATGGATTCTGGACTACTTTTACTTAGGAATCTTTGAAATTTCTCATCGAAACCTACTTTCCAAGAAGCTTCAAAGACTCGACAGGGACTAGTACTCACCAAGAAGCATGAGTGTGTATAGAGAATATCGTAACAAATGAACGGATCTTATGGGCACTTGAAGGGTTCAAACCCTATAAATCAGCTGGTCCTGACCGAATTATTCCCGCGGAGATTCAGAACAGCTTGAAGATTATGCTCTCCTGGCTGAAATTAATATTTAAAGGATGTTTAAAACTAGTCTGTATTCCGCAGGGTTGGACGAAGGTCAGAGTGATCTTTATTCCAAAAGCGGGTAAATGCTCGCAGGGCTACCCAAAAGACTTAAGACCAATAACTCTACCGTCTTTTCTATTGAAAACCATTGAAAGGCTGGTTGATATCTATATACGCTCAAAAATAAAGCCTAGTGACTTCGCTCAGACTCAGTATGCCTACTCTACAGGGAAATCAGTTGACACAGCACTGCACGCCCTGGTAAAACAGAAAAATTAATTTTCCCGCAAGAGTTTTGTATGGTGGCGTTGCTTGACATTGAGGGCGCCTTTAACAATGCAAAGACAGAGGCAATTCTGAAGGGATTGTCGCCCCTAGGAGTGGATTGCACTGTAAGTGGGGTTAATCAAACACATGCTTCGGTACAGGCGGGTTAAATCGGAGCTGGGGGACTCTGCCATCAGGAGATGGGTGACTAAGGAAACCCACAGGAAGGTGCCCTTCTCCTCTTCTCTGGAACCTAATAATCAAGAGGCTGCTGTTAGAGCTGGAGAGAGAGAGGGGATCGAAGTGATTGCTTATGACGATGTAGCGATAGCTGTCTCTGGTAAGTATTTAAGCACAATTTACTAGGAAATATAAAATCCTGGTAGAAGATCCACCTATCTTAAATGGCAAGAGACTAGCTTTTACTTACAAGGCAAGATTGCTAGGCATAATTTTGGACAGTAAGCTTAGCTGAAAGCCCAACATTTTGAAAATACTTGTGTAGAAATGCCATCGAAAAGAGATGGGGCCTGAAACCGGAGCTGGTGCATTGGCTTTTCACTTCCATAGTAAGACCCGTACTTTTGTATGGGGTGAGTGTATGGTGGCCAGCTCGAGAAGGTTCAAAGACCGGCCTGCATGCTTATAAGCAGGGCGCTGAGGACAACACATACAAGTGTCTTGAAAGTCATGTTTCACCTTCCTCCCGTGGAGACTTATGTCCGTGGAGGAAATGTCTTCAGACAGGACACTCGACGATAGTTAGATCGCTGAGGAAGGAATTGGCGAATCTAGACTATGTTACACCAACAATATGCTTCTAGAAAAGGTTCTGAACTACCTGCTTTTCAAGGGGAATCTTGGAAGAGCGGGTCACTGCGGAAATGGAGGCATTGCAGTTCTTTACGGATGGCTCCAAGCTACACGGTAAAGAAGAAGTTGAAGTCTTCTGTGATAAATTAAATGATCCCTGATGACTGCAGCGTGTACCAGGCAGAGGTGATAGCGATTGAGGAGGCCCTAAACTGGTTGAATCATAATGTGGTTTCCTCGACTGATATCGCAATTTATGTGGTCAGTCAGGTGGCAATCAAATCGCTGGACTTTGTTTCGCTGACGTCTAGAGTGACGTTATGTTGCTGGTTTTCTCTGAATGAGATGAGTGAGCATTTCAACCTTCACATAGTCTGGGTCCTCGGCCACTCGGACTTCAGGGCGGACGAACTAGCGAGGCACGGTACAACTTTCCAACTGCTACCGGAAAGGGCAAAGTTCGGAAGACCCATTAAGGCACTCAAAGACGAATATCCTCACATATAGAGTAGCAAGGCAAGTCTGGCTAAAACTGGGCATGAAACGTTCGAAAACATTAATATCCTTACGAAAACGTGAACTAAAAACGATCGTGAGGACACTGCCGACTTGAAGAACATGCGAGGAGGCTAGGTCTAGAAGTTAATGACCTTTGCAGAAGCTGGTTGGACGAGGAGAAGGAAGAGACGGCAGTCCACTTGCTATGCTCATTCCCGCCTTTGACACACAAAAGATATGAATATTTGGGTAAGTTCTTAATGAACTGCCTCTCTGATCTCAAAAACTGTTAGTCGTTCAAACTGGTTCTCATAAAGGTATATAGGGAAAGATTGTGGTTTCACAACGGACCGCCACCGGTCTAAGTATGCTGAAACAGCACTCAACCTAACCTAATTGATATGGTAGTTCAATACAAAATTCAGCTACTAAAAGCTGGTTAACTCACTATTCATGGCATAATAACTGCCACATTTGAAACCCAGATGATAACCCGATTTGTATGGCCTTACATGTCCTCCACAACCACACCTTAAAATTAAGGCACAAAATCGACACCAAACATGTGATAAAATATAGAAATTGAAAGCTCAGAATTAACACAGCATAAATTGAAGCTCGCTAAAACATTTACGACTACATGCCCTCATTCCGAATATCATCAACGTAAGACTAAATATCATATCATAATATATTAAAAAAGGTCAACGTAATTTAGAATTTAAGTTGGGTCTATCGAAACCATCAAGCTTTCACAGTAAAAAAAACCTTGAACTGCTTTAATAACGTTAAAGAACTGAACAACATCGTATACAGTCTCAAATTTGGAAAACGTTGAAAAGCACTGTGCATATATATAGACTGATTGTTTATGCATGTATGTATGTACCACATATATAAAGCAAACATGTATGTCTGTATATAAATGTATAAAAATACTGTATTTTGTTATTTAAAATTTAAAACAAAAGCTTTTATGTTTGCAATAAAAATGAAAAGCTTTTTCGTACATAACAAACATGCTCGTATATAGTCACAACCGCGTTTATTTGTTGTAGTTATTTTAATCGATTACATATTTTATTTTTTGTGCTGATTTTCAATTTTCTCTCGAATTGTTTTGATTTTGTGTATGTGAATTTGGAGGGGATTTGATGATTGGGCACATTTTCATCGGTTGCAAAAATTCCATTTACCACATCGCATGTAACAAACCAAAATTTTATGAAAAATATATTTTTGTGTTGTACCGTGCCCAACGATGCGAGTATACATTGAAAAGCGATGAGATAGTTTCTCGAGATTAAAGTTATTAGAAATCTTTAATTTTACATTTTCGATTGAGTTTTTAATTACATTAGCTGGTTGTTTTCAATACCCAATCTATATACCATATTGGTATATAGATTGGGTATTGAAATGTACATACACGATGTATTTGTACATACACGATGTATGTACGAGAAAATTGAATTTGCCAAATGGGAAGGAAATTTTAAAAGCTTCCGGTTACTCATAAAGATACAACTATATGTTGTTGATATCCATTTGTATATGTTCGCTGGTATATATTTTATGCAGACGCCATTTCAAGCGAATGCATAAAAAACCTCTGGTTGAAAATAGTATCCCTATATTTATACAAAGCTCAGAAGCTAAAATTAAAAATGTATCTGCTTTATTCGGAAAACGGTCTGTTGAAACAACTTATTTTATTTAACCCCTAATATAAGGGAATGACTTTCCTACGAAGAAATTTTCATGTGCTAAACTTTTCGAAAAGGGTCAGTAATTTTATTTATGTATTACATATATCAACACATATTTTGATTAAATTTTAATGCTTAAAATATGAATATTATAGTTTAAATTATTTTTTTATTGACTTAAATTGGAAAAGTTTGCTTTATATAAATTTTATTTATATAAATAAGGTTTCTGGTACTATTTACACTTAAGAAAATATAAAGTCAAAGATTAAATTTAAGGTTATACGTTTATTATTAAAATGTAATTAAAAACTTTTGGTAATATAATAATAAGAGTACAAATATATATATATATATATATATATATATATATATATATATATATATATATATATATATATTGTTTTTTCTGTAACGGCTTTTTATGGCCATTGTTAGCCCGTACCGTGTCAATATTCTTACTCCATCGGATTGGAGCACAAGCCAGCTCTTGATATTGTTAAACTAGAAGATGCCAGATTGCTTTCTTTGCCGTGGAGTCATCGGCGCGACCATATATATATATATATATATATATATATATATATATATATATATATATATATATATATATATATATATATAAATATATATATATATATATATATATATATATATATATATATATATATATATATATATATATATATATATATATATAATAAACAGTTGTGCTAATAAAGAGTGAGAAACAGGGTGGATGTCATACGAATTAATCAATATTCCTCTGAGGTCCGTGCCACTTACCATCGTTTATTGTAAAAACTCCAAAGGATTCGAACAGTTGGGAAACGAAGCAACTCAGTATCCTTCCATTAAGGAAAAAAGGAGTTGGATATCATCTAAAAATTCGGAGATCGAATTTTTGTTACATTCAACAGCGGCCCAACCAATCATTGAACCAAGGCATTCGAAGGAATAATCAACTTTTGAGTAAACGGGTCCCATTCATTACAGGAAAATTACAACTCCAGATGGTAACCGCACGTCAGCTTATTTTAATTTGTGCCTAAGGCAGCATCTCCGCAGAAATCCAAATCCTTGACTGCACAAACTCGCCGGTCGTATCAATTAGCACTGGTAACGCAAAAAGAGAGGACGGGAACTTTAAATTAGTCCACATTATAGAATTAGACAAACATCAAAATTTTTTGGATAAAATGAGATCAATACTGGACAAAGAATTGACAGACGACCACCCATTGCATCCCTACCTAAAACACGAAAGTATTGAGTTACAGACACTAATAGACAGTTTCAGAACGAATGGAATCAAACGATTTTGAAACTTTGTTGGCAGCGCAAGGAAGTGGATAGCAGGAAATCCCGACCATGAAGTGTGTGAAGTTATCCCAGGATTTCATCCCAGGAAAAAATAAAATGTTCATCAGGCAATACTATTTCTATCCCATCCCAGGATTTTTAAATCATCCCAGAAATTCGCGAAATTTGCGTAATAAGTGTAGTCGTATTCCTAAATATTCAATATTTACGATAATGAAATGAGGACAAGGTGTGTGTACATTAATAAACGCCTATGAAGAAAAGCAATCTTTTTTATTTAATTAAATTCGAATTTAAATTTATGGTTCCCAGGAACCTAGAGTGTCGTTCCCGATCTCTATTGATTTCAATACAGCATGATGCCCAGTACCTAACATAACATTGACAAGGCCAGCCGTATGTTGGGATTTTTGCTATTGGCCCAAATGTGTTTGGCCCAGTAAATTTTTAATTTCATATAATAGCAAAAATCCTAACATACGGCTGGCCTTGTCAATGTTATGTTAGGTACTGGGCATCATGCTGTATCGAAATCAATAGAGATCGGGAACGACACTCTAGGTTCCTGGGAACCATAAATTTAAATTCGAATTATATGAAATTAAAAATTTACTGGGCCAATAGCAAAAATCCTAACATACGGCTGGCCTTGTCAATGTTATGTTAGGTACTGAGCATCATGCTGTATCGAAATCAATAGAGATCGGGAACGACACTCTAGGTTCCTGGGAACCATAAATTTAAATTCGAATTATATGAAATTAAAAATTTACTGGTCCAAACACATTTGGGCCAATAGCAAAAATCCCAACATACGGCTGGCCTTGTCAATGTTATGTTAGGTACTGGGCATCATGCTGTATTGAAATCAATAGAGATCGGGAACGACACTCTAGGTTCCTGGGAACCATAAATTTAAATTCGAATTTAATTAAATAAAAAAGATTGCTTTTCTTCATAGGCGTTTATTAATGTACACACACCTTGTCCTCATTTCATTATCGTAAATATTGAATATTTAGGAATACGACTACACTTATTACGCAAATTTCGCGAATTTCTGGGATGATTTAAAAATCCTGGGATGGGATAGAAATAGTATTGCCTGATGAACATTTTATTTTTTCCTGGGATGAAATCCTGGGATAACTTCACACACTTCGACCATGACGATTTTGAGGTTATTAAAGATAAAATGAATACGTACTAGAAAATAATATTAAGCAGGTGATCATAAATCAATTGTACAATGAGAGGATTAATAATAATAACGAAAATGGCATATGAAATTACGAACGCGATACATAAAGAAAACAAACTAAACGATCAATTGGCATTTAGTATTCAGTATAAATTAAGATTAATGAAAGAGGAAATAGTCAACATCAAGTATTCAATTCATTGGGCCAAATTCAGAAATCAAATTAGCAATTAATACCATAGAGGACGAAAATTTACCATAAAGCTCCTCAGAGGAAGCACTAGATTTCGCGAATATTATTAGTAGTAAATCATGCTTGCTCTATATTGTTTACATCCCACTAACAACTCTGGCACTGTATGAGAAATTAAGGGTCAAACCAGTTAAGAGAAATAATAAGGTTACGGAAATTAAATACAAAAATATTATACAAGGTCAGGGTAAAGTCTATAGTATAATCAATCAATGTAAAAGTTTTAACTTATCAATTTGCCAACAAAATAGCATCCTAGATATAAGTAACACTACCTGTTTGCCCAAAACTTACTCAAAAACCGTCTTTTAAAATGTAATCACACCAACGACCAACACATACCAACGGTCTATGAAATATCGGAAGGTCTGATATTACTCAATCAATTCAACGGAAATATCGACGTAGGGAACGAAGCTGAATGGAACTTACTTACTCAAGTTTAGCAATACAACAATACCAGTTAATGACAATATCTTCATTTAAAAAAAAATCGACTCTACAAATACTCCCAGCAATACTACAACCAACACCAGAGGAAAACAGATTCAAGGAGACTCTTTTGTTACAAATGATGAAAGAGATTAATATCAATAACACTAATCACATCGGGCTCTTGCAATCAGAGAAAACTATCCAACAAACCATGCGTTTGAGTTAACTCTCGGTAATTATCATCATAGATATAACATTCATAGTCATACGATGCAAGGCAAATAATAAGATACGAATCCTTAACACAACGAACATCGAAGAATTAGCTAACCTTGAATCATAAAAGAAGATTGAAAAAATTAACCCAACTGCGAGTCAAAATGAAGATTTAAAAATGCGAAACACAACGCCTAATGAGGTAACATTGGGAATAGGCTCAGGTCAACGCAGAAAATTGTACGACACGCCATTTTTCTAACTGTTCTAATGAGTACTCTCGAACTTAGAGGGGGACGAGTTAACACATCATATAACTAGGTTCCCACAAGAATATAGAGACCTCATATATATATATATATATATATATATATATATATATATATATATATATATATATATATATATATATATATATATATATATATATATACATATATATATATATATATATATATATATATATATATATATATATATATATATAAGCGCCAGGGCCAATTCTCCGAAGTTAAACAAAAAATGCAAGATTAGTGGTTTTTAATATGTCAATGTTAGCATGGTACTCTACTGGTAAACGCTCGATTTAAGCCTTTAAAACCACGAGGCTTACTCTTTTTTTCTATTATGAGTAGCCTTTTCTTATCATTTCCAGTCAATTTCTTGCAACAAAACAACAAAACATTACTTTTTTGAAACCCGACAATGCAATGTGTTTATAACACAACGACTTATCTGGCGCAGCATGATAATAGAGGCCAGTTTCATTGTAGATTTCATTTGGGCTGTAATTTTTAAATAAATATTGTAACAGGTGTTTCAGAAAAACGGGGTTTCGAGTTTAGATTTTAAAATAACCAGTTAACATCTGTTTTTTAAAAATCTACGGTCCGTCATATTGTCTCTTAAATTTATAATAATATTAACGACAATAAACAACAATAATCAACGACAAAGACAATAAAAAGAATGTACGTCTCTACAGACTATTTCTAAGTGGTTCCGAAGATTTTAGACCGGACGTTTTTCTATAGCAGATGAGTCCTGAGAAAGTGAACCAAAATTATCCTCTCACGTCATTACTGTGGCTCTGGTAAAGTCAATATTTTACAAAGTAACACGACTAACACAAGAAATGATTTTCGTTACTGGTGACAAATCCATAGAATGGAACCCAATAACAGCAAACCCACTCTTTAAATTTAAGCAACAAAAAAAAGGTGTCAGTTTACTTCACATGGTGTAGTCGGTTACTGAAAAATGGTAAACTGAAGACTGCTTGTCAAAATATTTTAAAAATTGGTTGGAAATCCGGTTGAAAGAGGATTTGCGGCGCCTCATTTTACATCATGACATTACTGGAATAACGAGTAACTTTATTGCGATCTCTGGCATCGAAGAAAAACGACCACCACCACATTCCCCGGATCTAGCTCTGTTATTTCTTTTTAGGGGAAAGGCCTTTAACAGGAACGCGGATAAAATTGATGCGGATGCCGAATAGTGCTGAACTTGATAAGCTTAAATAAAAAAATAGAAAGATGTCATGATTGTTTGGAGAAATGGATCTATAGTCTTAAAAAATGCATTGAAATCAATGGCAATCATGTAAAGCAGATAACTTAGCAAACTTTTGTTACTCCCCGCGTACTTTCTTTTTTACGACAATATTTCTTCCTGATATAGAAATTGTGAAAAACCGAAATTAAAAAACCGTTGTTTTCTAGTTTTGAATTTTAGAAAAAAAACAGCTGTTTTTCGGTTCCTGGTAACTGTCAGCACTGCTTTTTTCACCGTGTATTTTTTGAATTAAATATTGTGTCTCGTTTTTCAACGATCAGTGGCCAAAAAATCATTGTGGTTCAACTTTTCAGATTGGTCTTCTGCTATCACTTTGAGTATTAGACCACTGATACTCACGCCTCGCTAAGTAACTAAAGAAAACCGTTGGTCCAGCGCTTCGGCTACGTCTGTATCTTTGTCCTCCCGTTTTCTCTTGGATGTTCCTGGTTTTGTTCAATTTTTTCAAGATTACAATAAAAACAATGCACGATCTTAACGTCTGTCATTAAAAATACGTCTTTTATTTCCAGGGAATCGAACCAAACTATTCGTAGTACAACGTAAAAAATAGGTCTTAAGGCTTTTAATGTTCAGATAACAGATAGATCACCATAAACGTCGTATCTTCACTGATTGGGACCTTCAAATGCATCAAAATGATCCGGACTTTCATCAAAAAGTCATCTTCAGTGATGTCGCCCATTTCCACCTCGGAGGCTACGTTAAAAAGCAGAAAAGTTGCAAATGGGGAAAATCCAAGAATGATTGTTGAAAAGCCTCTCAACGTGTCACTGTTGGGTGCGGGTTTTTGGGTTGGCGTGTGATTCGACCTTAATTTTTGAAAATGAGGCTTGTGTTACGGTGAATGGGTTGTGCTACACAAGCAACGAAACTATCGCAATATTGCAAAAAATGTTCCTTTTCGTGTTATTACGCGAAGAGGTACTCACAATTGGCCACCGAGATCTTGTGATTTAACACCTTTTAACTTTTTTCTTTGATACCACGTGAATGATAAAGACTATGGCAATGCTCCACAATCAAGACCTTATGGGATTGGTGAAGTTATTGAGGACATACAGCCATAAAAACATTAAGAAGAAGACCAGTGTTTATTTCTCATCAATAATCAACAGATCTATAGTTTCAAATAGATTTCCTTCTCTTCATTAAGCAAAGCTAAGATTTAGCCATGCTAATCATGGATGCTTCAACCAAAGTGACCTATAAGTGCTATCTCCGTCTTAGAAGTGAATATGTTTCGCCTTGTAGCCAAATCATGACCCTGCAACCGTACGATCATTCGATTCCGTTTCCAGAAATGGTGCAGATACGATTTGTAACCGCCAGAAGCATTTATAGGTTTTTGAAAATTATCCGGTTTTGTTGTCTTGTCGAAACATTAAATCAGTTTTGTAATATGGTTCAGACTCTATACCAGCTTCAGTATGAATTTGCTATGCGGATAATACACTGAATTAATCTGATGAATGGTTTCTATCAGTAAAAGCTTTTATCAAATTTTATTATTAGCACCATCACTGAAATATTTCATGTTCCATCTTGAAACCATGGTCTAATCTGTTTATCAGATTTACTTTCTAATATTATAATAAGGAGTATTAATTAATATTCTGAATTTTATTGAATGGGTAGAAAGCTTATTAGCGGAGCAAAACAAGACGTTGGCTTTGTAATATGGCAAACTGAATTCGAAGACGACGATAAATCTCTTTACGTGCATTCTTGCTAGTCGGACCATCGATAAACTTCTTTCTGCCTCAGAAAATTAAATGCACCAGGTACCACGGGTAACAAGATCTCTTTACATGCTAAGTACAGTGCCTACATTTATCACAACTAAAAAAGACAATGCAACATGTTAGAGATTTATCAATCCAAAAAAACCAATTAGCATAGTTTAAATGGTGATCTTCTTCGTAGCTCAATAAAGTTAGTTAACAAGTGGTCGGACACGCTTCATTTGTCTTATTATACCTGGCAGATAAAGTTGAATATAGATTCCAGGAACGATAAAGGAACAGATACAGCCTTACTCTGCAGTCAAAACCCAATAGGTAATAAATTTTGGGCAACATTCTTTAAAGTAGTTCCGTTTCACAAAATGTGCGGTAAAAACGCTCTAGGGTAAATAATCTGTTACACGTCGAACAGAAAGGATATTCTAATCAAATGACAGAAAGAATAGTCAAATCAAGTTTTTAGAAATATGAAGAAAAGGGTACCAAAATCGTTTGAGTTCAGTACCAAGTGTCTGTTCTTCGATACTGTTTTTTTTTCAAAATCTAAGATAAATAAGTCAGAAGTCACTGAACTATTACAGATTTATTGTTCCTCGGTATGTTTTACAATGTAAGCATAAATACTGATAAAGCCGACACAGCAACTGTTCTTTTGAATTTACAAGGTGTATCGGTCGCACATTGGTAAATGTCATTGGTCGCTGTCGTGGCAGAGAAAGTAGCGTACCTGTTCTGTCATTCGAGAGTCTCGGGTTCGATTCCCGGGTGGTGGCGAAACATCAATCACGATTGGGCCTTAGTGGCATTGAGTTCTGGAATAATTTCCACCTTCTTATTTTTGTATATATTAAACACAAGGTAATTATTTTTGTATATATTAAACACAAGGTAACACACAAACAAAATTATGAGGTTATAACCTTAGAAACAATTTGTTGTTGTATCCCATCGGAAAGCGTACAAACATTATTGACGTATGAGAATTGCACAATACGTCACCAAATATGATGTCATGTCTCCAAACCATGGTTTTAATCAGCGTTCTGGTGACATTTGTGATATATAATATATAGCCTGGATAGCTTTTTGATACTATCATTGTTACATTGAAAGTATCCAAAAGAAATTTGTTCGTTACTAAACTGGCGGCAAATGGAGCGAGACGTACCGGGTTCGAATCCCGATAATGGTAGAGTGCTAAAAACGATTTTTCACCATCGATCGTTTGGGCGGTGTAATCGGTGGTGTAAATAAACACATATAGACCCTCTAACGAGTTTAAAATCCATAGGCCGTCCCATCGTCCATGTCAGTACTATAGGATGACATGGAGCTATGCAATGCGCAGATGGTTCTATACGTAAAGCGAACCTATAGCCGTACATCTAAGATTCTGTGATATCACAACGGACCGTCACTGGTCTAAGTGTGCGGTAGCAGCCATTAAAAAAAACTCGGAAAAATCGCTTGTCATGCACTTCGAAAGCTCGCATCTATAGAACAGCTTACTGGATTAAAGCGATATACCACAGTATATTTCGATTAGTAACAAGCTTTAACTTTCATTAAATTAATATATTTAATTATACCATGTGCTAATTTAAGCTAGATTAGGATAACTTACAAAAAAACTTATATACCACAATATACACTTACATAAACCTGTGAATATTTTTTATTCACCACAAAATTGTTTCCATCCTCGTTCTGCTAAATAAACAAACCTTGATTCAATACACAAAAAAAACTAATCTTTAAAGCAGCAACCAAAACAAACCCCACATAATTAAATATCTTCATTAATTTTAATAATCAACATAATCACAAGAAAACTATCCAATTGTAATCCATGTTGTAACATTTATTTAAGCCAACTGAAAAACATACTCGTATTCGTATATAAAAAAAAAAAAGCTCAAAATTTTGTTAATTAAAATACAAATCAAACCGAATACAAAACAAAAAAATTATTTTTTTTTTATTCAAACTGGATGAATACAATGTTATCCTTGTAAAATCCCTAATTTTTTATTGTTGTCTTATACTTTAACAATTTTGTTTTTGTTTTGCTGCCAAATAACTTAAGACGAAACGAAATAAAAAAAATAAAATTTTAATTCTGGGAATAAAAAGATAAAATTAGAGCAGCAAAAAAGTTCAAACGAGATGAGATGACTTCTTCATTTAAACGTTAATCTTTCTTAAAGTACATATATACAAAAGCACACGACAACAATAAATAATAAGAACAACATTATGTTATTATATAAAACGGCATGTGAATGACACTTGAATGTGTGAAGCATAAAAATACGAAAATCTAATGGAAATCCTCTGAGGTTTTTTTTTCTCGAGACTTTCTGTATCACCGAGTGGCTATGTGTTTCCGAATGTGCATATATACGTTTACTTAATAGACTTTTAATGGCTTCATTATATGCGCGGGCCGCGGTTGTTGCCTCGAGTAGAACAAGTTTACACCTAATCGAATTGACTCCAAATACTCTTTCATCTAAAGATTCATTAGATGGGCTGGGCCAAATTGGATTAGTACGAGGATTGCCTTTTATTTTTCGGGATTTGGCAACCATGGTGTTGCAATCTGTTAACTGACAGCTCTAGTAGTAAATTAAAAGATTCATCTGCCCCCAAGAATGGAATTAAATCGTGAACATTTTCGTGCGATTATTTTTTACAACTTTCGACGTGGATTAACTCAGCAGCCGTGCATGAATGAACTTAATTCAACTTTTGGCGATGAAGCTTCATCAAGGACCAGTGTTTATCGATGATATCGTGAATTCAATCGTGGTCCGAGTTCACTCAAAGACGAATTTCGTGATGGTCGTCCAAAATCAGTTGCTATTCCGAAAAACATTGATGCTGTGCGCGAGCTGATATTGCAAGATCGTCATGTGACCTATCGTCAGATAGAGACAACCTTAGGCATTAGTGGGACAAGCATGCACTCAATATTGCATGAACATCCACAGCGTCCACAAGTAGGCTTAAGCAGACTTGCAATTATTGATAAAAAAGCTGCGCATCATTTCTTGTCGACATCGGTGCCAATGCTTTCTAATCTTAGCGCCATGTGATAAAAATTAAACGACTCCTTTATAAATTCCTATGGTACAATCAAGGCCCAATTAGACCTAGAATTGACAGCCATATGATTGAAAATTTTGCATGTGACAGAAGCAATATATTTGCAGAACTATTACAGGAAAGAAACGATCTAACACGTCCAGCGAAATTAGCAACTATGGCCAGCCAGTATTAGCGCATCGAAAATGCCTGGATCCCGTTAAATTGGCTGCTGCTATACCTGAATTTGAATTTCTGATGCAGCAAGTCATTTGTCACACCTCTTCAAGCAACTGGGCTAGTCATGTTCGCGATGTTCGCAAAGCCGGTTGGATGAAACCGTATGTGACCGCTATCCGATGTTCTACATACAGGATTTTACTGCCAAATTGGTTAGTAAGGAAATCTTTTCAACGATAGAACTGCAAAACGCATTTCAACAAGTTGGTATTAATTTAGATGACACTTTTCGAACTCTTTGAGCTTATTACCGAGACGTTCGGCTTATGTTACACCTCCCAGACGCTCCAACGGTTGATACATGAAGTGTTAAGATGTCTCGACCACGATGATTTAATCCTCGCCTCAATAGATGTAACTGAACATCAACAACATCTCCGAATCATCTTCGGGTGATTACGTCGATATTGATTAGCGATAAATATGGCAAAATACGATTTTTCTAAATGTGAAAATCAGTTTCTTTAGGCATCTGATTAATTCACAGGGAATGTATTCTTTATCGGTAAAGGTAGAAGATGCAATTGAAAAATTACAAAACAACAGACAACTCCAGTAAATGATCATTGGAATCAAAACGAATACCAAGACACCGGTTTAGTGGTCAACAGAAACTGGTCCAGCATTCGAAAATTGTCGAAATGTTTTGGTTAACGCAAAGTACCCGGCCTTTCATTCTTATAATGAACGTCTAGCACTTTACGTTACCGCATTTGATTATGCAGTAGGAGATGCTTTGCACCAAGAAGTAAATGGAATTTAAACATTTAAACAGCAGATATAGTTCAGTTTATCACTGAGATACAACACGTCAGTGAAAAAATTCTGAGACATCTCAACAAAATAACGTTCATCCTTAGATCACACCTAGATTTAAACGAATTGTCACTCAGATACATTGCAAAACATTAAAACTCCAGATCATCGATTCTCACACATAAACGTCGATTTAATTGGACCGCTTTCACATCCGCTCCGCTCGGAACACATCTAATCAGAATATCATCCCCAATCCAATGGATTAAAAGGGCGGTTCCATTGAACGCTTAAGGCAGCAATTCTGTGTACTGACAAAGATAATCATTCAAAACATAAACCGTTTATTAGCCAGGATTTGGAAAAATTGTATACTCATGTCTTCGTGTACACCATACAACGGATCATATCGAATCTTTCAACGGCAACACAAGTGTTATAAAATTCTCGTAAAAGAGGAGAGTTTCTCATTTCAATCGATTGGATCAACCTCGAGCCAAGCGAAATATAATAATAGCATTGGTCGATATGGCAGGAAAGTATGTGGCACTCGCTTTGCTATATCTTAATATAACTAACGCACTATAGTCGACCGCCCAGTTTGCGCAGTAGTTAAAATGCTGCGGCGTGTAGTGGGAGGTACCTTGTTCAAATCCCGATAAGGGCAGAATGCGAAAAGTGATTTTCACCATCGATCGTTTGGGCGGTACGATCGGTGGTGCAAATCTGAGATCCAGTTGGAGCAAGAATCTGTGTGCCATCCCATCCTTTATGTCAGTAATCGGACCTATAGCCGGAACGTAAACTAATATAGTGGAATGTCACAATGGGCCAATATAGCCTAAGTGACGGATAACACTACAAAAAAAACGCAGTAGTCGCTTTCAAAATAATTTGTATTATAAAGAGCGATCCAATAGGAGGTACTTTTTCAAACTGGGATTCTCATTGAAATACATGAGCGACAACTGTCATGTCATATTACACTTGTGTTCATGTTCATTTGCGAGAACAACGTTTACAAATTCTTGAAATTCATTTCAAAAATCAGTGTTCAGTGAGAAATGGTTATCGTGCTCTTAGACCAGTTTATCGTGTTCATAATCGTCCAACAGAACGTCACGTAACAATCAATAAATTTCGAACCACTTTTTCATTATTTCATCACACAACTAGAGTGCGTACAAGTCGATCTTGTGCATGTGAAGATCGCAATCAATCATCTGTCGTCATTCTGAAGCTCTTAGTCTCTCATATGGCATATTGTGCCGTATTTTGAAGCGAGAGGTTTGAAAGCTTATTCAAAAATTATTATCGATTGCTCTTCCTTTGTGTCATTTGGTTTATAGGCGTTTTTACAGCTCCAAATAGATCCGTTTTTTCATCGGTTAATTGTGGTCAGCGATGGAACTCATTTTTGCCTGAATGAATACGTCAACAAACAAAATTGGCATATTTGTGCTGATGGATAGCCAGAAGAGATTCAAGAGCTTCCGATATATCCTGAACAATGCACTAGTTGATGCGGTTTAGGGGCGGGTGGCATCATCGGTATTTCTCAAAAACTGCGCCAGGACCGCATGTAAACGTTAATGGCGCAAACTGAAGTGCAAAGATCAATGAATTTTATTTCCAAAAATTCAAGATATTGGTGTAGCCGACTTGTGGTTTCAACAGGAAATCACTTATTTATAAACTACAATCGATTCAACGGAATACCAGACGAAACGCTCAAAAGAGAGCTGGGATTGGACCCATAGAATGGCTCATCTAAGAGCCAGTCCGAACTAACGTCACAAACACATTTTTTGTTGTTTTATTTAAAACAAAACTTCTGGAAGCTCTTATTAAATGACCCTTTAAATGCATTTATTTGAGTATTTATTAACACAGGGTTTCGATATAAATATCAAATGATTTATTAAAAATCAATTATTTATATTTACAAACCGAAATATATTTTATTTTACATGTTCATTTGGGTAAAAACCAATTTTTTTTTATAATAAATATATTATTTATTTATATTTTTATGTATTGTGATGATAATTGTTTTGCTGGTTATGACAATTTAATTGAGTTTATTTTTAATATTTATTTATTGTTTTTTAAATTAAAATTAAATAAATAATTTTATTTTTTATAATAATATACAGTTAATATTATTGAAAGCTGTTTTGGATTAAATACCATATGCGTATAGGAATCGTTGGGTGACAAATCAATGCTCCAACTAAATACATAATTAAACGTTGGTTAATTATAATTTAATTAAATAAAAATATACAGTTTCGTAACCAGAACCACATTCAATATTTTAATTTATTAATATTGAATTGTTAAATAAATGAATGTAAATATAAAAAGTATGTAAACAAGATACTTTTTGTAAATGACAGCGCCATCTCTTGTCAAATTTAATTGTTACTAAAGCACCATCTGTTTTTTTTCACTCAGGCTTAAAACCTATATGAACGGTATTCTCAAGACTATTAGTTGATCCTTAAATAAAAATCGATATCGAAAGCAGCGTACGCGGAGAATATAAGAGACAGGAGTACAAAAAGTTCTGAACAGTTTTTTTATGTCCTCTTCACACTCTTTGCAATTTGCCTTACCCCGAATTTATATTATTGTTCCAAAGACGATTTTGGATAGTCATCAAGCATTAGTAGAAAGGATCAAAAGCATTTATTGTTGTCTCTTTCTCTCTCTTTCTCTCTCTCTCTCTCTCTCTCTCTTTCTGAAATAAGTACGTCAGGTTTTAGGGTTCGCGGTATTTTCAAAAATTGTAAACATCTAGTCTGTTATGGTTACGATTGTCAATTCACGAAATGGCTGATAATGACAACAAAACATCAAATTGAGTTTGTATGATGTCATATAGTAGCCTTAGTAACTGATAATATGGGCAGTGGTAGCAGAGATCTGTGAAAGAACGTTTTTGGTTTTTGTAAGGTTTAATTATTGAAGGAACACACACGTAACAAATCAACCAATTCTTGAACAACACCTTACAGTAAAAATCTCACGAAAAGGTTAAGTTATACAGTATGATCTCACAATTTTTTTAGCATCGAATGACGTCATGCGTAAAACGTCGATTTTGGAACAGCTGGCATTGAACGGTTATCCCAACTCTTTTGGTGCAGATTATTAAATAAACACTCGATATTGTTTAGGGGTAGTAACGTAAGCTCTAGAGCAAGCTCAGGCCCCACAAAAAAATAAAAGCTGGGCCCAAACGTGCCACTTTATTTACCCCAACATCCAATACGTTTTGTTGGATATCTATGAGACTATATATAGGCTCCCAGTAAAGTTTAACTTCATCATTTTCATGATTCAAGGAATTTGCCATGCCCAAAACAAGTTTTGATGAAACAGTATTGAAGTCAATCGCCTTTAAAGCAACTGGGCTGTCAGAAAAAATGCAGATACAATAATATCTGCAATTCATCTCCTTTGCATAGAGTGTTAGTCTCCTAATTTCAGGTTTTCGGTAAAAACTGCACAAAATATGATGCTAACGAAACAGAGGATTAAGCCACTGAATAATTATTCATTGATGCTTAAAATTTACGAGAGAAAACACAGGATCCTTAAAAACCATAAAAGGCACCCTCGACCCTCGTAAATTTTTTTTGTTTAAGCAACAAACTCAAGCTGCTGATCAAATAAATCAAGACAATTCGTTTGTGTAATTTGTACCTAATTCGCCTTTTTGATGCAAAAGATACTCACTATTCGCCGTTGGAAGAGATAAAAAGGAATCAAAATCTTTTTGACACTTTCCGCTTTCGTTTGAGCCGTGTAACTTTTCGATATACATACCATAAGTGAATATCTCAGTACGAAACACAATTCTATGCTAGCATCTGTCTGATGAACAAGTTGGTACAAGTGGCCTATAACTTCCATGCCGGATATAGACCTGGTTAATACCACATAGTGGACCTCTTTTTGATACAATTATACAATAAACTACTATACAAGACGCTATTAGTCAAAACATTTTGTTCGTCTCATTTTGAACTTTCGTAACGCGATGCGTCGCAAGTTACAAAAGTGTAGTGACCTAAATAGGAAAAGTACTTGCTAGTTTAAAAACAAATACAGTTTAGGCCATTATCTTAAATACAAATTCAATGAATGATTTTGTAAGAAGTTACACTTATAGTGGGAGTGCAATCACCATTAAATAGTCACAAAGCCACTAATTGAGGTTCTTCATTAACAACAGCAGAATCAAAAATTTGCTTAATTGCACCAAAATGATCATCGCACTTAACACAAACTGTATCGGCTATGAATCCTGGGCTAGGAAATGCAATAAGATATGTCAACAATTAATAACTATGAGGGACTTAAGTTCAAGTTTTTTGTTTGATCGGCTTCTTCAAGTATATAGTAGCTCCAGTGTTACTGCAAGACATGTTCCTCGGGCCAAGTGGCAAGTTACTAATGGAAAAAGTTTACAGATGTCTAAAATAACTAGATAGTTGAAACATTGTTACATGAGCATATGACCTTGCAGAAATTATCCCACGATCTCCATCTGCAGCTATACCTCTTAAGCTCGGTCTGGGAAAGTTCATCGTGATGGAGTCTCGCTAGGACCTAGGATGCTGCCAAACGGGTTAATCGAACCGTCCTGTCTGCTATCCGTGCGTATAATGGAGGCAAAGATACAGATTGGGACTGTTATTTATCCGATGTGGGTGCAACGATGATAAAATTCTTAGACCTCATTTTCTCCCCATTTATCGGTATTTGGACAGCACCAAACTAATCATGATGCTAGTACTATAACCCGATCGATTCACCAAGATAAAGCACGTGAGAAAGTATTGCTTCATTTACGAGAAGCACATTTAAAAGGAGAAACATATTATAATCGTAAAAGTAACCCTCGTGAATTTGATGTTGGTCAAGATGTTTTTGTACGGACGTACGTGCGATGTAATGCAGTGCGGAAATTTTCGGCGAAACTGACTAGCTGATTCTTCTGGCAAGTCACTTGAGGTCTAACATGCTCAGGACCTAGCATAATTCTAAACTCCATCATGTTGATAACCAATGTCGATTTAGAATAATGAATTATTTGCCCGGCGTTATGAGATGCTCAGGGTCTGGATCTTCCCCACGCTGTCCGATCGAAAAAAATTGATGAGACAAAATAATAACACTGCCGCAAGGTAATCCACTGTAAACCAACCGACACTTATTATGGTTGATTAGTTTGGAGATGACACGAACTGTGCGCTGTTATCAATGAGAACTAGATCGAAAAATAAAAGAATGATGAAAAAAGTGCACAAGAAAGGTTGACACGAAGATGGTCGCATCACCAAAAATCGAATTAAAACGAAAGATTTAATATCAAAAATACTATTAAAGGAAGAAAAAATAGTAAAAGATAGGGAGGAGAGATGGCAACCCAAGACCAACAAAGTCGTTGAAAGGGAAAACGTTTTAGTATCAATCCATTGGCATCTATTTTTACCGCATGGGTCAGTGACCATTATGGCTGAACTCCAACCTCAAACAGTGGAAACGGACTATATATTTAATAGCGGCAATACTAACGGTGATGTGACGGACCAATCTTGGACAGCAGGGAAGACAACACTAATCTTGGACAGCAGGGAAGAGAAACCATCAATTAAGTTTTGTTTCAAATATTTGTATTTAGTCTTTTGGTATTTTCTGGCTATACGGTGTTATCATCACCTTTTCTAGATGTGATCAGTGGTCATTGAAGAGCTATCCTATTTCTCGTTCATTTTTAATTTTCTTTTTCGATCTAGGTTGACACGTGCTACAAGGAGCTCCGAGTTACCAAGCGCCAATATTTAGGAGTCTATCTATCTCTATCGCTAAGCATGTATGGATGGGAAAAAAGTCCCACACGATCCAATGAACCCAAATTATTAGTTATTCAGTTATGCGTACCAAACGGACTAAGTTAGTTTAATCGTACTATATCATTAAAAGCTTTCAAAAATTAACCCTATAAGGTGTGTGATATGATAATCATTAGCACTATACCTTGTCTAAATTATATATAAAAGTTTTATTTTCATCCCGATTATTTATGGCCATTTAATGCCAATGTGTTTTATAGGATGCATGCCATTTTATTTATTTTTTTTTGTGGAAAAGCTTTTCCACACTCCCTCACATTTGCATCCTCGCTATAATCCCAAACATAAAACCATTTTTTGTAATAAAACTAAAACTGTACATAATTATTTTAATTCTCAATTAAATAATTTTTAATAATCATTCCAATAATAAAAAAAATAATAATTATTATTTTATTATTATTATTTTGTTTTATTATAATTATTCAGTTTAATATAATTTTATTTAAAATTGTAATTTATCGTAATTATAGTAGAACAATGAAATAATTTATGAATTATTATTTATTCATAATACATTATTTATTTATTGTTGGTTTTTTGAAAATTAAAATATTGAATCTATAATTTATGATTTAAATTATAATCATATATTTTGTTTTGCTATTAATTTAAATTAATTTTTAGTCTAATGGATTTTGGTGTGTTTATGTCTACATATAAATACACATGGCATAATAATTAATTTAAAGGTAAATAGGATATTTATTAGTTTGTCAGAATGTACATACGTGTATAAGTAAAGCAAAGTAATTGAAACTATTATGTGTTGGACCTATATTTTAATTTTTAATGGCGGAAAACATATTTTCACTAATTAACATTTAGGCATCTGTGTTGATGGTTGTTTCTTGCCCAGAATTTCAAAAAGAGCATAAATAACTATTACTCAACCTCATTGATCGGAAAATTAATTTTGCCTACTATACTCTCTATTGATTGATGCATTATACCTATACAGTTATATCTTACAATTATCTTTGTTTATGATTGTTATTTGGTCAGAACTTCATAAAGAGCATAAAATACTTAATTCCATGTAACAAAATCGTCAGTAACAATTATTCAACTCATCGAACGGAATATCGACTATGCCTACTATACTCTCCATTGATTGATGCATTATACTTATACAGTTATATCTTACAAATATCTGTGCTCATGATTGTTATTTGGTCAGAACTTCAGAAAAAGCATAAAATACTTAATTCCATGTAGGGAGAATCATCAATAACAATTACTCAACCCTTTGTAATGGTAAATTGATTATGCCTACTATACTCTCCATTGATATAAGCATGATGGCTTTAACTTTTATCAGACAAAAATCTGTTTTATGATTGTTATTTGGTCAAAACTTTAGTTAAAAGAATAAAAAGTATAAAATTCTGAATTCTTTGTATAAATAATTGTTATTTCCAAATATTCCACTCGTTTGTTAAATTCGTCTTACAAATATCTGTGTTAATTGTTGTTATTTGGTTATAACTTCAGAAAAAGCATATAACTCTTAATTCGATGTATGAGAAATCTTCGTTTAACTCAACCGTTCAGAAAAGTAGTTATGCCTACCTTACTCTTCATTGATTGATGCATAATGGCTCTTCACTTAAGTCTGTCGAAAACCATTGTTAATGATTGTTATTTGGTCAGAATTTCCGAAAAACCATAAAATGCTTAATTCCATGTAAGAAGAATCGTAAATAACAATTACTTAACCATATCTAATTAGAAATTGATTATGCCTACTATACTCTCCATTTATTCATGCATAATGCCTGTACACTTATATCTAACTAAAACTTTTGTTCATGATTGTTATTTGGTCAGGACTTTACAAAAAGCATAAAAAGGATACAATTCTTAATTCTTTATATAAAAAAGAAATCGTTATTTACAATCATGGAAATCTCGTTTGTTCGGAAATGTGAGTATACCTCTCCATTGATTGAATGCACTAGCTAACATACTTATATCGTAAAAATATCTATGTTAATGATTGTTATTTGGCTTTAACTTAAGAAAAAGCATCAAATACTTTATTCCATGTAACAAAATCGTAAATAACAATAACTCAACTCATCGAGCGGAATAGAGATTATGCCTACTATGGTTGCTATTTGGTCAGAACTTCAGAAAAAACAGAAAAACTTTTAATTTGGTGTATGAACAATCGTTGTTACTAAGTATTAAACCCCACCGTTCAGAAAATTGGTTATGCCTACTATACTCTTAGTTGACGATGCATTATGCCTCATCACTTATATCTAACGAAAATCTAAGTTAATGGTAGTTACTTGTTCAGAACTTCAGAAAGAGCATACAATTCTTGATTCCATGTAACAATGCCGTAAGTAACAATTATTCAACTCATGGAACGGAATAGCGATTATGCCTACTAAGCTCTCCATTGATTGATGCATTATACCTCTACATTTTATCTCTCCACATCTTTGTTAATGGTTGTTATTAGGTCAGAACTTCAGAAAAAACATTAAATACTTAATTTCATGTAAGGAGAGTCATCAATAACAGTTACTCACCCCTTTCTTACGGAAATTTGATTATGCCTACTATACTCTCCATTGATTGTTGCATTATGCTTGTATACTTTTATCTTAAAAATATCTGTGTAAGTCGTTGTTATTTGGTATAAACTTCAGAAAAAGCAAATAAACTTTTAACTCGATATATGCAAAATCGTCGTTAACAAGTATTAAACCCCACCGTTCAGAAATGTATTTATGCCTACTGTACTCTTCATTGACGCTGCGATATGCTGCATTATTTATATCTGTTGAAAATCATTGTTAATGGCTGTTATTTGGTCAGAACTTCCGAAAAAGCACAAAATACTTAATTCCATGTAAAAAAAAATCATCAATAACAATTTCTCAACGCCATTGAATAGAATAGTGGTTATGACTACTACACTCTCCATTGATATATGCATTATGGCTATAGCTTCTATCGAGCAAAAATCTGTGTTCATGATTGTTATTTGGCCAGGACTTGAGAAATAAAAAGCGTAAAATCTAAATTCTATGTATGAAAAAATCTTCATTTTCAAGCATTCCTTCCTTTTGTTTTCAAACGTGAGTATGCCTGCTATACCCTCTATTGATTGATGCATTATGCTTATCCACATATATGTTAAAAAAAATTATTTTAATGGTTGTTATTTAGTCAGAACTTCATATAAAGCATAAATCTTTTAATTTGGTGTATGGAAAATCGTTGTGAACAAGCATTAAACCCCACCGTTTAGAAAAGTTTTTATGCCTACTATACTCCTCATTGACTAATGAATTATGCCTTTACATTTATATCTGACTTTCATCTTTTTAAATGATTGTTATTTGGTCATGACTTCAGAATATCCATAAAATACTTAATTCCATGTAAGGAGAATCAGCAATAACATTTACTCAACCCCATCGAACAGAATTGTGATTATGCCTATTATACACTCCATTTATTCATTCATCATGCCTGTACAATTATATCTTACAAAAATTTGTATTGATAATTGTTATTTAGTCAGAGCTTTGGAACGCCAGTATTAAGTCAGAATTTTGGTACGTAAGAATTGGTCTTACGTACCAAAGTTCAAAGGTAGAGACCCTAAACACTGTTTGAAATATATCGCAATATCGCTTCATGGGGTTTTTAACTAAATTTAGGCACTGTTAAGTTTAGTGGTTATTTATTATAGAACGTAATCCAGTCCGTAATCCCGTCAATGTTAAACCAAATCCAGGTTCGTTTTATGTCTGAAATAAGCCAAAACAGTTGCAGCGTAAAAACAGACTTCATTTTTCCAAAACGAATAGATTTTTGTAACCTTCAAGTCACTATACCGATTTAAAACAATCGTCTCATATTTATGTAGATTAATGAGATTTTCATATAAACTTCACACGGATTTTGTAACCCACTAAGCTTTAATGTAACATATGCAGCTTTACACCAGTGGAAGCTTTTTGCAATAGTGAGAGCTTTTTGCAATAGTGAGAGCTGTTCTCAATACAAACCAAAGACGACCATCATGACCATGCCACATAACGTGTTTATGTTTTATATGTGCATTAAGCATACAAAAACAAAAAAAAGCTCTTTCTGGATATATCAAAACAGTCTATATAACAAGAGACCATGCAAAAAGTATTAATTTACCGGTGTCAGTTCTACATATATGTCGTTACAAAAATACAAGAAAATATAAATTTTCCATGTTATATTCTCAGTTTATATTGTTTATTTCAAGATAATAAACATCATCAACAAACAACATAATATTTATTTAAAAACCAAACAACACAACATAAAAACCACAACAACATAAAATAGACATACACAAAAAAAACTTTTTTTTTTTGTAGACAGGAAAATATAGGAAAATTTATGTTTTATGCTAAAGAGGAAAAAAAAGGAAAAAAAAATATTTTTTGTTCATTTTCAATGGAAAAACAATTGAAAATTATTATCCTAAAATGTATACGTGTGTGTGTGTGTGAACTAGTATATAATACAAAAACATAAATGATCACAATTATGTACTTTTTGGATTATTTAACATGCATGAACGCTAAAAACTGGATAGCGTTAACATGACAAATATGTCATGCACAGAGAGAGAGAGAGAGATATAAAACACTGTAAACAGATATACTGTCAAATGGCATGGATAATTTTACGACCGTATGTATGTATATATGTGTATATGTCTAACACACATCCAATTTCTAAACATTAAATTTTTAATTTTCATTCTTTCCCAATGCCGAAGCACGAGCATTTTGTGTTCAGTTCGCAGAAATTACTTAACTCTTGTTTAAACACATCGCCCAAGCATAAGCACATATGTGTATATGCGTTTAGAATATAACATACACATACATAATATCTTATTAATATACCTTTGGTGAAATATTTCGGTTGCTGGTTTTTATAGACGTGTACACATAAAATTGCTGGAAATTTTTATTATGCACATAATAAATTTTAAACATATCAAATAACTGATGTACATGTAGGTATATAACATAATCTGATTCATCTCGTTGTTCTACATAAAATACATAGGTGTATTCTTACTTGACTGTATACATCATAATGTTTTTGCGCTTATATGAGTAAAAGCTTTATCGTGATGAAAATTTATGTTCTGGTCAAAATTATAAACAATTTCGACGAGATAAGTTTTGAACCTCACCAACTCGATTCACGAGCAGGCAAGAACAATTGGCTCGGTATATAGAAACCATTGTACAAAGTCTGAAAGGTTTGAACAGTATTCAATGAGCCTGGATGACGGACACAGAGCTGATAAGAAGCTATAAGTGTAAGTGAGATAATAAGTGAAATGGAAACCACTGATCGTGCAACTAGCAGACTAACTTGATTGTTCTACGTATGTGATACAGTCCAAAATGCACAAAAAATTGTAATTCACTGTTTTTTTTTTGTTAAACGCGTACGATTAAAATTCCTAGTCTTCATCAAAATGAAAGCTCTTCTTTTTCTATACCTTATAAATAATTTATTGTAAGCAGCTACGGGTAATCAACTACGGGTCCTTTTACCTTCATTCTTGCATACTCGTATATATACGAACTAGATCAAAAATAGGGAAAGAAGTTGTATTAAATTATTAAAATTTGGAATGAACTTGTTAAATCACCCACAAGTTTGCAATGGTTTTCCTAACTCAGTAAAACTACATGAGTGATACACATTGTATTATAAGTAATTTAACTAAGTTCATTAATTTCACCCACTGATCATGAACAACACTACTGTCCTCTTGGCCAGGTTGTGAGAGGAAAGTTGTCATGCTAACCAAAATACTGTTGATTCTTTCAACAGCCAGTTATTTTTCAGTAGGAACGATAACACGCCGGTTATCGTTAAGAATTTCCACAACATGGCACATAACTACATTTAGCTTATGTTCAAGCTTGGAGTCAATGTTCGTCCACTAACAGAACCTAAGCTGAACAGCAAAATGGGTTGTACCCTGGACGTAAATATTTTAAGAGGAACTAAAACGACCTCATCCCGAGAGATGTGAATTTTTAATTGAATGGCAAGGTGGAAAATCGCAAACTTAACTAAACGTTGTCTATTGGAAATTCATATTTTCTAATTCTCGAAGACCAAAGGTAATGAAAATAGGGGCGATCATTCTACCATACGAATCAAGATACGGAATGACCCGATTGCCTGGTAATGTGCAGCCCTTTATACCCCCGTCACTTTCTTCGGCAAGAAAGGGATAGTGCACATTAACACAGGGATCGCGACATTCACCCTTGCTGGTGGTCACATGGAAAAACTGTGGTACTACCTGTACGAAAACAGTAGTACCTGTAAGATAAAAGAAATTTCATGTCGTAGTTTGTACTACGGACACTTTATTTAAACCCCGACTGTTATCGACAGTCTCTTGGTTTTAAAGTGAACGCAAATTAACTAAAGAAGTTTTTAAGACTAGATGGTAATAAGCCTAATTTGGGCGCCATTTGAAAAATGGACGCACAAATTTTATATCTAAGACCGGATATTGGTCGGTCCTGTTGTTTGGGCGCCATTTGAAAAATGAACGCACAAATTTTATTTTTAAAGACTAGATGCGGTAAAAGCCTTGTTTGGGCGCCATTTGAAATGGGTTAGCCTATGCTTACGCTTGGCAGACGCGGTTTCAACAATTGCCTCTAGAAACATTGGATCTCGTGCGGCATAGATTCCCACAGCTCGGATCGGTAGATGAAGCGGTCGGGGTTATCGAGATCCATCTCTAGAGACCTAGAGAACCGCAGTAATGGAAGGGGATCAGAGCCTAGATGTGTGTGACATCTGCCTGCATAAGATAGTGAGAAGATTAGAAAATCGTGGTCCGTATACCACCGTATGCGAAGGTTTGGGATGTCATTCCCCGTAGTTGGATGATGTGCTTTAGGGCCGCATCATCTTTGCAAGTACCAAAAGCAATAAAAATTAAACGGAACAAGTTTAATTAGTAAGTATTGAGGTGAAACCCCGTTACCAATAGAAAGGGAGACGGAGCAGTAATGCTCGACTATCTCCCGCCTCTTGCTAGACGATTGGTAGACCTGGTATCACCAGTGCCCGGGTTTTAGTGATGGTTATTGTTTTTTTACTTACCATTGTATTTTTCTTTGCTGCTGTTATTTAAAAAAAAACTTAAATTTTGATCCTTTTTTTTTAAATTTATTTTTCTAGTTTGGCCCTCTCTGCACTTCGGTTGCTGACTCCACTTCTGTCTTCCTAACTGCTTTGAATCCCCGACTGACCCTCTACTCGAATTTCACGCGGTATTTATCTAAAATTTATCAGTTGAGCGAGAGGGAAAAAGAAAAATTGAAGAACAACCCCAGCTAATTGTTGATAATTTGGTATAAACACCACCCATTAAAGCGTTTTGATAATTTTGACACCAATTCAATTCCGCAAATTTAACCTACAGTAGTTTTGAATTTGTGTTATTGAATCGGTGTCACATATCTTTCGCTCATTGAAATTACATAAATTCTGCAAGTTTACATAAATAATGTGCGAACATAATTTAGAACTGGTGTCGTATGCCACCACATATTCTCGTTCATTGAAACCCCTACACAATGTTCTACTTTAAAAAAATGCGAACAGTATGTATAGCGATTTAATGAACGACATTGAATAAGAATTCTATTTCCATGGATTATACGATTAAAGGTATGGAATGGGCAACAACGGGTAGTGACATATGCCCGTTACACAGGCTAAACCTTCAGTCTGGGTATCCAGACCTTGGATATTCAGAATGCCTTTAACTCAATAAAATGCAACCGGCAACCTATAACAATCGTTAAGGATTTCAATCATGATGTATATAGATATTTCGGCGATAAACGACCATAGAGCAGAAATCAATCTCAGTTGGATAAGTGCGGAGATCAATTTTAAGCCTTGTTTTCACAAATATATTTTTACAAAAATTGTATACTAAATTAAAGCTAGAAAGCTCAAACTATGCTGTTTTGGACGGTTAGATGGGCAGACTTGAACGAAAACTGGCCATCCCAAAACCAGAACTAAAGTTTAACGAATTATTTGAAAATAAATCTGATATTAATAGAGCTGCCAAAAAAACAAATTTTTCGGACTATGGAACGTTAAGATATTTTAATAGAGAGCACTACCTTGGAAGAAGCGAAACTACTCGAAGAATTCAATCGAGAACCCTTGAGGAGTAATATAGAGAGATGAAAAAATTATCATTCGGTCGATATGGACACCAAATAATGTTTGAAGATCACTTAACGATAAAGTGCCAGTCACTTTATTAGAAACTGTAAGCTTTAAGTGAAATAATAGTGGAATGCCGAAATCTCAAATCCAATGAAAACGGTTCACTGCATGTAAAGACATTCTCAAGTCATTCCAGGGATTATTTTAAAATATTAAATTAACTTTTAATCATGATACATAGTTATTTGAGCGTTCAACGACCGTTGAAATGGAAGAGATCACGGCTCGAGTAGCGGAAGGGGATCAATTCTCGGTTCTGATCTCTATAACAGGACATTTTCCAAGTAAAGTAGCACTGCATGTTTGGATCCGACTTACCTACTGAGAAGACAAACGATAGAAGTACAGATTAACTCAGAAGGCTAATCAATACAGAGGAGTCTCCCTCAATTAAACGGATACTGTTCGAAAACGATTCGAAGTTCCATTTAAATAGTTTCCAAACAGAGTGATTATAAAGGGTATTATTCAAAACCCTGGTAAAATGACAACAAAGCTAAAAGAAAAGAATGATTGGTCAATGCAGGCAGAAGCTACTCGTAATTGAATTGCTATTTGAGGCAAGGCTAATTTAGGGGTTATCATGTGTTGGTACCATGGCTAGGTAAATTGAAAACTCATCAGTCATTGTACTATCACAAAAAGCATGACGTCAACCACACAAAGTTTACCATATCTAACAATGGAAAAAGTTTCATCTGAACTGTGAATTGAACTTATGGAAGGAGAGTTGTTCTACTCTCTGAGCGACCTAGATTTAACAAAACGAAGAGAGAGGTGTGATTATGTCAGAATAAAAAAAAAGAAAGACTCTTAGATCACATTAAAGTAATCTTAAAAATTATTAGTTTTTATCAGTCTCCTACCTGCCTCTGCTCTTTCAAACATTTTGGAAAACCGAGAGATTAAAGCAAGGATAAATGAATAAGTGTAATTTTGAATGTGCTGATTAGATGAAGAGATTATCCTCAGTCTATTAGAGTAAGCCAATCTTAAATTTTTTAGTTACAATCTTCTGCAGGAGGAATCGAGTCTACATCATATACTAATGAAATAGTATGGACGATTTTCTTAAAATAGTCTATCGATTACTTATGAAGGCAATGATGAAAGTACTGGATTAATACATTAGGATCCATCCATGAATCTTCTTGATAAGAGCCAGTTTGCTTCAGTGTCACCTTTTAATAACTACTGTTATGAATCACTTGAGAGAGCAGCAGACGAAAAAGGGGTGGAAATATCATATCTATAATGGTGGTTTAATCATCTATATATGGGGTGGGATGACAGAGGCAGCCAGAGGGCAGAACATTTACTAATACTTCAAAAACCATTGCTTAGGTTAGTACAAATTTGGGTTACTGATTGGGAATATTACAGAGGTAAAACGCAAAATTGAATAAGTGAGAACTTACCCGTGATAGGTCAGTCTACCTTATTCAGCAACTCTGGAAACAAGGATGGCTAGGATGGCTAAGATTCATTGGACCAATCATTTATTAATCCGAAATCAAAAATGATTACAGAAACTAATACTAGAAGAAATGATAATAATTCACATTGGACACGAATTGGAAACTGGAACATAAGAAGTCTAACGGAAACATCAAGGTTAGCACAAGTTGAGAAGGAAATGAAGCGATATATTATAGAAATTCTCTTCAGCAAAGTAAGATGGAAGGACATTGGAGACATAACAACCAGCGCAGGAAATTATATGATGTTCTCTGGTAGAGCTGACAAACACGAAAAAGGCGGTAAGTATACTAACAACTACTAAAGAAATCACTGCTCGAGTGGAAACCAATAAGTAACAGAATAATAAAAGCAAACGATTTTAACCATACAATGCTATGTGCTTACAGAAGAAGCAGATGACACAATTAAAGATGAATTCTACGAGCAGCTAGTAGCCGCTATATCAAGTGCACACCGAAATGACATCAAAATTGTCCCAGGTGATTTCAATGTAAATACACGGAAGACATTCTCACGACTGCCGAGTCAGCGGCAGTAAATAGAAATATGCTCCATTACACCAATATCTAACAAAAGTCATCGGAAAATTTACAATGTACTACCGATCAAGGATTCACATGGACAAACCCTAACTTGATATGACCAATAGCTTAATAGATGGAAGGAGTTCTTCGAGAACAATGACATAGATAGCGAACCAATTGAGGAGCCTCCAGATGGAAACTATAACGAAACCACAAATACCCATCCACCAACGTAGCGAGAAGTTACAAGCCCCATAATGGAGGTGAAAAATAACAAAGCCGCTGGAACCGACAACTTACCAGCTGAACTATTCAATAGAGACGCATTTACAACGGCAGGAGCACTAACACCACTATTAGTAGAAGAGTGAAATACAGGGAGAATTCCGAAAAAATGGAAAGAGTGCTATAACAATCCCAAAGAAAAGTGACTTAAGAGAATGCAAAAACTGGCGAGGCATCTCCCTGCTCAACAGTACAATGAAAGTATTAACAATGGTTATCCTAGAATGAATCTCACGAACTGTGAACCAAGCTGGTTTCAGACCAGGAAAAAGCTGTACAGATCACATCAACACAGTCCAAATCATCGTCGAACAATACAACGAATGGAACTCACCACTATATCTACTCTTCGTTGACTTCGAACGCGCAATCTGGAAAGCACTCTGTGAAATAGGCATCCGAAGGAAAATAACCGAACTCATCCGAGAAATGTACCGGGTCGCTGGAAATAAAGTGCAATACAAAGGTAAGCACAGTGGCGCATACTACAATACACGAAGAGTAAGATAAAGATGTGTACTCTCACCACTACTGTTCCTTATAGTACTGGATAATGTCATGCGCAAACTAGACAACAAATCACCAAACGGAATTCAGTGGGATTAAATTAGAAAACTCAATGATCTCGACTACGCAGATGATATTTGCCTGCTAAAAACAACAAATGCCCTGAGATTGAACACAAGCATTGGTACACCGCTTCGCATCAACCAAGACACAATAGAATATGTCGAAAAATACGTGTACCTTGGCTGTACCGTATCAAGAGCAGGTGGAACGGAGGAAGACTTTCAACATGGTCCATAAGATCTGGAATGCAACCGTCCTGTCAAGAAATCAGTACTGCTGTATGGATGTGAAACGTGGAAACATACGCAGAAAATCACAAGAAGACTCCAAGTGTTTGTGAACGCCTTAGGCGATTGATCAAATGGTTCTGGCCAAATAAGATCACAAATGAAGAATAACTGCGACAAACAAACCAAGAGGACATTGAGAATGGAGATGGAGGTGGATAGGACACACGCTGAGAAAGACACCAAATGGCATAACCAGGATGTCGCTGGAATGGGATCTGCAAGGAAAAAGGAAAGTTGGAAGGCCAACAGTGACTTGGAAAATAACGGTTCTAACTGAAGCAAACCATCTTGGAAAAACATCGGGGAACTAAGGAGAATATCCCCAATCGATGGTTAGTAGACGCCCTATGCTCCTAAGAATGGAGATAAAGGAAAAAATAATAATCTATATGTATAAAATAACTCCTAACATGGGTTACAGAACATGCTAGAAATGAGAGAAATGAGACGAGCTGATGGCTTGATAGCAAGACGAAATATACACACAATATTGTATGCTCCAAATTTTTTTAAATGCGATGAGAATTGACTGTCTCATCCATACAAGTGTGTTGTAAAAATGCATTCAAATGAAACCGAGCTAGCAAATCAATGAACTGGAAACATTATAAGACTTTATTTTGATCTAAATTGAACTAATATATATAGAGAGACTGTGAGTTAACTCACTTTTTGGTACTTCCAAAGGTAACGGAGAGTGGGTTGATAATAAGGGATCCTTATGAAAATGGACGATCTAAGATAACTATATATGGAGAATCTCCTGTGAAACCATCGAAGAGCTTTTTGCACTCAGCAGTATCAAAAATACTATATGACAAATATACAGTGAAATAAGACCTCTTTTAGCCTCAGGCTGTCAATTAGTCGTATCTCGCTACGTGCGAAGACTATTCAGGAGATTCTGGATCATATTAGGAGTAAATTTTTCTAGCGGAATACGCTTCGTAAGAATCAGTTCAGTATCACCTTTTAATATCACTTCCTGTGACTCTCAAGAAATTCTAGGACCATTTACCTTAACCAAAGGTTATTATAGTACAAAGAGGCAAACTGATTTGGAACTGTTTAGAGAAAGCCTCAGTGAATAAGATAACTCCCAGGAAATTACAGGATGTAAATGATTTTGAGGCGAAACTAAAATTCGCAGACATTTATTGGGTTGAAACCATCACGGTTTCACGAATGGCTAAAATTTGCTACATATAAGTGCAACATTGCTGCTCTTTAACAATAAAAAAAAGACAAACTCTCTTCCCTGTTTCTTCTTTTTGCTCGCAAGTCCGAGTAATGACTCATTTTTAACTTATAATAAACTGAGTGGGTCCTACAGTTGCTGACTATTTCAAGTTTTATATTTTAAGGCAGCATAATAACTCCGAATGGACAGTACTAAATATAGAGGGCTTGCAGATATTTCGTGTACCTTTAGTTCAAAACTGGTAGCTCCACGAAATATCTACCACAACAATCACATTAGTATCGAATAATAAGAGCAAATAGAAGTTGAAATAATTGGCACGCAACCAGCACTTAAAAAATCGTATATCGATTTACATGTAGATGAAAGCTTTTTCCATTTGAAAATGAAATAAAATATTTTTCATAAAACTCAATTAAAAAAGTAATTAAAGTTTGACACAAAAGCTTTGACAGGAAATTCACATAAATAACGTCATTCATGTTTATGATTTGCATTAAATGTTAGCTCAAATTTATTTCCAATATTCCTAACTTAAGCTAATCGAAAAGCGGAAACATTGTACTATTTTTATGTTATAAAACTTTATAAAAGCTTTTAATAAATTTTTTTGTCAATCAAACTAAAATTTATATATATGTAGTGAAACTTTTACCTGTAACATATATGCTGTATGTTGGTATGTATGTAATATGATTTACGATCTGTTTTAATACCCGTGCGTATAATAAATATGTTTGTAATTCGATTTCCAATCAAAACTTACCTGAAACGAGATAAAAAGCAAAACAAAAATTAATAAAATATAAATATTTCGAAGATTATTATAAGATCCGGAGGATAACCTGATTTTAGGAAGATATAATTATAAATTCAATGGTAAATAATATTGAGTACAAGACCTTTTTAAATATCCGCAAGGTAGACTTTTCTTAATATTTTTTTTTTTAAATAACCACAAAAGAAAATTATAATCGATTTCGAAAAATTAGTAACCGATGAAGAGCTTTTTTAATCTTAATCTCATTTTTCGAAAAAAAAAAAAAATACTTATAACATATTTCCTCTCTCTGCTCTATATCTATGGTTCGGCGTGGTTGGATGGTTTTATTCCCATGAAATTATTTAACCAAAAGTATGTTACATATATACATATTATTTTATGTTCCTATGCTGTTGTATGTTTGAATAATATTTTTGTTTTATTTATCCATTTGTTTAAATAAAAATGAATTCAGTTGGGAAATTTTAAGGCCAAACGGTATAATATGTACGTAGATAATCATCAAGGATTTGTATTGCTTTATATAGCAAAAATATATAGTGTGTGGGAGTGAAGTAGATCTCAAATGAATGAATAAGCTGAATTGTTCTGAATGAATAGGTGTGTTTGTTCTAATGTTATCAAGAAACAACGATTTTAATAACATATTTGTCGACAGGTGAGGTAAGGTACGAAAGCTTTGTTTAAATCAATACAATTATAAATCTACTCAATTTAGTATTGATTGGAATAATTTTGAAAGCATAAGTTTAATATTAACTCTATAAGAGGAATGGAAGCGTTTCTGAGAACCCAGGCTACACTTTGGAGTTTTGTCTTAATGCCACCGGTTATTCAATAACTCTAGATCCTTATTTATATCAAAACTTTACTTATATTAAAATGTTTTACCATTTATAACCTTATGCGATGAAGGATGCACAGCAATATGCACTAGCCTAATCATCTGTATAAACGTTTCTGTGCTAGTAGGTATGACTTTAATTGTATAAATTTGATATTAATTTTTATAAGAGGGATGGAAGCGTTTTTGAGAATCCAGGCTACTCGTTGCGGTTTCATCTTGATTCTCGCTTCTCCAGTTATTCAATGACATCCAGCTACAAATAAGTTTTATCTTTTTAAGTTGGAAGACACGTGAGAACGTTCTTTCTATCGCATTAGTCGAGACTTTCTCTCTAGAAATCTTTTTCCTAGGACAAATTCACCTTTGGACAACCCTTTCTACGAAACACATTGGAATCGAAGCAGATGATTCATATATCTGTCGATAAGTGAGGTAATATACGAAAGCTTTACTAAGTACATATGTACTTACGCGATTTTATATTTGCACAATAATTTGTATTAGCCTGATCATCTGTTTAAATGTTTCTGTGCGTTAACTTTGATTGTTGTAATTTTACTGTGTTCATCTGTCAGTCACCTAAAATTTTACGATTTTCAGACATAACTGTAAATAGGGAAATGGAATAGATATTTTCTCCTTCAGAAAATATATAAAATCGTTTGAATTCGGGTTTCACATTGGGGTTTCAGCTTCATTTACTCTCTTTTCAGGTTATTCAATCACGTCGAGGACCATCAAGATACCAATGTCTCCTAAAGTGAGAAGGCACATAAAAACGTACTTAATTACATTAGGAGTGAGTTTCTTTCTAGAAATCCGCTTCCCAAGAGAAGTTCTGATAATATAAAAAAACCAAGTGAGAACTTCACAAGGTGAAGACCTAGTGAGAACTTCACATGCAAACAATATTAGTTTTGTTGAAAAACAAAGCTTCTAAATTATGTTTCTTAATGTCATTATTTAGCTGTATTAATGCTTAAAAAGCTTTTCCCTGAAGATGTGGGTGATCAAAAAGAGATTTCTATCGCCGAATATGTATCACATGTACAGCGTTTCATGCGTTTAATTCTTGGTAGCTCGAAAACAAAACAAATGAAGGTGATAATCCTTGTAAGTCGAATATCAGTGGAATGTGGAACTGTGAGAATATAGAGCAAGAATCTTTGTCTTTGGGACTGTACGAGTCTTGTCTGATGACTTACAGCTTGAGGACATGATTCGGTCTGATGACTTACAGCTTGAGGATATATGAATCGGAAAAACCACATCGGAGAGTGAGTATAAAACTGTTTACCCTTCTTTCTGGGCATCGATGAATTTTGCCTACAGTAGCATTTATAAAGTACTAACAAAGGATCATACAAATGGAATAGGTCTCTTTCAACAGATAGAGGGATAAGAGCTTTATTGATAATTTGGTGTTACTGTTAGTGTACTTATTCACTTTCCAGGCACTTCAGTGATGTTAAACCAGTCAGACGGCAAATACTTACTAGTTTAGGTGATCTTTAGCAAATAGTAGGATACAGAGTCGGTCGGAAAAATATTTTCAAACTTAAATGTGTCTGATAGGCATTTAGTATTTTTCCTTTTAAACTTTTACATCGTATAAAAGAAGTTCTTTCGTATTTGGACTCCACTATCTGAGAAAGTTTCCACTATCATCTCTTAAGACTCCACTTGTATGAATCAAAGGGAGACGAAAACATATTAAAGTGGTCGAAAAAGTTCAGATTAACTTCATGAAACAATATGTCCCGCCAGAGCCAACTAGAGGATCACAAGCTAAATTTTCTTTGGTTACCTTTTGAGGACCACCAACTTCGATGTCAATCTCATTGAATTGTACCCACTTAACAGATTCTATTTTTGTTATCAGTATTGAGTATTCTTCTAAAGGATTTGAGCAGTCCACCTGTTTGACTACTGGTTTTCTATTGTCAAATGTGGTTAATGTTCCGTGTGGGTTAAAGTCCAAATTAACTCAATGTCCCATTGTCACTGGAGAAAGTGACGACCTGTTCCCGATGAAGATTTTGGATTATATACAGTTTTAATAAGTACCGTCCTTGTGTTCAGACACTTGGTATACTTGTATTCGACTTTTTGCTGTCTGCTCTTTAAATGGATACTTTAATAATCATAGTGCCAACTACCTAAAATATTGAAATTATTACCAGAGGATGAGTTAGACTTTTCGTACAATTTTTCATAAAAAGGGTGGAATACTGTCATGTCCTGAAAAAGTTATATGTGCTTATATTAATGGATGGAGCATATCGTATTTATGTAAGAAGCTGAAAAACCGTTGAAAAATCTAAGAGTGGTTCAAAAATTTTGAGATCAAATTACCAATTGGTATGCCCTTCGACTGTATGTTGACCAAAAAAAGCGCTGATTAGTAAGTTAAAGTGGTTGTATGTCTCGTTCGTGATCTCATCCGAGTATACATCCAAATTTATCTGTCGGTAGGTTTGGTGGTTAACAATAATTTTATTAACTCTCTCAATTATGCCTAGCTTTATCTGACCTAACACAATTTTAAATCTCGGTAAATCTGAGTCACCTAAAAAATTCACCTAACATTTACATATATAGTTTTGTTTTTGTGGCAACACTATTTAGGCACTTGACTTGTGATCGATTACCTCTAAACCATGTAAACAATGTATAATTAATCACTTTAATTAAGCTGTCATGAATAACTTAACACTCAATTTGATTTGTAGAAATGTGCACAAAAGCACAAATCTTTCCGGATACTAGAATCCCATTTTTTTTGTTAGTTTTTGCTTTTTCGAAAATAAAAATGGGGTTTTTCTCTCATTTACCAACTGACTGTATATAATATAATATTGAGTTAATATATATTTGGAACCGAACAAAAAAGGAAAATCTCCTTAAATAGGATAAAAATAAAAATCGTATCAAAGGAAAATTATCTAAATAATGATAGTGATTTGTCAGAATATTTTCTCGTTTGTTTTTTTCTCTGGAAATTTCGAAATCAAGTTTTTTGTCTATATATTTGAGCTCTAACAATTCATCTATTAAGTATTGTGTTTCGTATATAAGAAATTTACTCTCCGTTCTAACAAGGATATAAATATATAAAAAGGAATAAAATTTGATTACTTATTTATGTTATAATATTCTTTTGTTTTGTTTGACCGACGACTGCCTACACTCGTACATGTATAGTGAGTGTGTGTCTCCATGCTATCGAAAAATAAAAGCCCCGCATATAATGATTTTTCCCCTCACCCATCCCCCGCCAACCCCAACCCATATAACGAACATAACATAATGATAATTTTCTTTACCATTTACTTTTGTGTAGAAAAGAATATTTCGGTTTCATTAGAGGGACATAACAAAAGCTCGTCTAGAAAAGCTTTATTAATGGGTTTCATGATTTGATAATTTTTATTGGACTAATTGAAATTAATTAAATATATAATAAAACTGCTATTTTTACGATTATTATATGAACAGTTAATTATTTATGTATATCGTCCTGATATGGTGGAACGAATGATGGGCGAAAATTAAGAAAATAGATTTGTTTCATATACTCCTATCTATGTGAGAGTGCTTGTATCATTGGAGGAGTAATTTTAATAAATCAAAATATATACAAAGAACTAGTATAGTCGTATTTACCCCATTTATTTTATTTAGTATCTTTTCTTAACTTTCGTAAGTCAAAATAACCCTCAAAGATCATAAATTTTCCAAAAACAACATAAAATCAATAAAATACTTGTAATCAAAACTTTTTTGAACTTTAAATTTATAAAGTTTTGCGTTTTTTTTATACCATTTCTTTTTATTAATATTTCGTGATCGAAGCCCCTTAAAAAGCTCTAAAGTAAATTTTTTGTATCCTTTCTGCTGTATAGAAAATTCATATTTTTACTTCTGGTTATTTTGTTGTGTATTTACACATGCCATACACTCCAGTATTTGGCATATATACATAAATATACAGGTAACCCACCTACAACGCGATTCTCGTGAAAATTTTCTTATAAAAGTTAAGTTGTACACATTTCAAGCAACATTTTAAGTTAAATGATTAAAAACGTAAGAACCGAGATGTGATAAAAGAGTATAATGAAGAAAGTGGAACTGCTACCGGTGTGGGCAGAAGATATGATGATTGTATTATGATATTTACTTATTTAAAGGAAAAAGGACAGCTGTCAACCAATGAAGGATGGTTTGAAAAATTCAAGGGAAAACTTTGAGTTGACAACACTGTTTTAATCGGTTTAACGTTTAATTATGGATAGACTTACATTAGAACTTCTCTTGCTAATTGGCTGAAACACCTCCGGCGAAGCCCATGAGTGGTTATATAAAGTTAGCCCAAATTTTATCCCATAAAACCGCAATGGCAACACCAAAACTGTCACGACAGTAACTATCATACCGCAATGGCAACACCAAAACTGTCACGACAGTAACTATCATACCGCAATGGTAACACCAAAACTGTCACGACAGTAACTATCATCCCAGGATTTATATGTCAGCCCAGAAAAATACTATCGTGATAGCTACCTAAAAATTGATTGGCATAACGAAATTTGAATTTCTCATACTCGAATTAAAGAAAGAAGACAAATAATGGTTGATATGTGCTGTGTTTCAATACTTTCGTTTTACAACATAGCCTTCCTATCATAATGCAAAGCTTTATCATATGTGACCGTATTTATCGTGCTATTGGAACTAATAATCAAAATAAAGTTAGTGAGAGTGATTCTTCTCAAACAGCATTAGGTATGGAATTGAAAGCTGTCTAAGCACTCAAAATACTGAGCAGGATGAATTCGGCGATCACGTTTTTGATGAAGATTTTCCATTAATGATAGATCAAGAAAAATTACAGGACTTAAGTGTTTGCTAGGTGACCAATGCCTAAAAGCAAGAGAAGTATCACTAATACAAAGCGGCTATACAAGTCGTCTGAAAGGAGAATCATGAACAGAAAACGACATGAGATCATTACTCGTTTGATACGTAAATCAACAGAGCGATGGCATTATATTAAAAGAACAGTGCATTGAAATGGCAAAGAAAATGAGGAACTCTCTTCGAGGTGTCTCCATAAGATGATCTTCCTCAGATTCGACATCTTATGGGAAGATGCCAAAACTGTGGAAAACATAACCATGCTGTTTTATCGACAGCGAAACAAATTTAATCTGTTATGCAGGAGGGGTGTAGCAGTCTTTTAAAGCCCTGGACTGGAAAAAGGACAATTATATAGAGGGCAATGGGCATAGAGGAAAAAGAAGAACAGATACGAGATGGTTATAGTAAAGACAGAAGGGTAATCGTATGCCAAACTGATATGAATAATGAGAAATGAGGTGTCGATATTAAAGAGATAGTTAATAGTCGATAAAGTGCTTACCACTAAGGCAGGACTTTTAGAGAGGAAGGAATTCATGACTCAAACAGACACACCTTGGCCAGAAGTAAACCAACAAGATACGTCTGATATCAATAAGACCGGCCCACTCTGAAACAAAGAAAGCCACTGTAGAAGAAGAGGCTTGAATTCAAATGAGATACATATGAAATTTGGGATTTGAAGCTCTATTGGCTCACTTGCGATTGATTTTTTCTTAACTCACACGAAATGAAGATGTGAGTGTGCCAAGTCGAAAGCATTATTGCGTTTTTTCAAACGTAGAAAATTATTTAAAAAAGGAAGAACTTAACATTTAAAGTTTTACTATATTCAAGTGCACTTCCATCGTCAGAAAAAATAGTGTCAGCAAATACTACGGACAATGGAGTCTAGACAAAAAAGTTACCAATTTACAATTGCGTTGAAAATGTTATTACTTCACTTAAAGAAATTCGTCAATCAACACGTAGGGTTTGCTGGAAAGCAATATTTGCAGAAGTCGTTTAGAACACTGTTGATACACCAATGGAGGACAAACTAAGAATATAGTGATGAGACTGGCACACGACTAGAAGGCGATGGGTTTGATGGAGTAATTTGTCGAAAACAAAGAAGCAGAGTTAAGAGCAATCACAAAAGAAATATTATAGAATGGAAAATTGAAGGAAGCTCTTACAACCTTTCCGATGCAGAAAAAAGAAAGAGGAAAGTTTTAAAGGTGACGAAGCAATTGGAAGAATACAATTTTAAAACACGATCTTCTAAGTGATAGAGGGCAAATATTTTAATTATATCTTCAAAATATGTTACTGCCTATATCAAGAAATGAAACCTATACACCGCGTCGTAGGAGGTAAGCCTATATATATATATATATATATATATATATATATATATATATATATATATATATATATATATATATATATATATATATATATATATATATATATATATATATATATATATATATATATATATATATATATATATATATATATATATATATATATATATATATATATATATATATATATATATATATATATTTGTGTGTGTGTGTATGTATAGGTACATACATAGAACATACACATACCTAAGGATGTAAGTTTATTTTTTATCAATATCTGGAATAAATACAATTTAAGGTATTTGAAGTTTTTTTTCTTCCAATTGAAAATGGGAAGAGATGGGCGAGGAAAATAAGTACAAGAACCATATTCATACACTCGTACAAAAGGAGAAATATATACATTTTTTAATGCGATTACATGATTTTTTTGAAAAAGGATAAAATTCAAAAACATATTGGTACACAAGCCAATATTAAATTATATAAGAATATATATTTCCTTACAATTTATTGTATTGTAGTAAAATTTAGGATAAACGATCTTGGAATTTGTTAATGATGGTGATGGAACATGTAGCAGCTATATCGTTTATGAAAAACTTGAAACCAATACTTAATTCTTCAATTATATTGTAACCCCAAAAATACCACCAATCAAAATGGTGGGAGAGGAAATGACAATGTTAGTAGTCTTTATGGAAATAAAGACAGACAGATGAGTCATTTTAGTTGTGTAAATGTAGATGTACTGTTCTTAAGAGAGACTTGGAAACGAACGGAAGACGTAGAGAATAAGAAGATATACATTTCTGTCTAAGCCCAATGTCATATAGGTATAGTGGAGTGGCCATAGCGTAACAGAAAGCTAGATATCCCAGAACTCATCTTGAAAATAAAACTGGGGAAAATACTAGCGAATGTGGATAGTACACATGACGACATGAAGAAAATATGTGTCAGAAATAACAGATCGGACAACAACAATGCTGATATTCGAAATCAATCGTGTAAAAAAGAATCTGTTTAAGATGTCCACAGTGTGTGGATGACTCAAAATACACACGTGGGGGCACTCTGCAATTGAATGTAGAAAAACTTGTTTTAGGAAATGAGTAAGGAAACTAAATAAGTAGTATGGGTGTTTTTAGATATTGAAGGACGTATGACGTGATAATTTATATGGCGATGGTTAATGGGCTTACAGTAAGTAAAATATTTGTTTTACAGTCAAACATAATTTTACAGTAAGTAAAATATTTGTGGTACTAAAATTTCTGGTGTTCATCGGATTAATGGGGCGGACAAAAATGTTCTGCAATTTGCAGATGATTTTGCCGTAATCGGAAAAGGCTGTCCCTATCATAATTTTTAAATTCTTAATTACCCCATTCGTGAATGGTGACTGAAAGAAAAAGATGTACAAGATGTAGGTGTCGGGATATATATGCCCAGTGGGAATGTTGATAAATCGTTAAGAGTGAATGAACGCATCTTTATTATGAATGCCGAATTAATTGGTATCTTTGAGGGTATTAAGCTGGCTATGGAAGAAAAGAAAAGGAAAGTCATTGTATTTTCCAATTCTAAGAGTGAATTGATTTTTATTAAAATAGGATGGATGCAGAGAAGGTAATATCTGTGTGAGCTTACGTATTTGAAGTTTGTCCTAACTTTCCTAACCCAACAACAAAAACATTTATATTGAGAATGTAGTAGTGATAAACCAAAACATGGAAAAATCGTCATTTAGGCGAAATACAATTATGCTTTCGTTAAACCAATATGAATTTAAAAATTAAACGTTAGAACATAATAAATATTTATAAGAAGCGCGCTATGGTTCATTTTTCATCGAAAATATACATTTATGTACAGGCATATGACTTGAGCGCCATCCGTTTTAAGGGCTAGTTGCTTCAGCAGGTGAGTTGTTTCACACTCCTTAGCGTGTTACAACTTCCATGTCCACCGTCCTGCTGACTTAAGCAAGCAACACCTTTCAAGGTATCGGAATGAGCCTTTTTTTGGCGCCATAGCAAAACGATTGATTCATCCCACAGTGCCAGTTCTGCTTACCAAAAGTGGCCCACTAGGCACAATATATCATAAAAGAACCTCTGATGACTTCAATCAAGAAAGTCGACGATCTTACCCATTTAAAGTTTGAGAATAGGTTGACGTCGTTTCGGCCTCAATTCCTGTAATCTTTCGCTTTACCAGATAAGACTATTTTCCCAAATATAAATATTCACAAGCTTATTTGATTCCCAAAAAGAATTAATTTCATCTTATTAATTCTTTTTGGGAACATCTCTGAGATTTGGCCAAAATTCAATACAGTGAACTACTAAATTTGTATATACATATTATAAAATTTGTTTTCAGGGTTTTTTGAAAATAATATTATAAAAAAGATAAAATGTAATTTTAAAAAGATATATGTAATTCATTTAAAACAATTAATACTTTCAATCTTTGAATCATTTTAATACATCAATTTTAAACTGTGATATTATTTGGTAGTATTTTACAATATTACAATTTATTTACCTACTGTACAGTCGTTATACCAATACATTGATATTTTTGTCGATTTGTGGGAATCTTCACACCCATTATTTTTTAAAGAAGTGAAGAGAACACAAGAATGATAAGAACAACTGAGCGTAACTGGGAAGAGTGTTTATTAACACGTCTTTAACTGCGATTTGAGTGAAGTTTATGGTGTATCTGAGAAAATCGAACGTATCAGATGGAAGCAAATTAGAATTTGACATCCTACGAAAAGTTTGACTCAGTTCATGATAAATTGTGGTAGATTTATACCAAAAAATACGAATTTGTGAAAATTAATAAATTGATCTGTGATTGAGTATTGGGAAGAGTTATCTTATCCAAATTAGACTTTTGGAGATCTCCTCTTCCTACCATAGATATTTCTGCCATTAATTTAAACTGTTTAGGTTTGATTTATAAAAAGGTTTAGCACATATAGCACATAGCTTTGCTTTTTTGCTTCAACTTGAAAAAAAATCTATCTAAAGCACGGCATTTGCTTGGCGCTGCAACTACTTGTGAAAATTGAGTTAAACGTTTCAGAAAAAACGATTCCGACGTGGATACGTTATTATGAATGATCGTGACAAGCGAATTCAAGATCAGCTTGCAAAGATGTTGAACAGTCTTGAGAAGTTTTCCAAACGTATTCTTCTGAGATAATTCAAAAGAAGAGAAAATAAGTGCCGCATGAGTTGACTGAGAGACCAAAAGGCCACATCTGATATTTTGCGTTCATGTCATGAACGAAAGAGCATCATGCATCAAAATTGTTACGTGAAATGAGAATTAGATCTTTAGAGAAGTAGAAACGTCCGCTGTAGTATCAATCAATTTTTACATGTATGTAGGTAATAAATAAACGACACGACTCTACACCCCCTAAGCCGTTCACTGAATGAATAAATATGGTATGACATGATGACACTTTTATCAAGCGTGACTACTTTTTTACATGATAATAAAACTTAAAATATCATGGATTGTTATTCTTTTTTACAGTGAGCTCTATCCAGTATCCACCACGTCTAATTTAGGAACGTATAATCAGATGGGACTGCGAATTTGTGTTCGTGTTTTACATGTAAATTCCAACTGTGCGAACCAGTCAAGGTAGAACTATTCCAGTCTACTTTGGAAGAAGTACAAAATTGGTTGGATGAATGGTTTCGAACTAAAAAACTGATCGTTTTGGACAAAAATGTGTAGATAGCAAAGGACAGTACTATGGATAAACGATTTTAATCCATTTATCTTTTTTTTTGAAAAATGAACCTTAGTTATGCTTTAATAAAATGTTGGTATATTATTGTAAAATTCTGGTCCGTTGTTTGGCACTTAAGCAACACGTCTCATATGTTAAACTGGTATCGATTTTGTAACCATATTTAATCACAACGACTGTTGTTGAATGAAGACTAGATCGATATTGTAACGAATATGCCTATATATCAACGCAGTCAGCGTCATAGTCATCAACAGAGCTCGAACTCGCGCCAAGAGACAGATGAGGTTGGCTTAACACGCCTCGGAACGACTTTCGAGCAAGAATCGGACCAAAAACCACCAGCGTTGAGTTATGAGTTTAGATCCGGGCAATAACAGGTAAAAGCAGCTCAATACAAACAACTACCATCCAACATAACAGCATCACATATACAGACCAAACCTTCATCGCTAATGTACTAGCATCTAGCTTTGCCAATAACTCTTCCTCAGCAAATTATTCCGGTGACCTGATTCCCCACAAAGATATTCTAGAGTATCGGTTAAGAATAAGTAGTGACATCAGGCCTTCCGATCTAAGTTCCCTCTTCAACATAATCGAGTTCAAAACAGCACTTATAAGAGGTAAGAGTAAAGCTCAGGAAGAAAACCTCGTCACCAGTAACATGCTGAATAACACCGTTCCCAGGATCTTTGCTGGTAAACATTTTAAAAAAAATCTGGACCACCCACTCTAACCCCTTAACCTGAAGAAACCTGAAGCGAGAGTCGCCACGGAATTCCTGCCAGAGATCAATACGGGTCTAGAGCAAAACAGAAGTTGTATGGACGCCTTGCAAATCCTTAACGAAGCTATAGCGGAGTAAAAATAAGTGAAAATGTACTTGTGTATTTTTGACATCGAAAAAGCGTACGCAAGGGTGTGGAGGCTCCGTATAATCCAGCAACTAGAAAAATGGAACATCAAGGGACACATTCTACATTTTATATGGAATTATCTGAATGACCGCAGTTTCGTGTTACTAGGCAACGTTAGTTCACAAACTTTTTTTACAGGAGAATGGAGTTACAACTGGTTCATGTCTGGCAGTCACTTTATTTCTGGTCACAATCGATCGATCTAAAGTAAGGTTCATATTATATGCTGAACAAGATTTTTCCCGAATAATCGGCAAACTACAACTTTGGTGCAAAGAAACCGGGTTCTCGTTTGCACCAACTAAAACAAAGTTAATGCACTTCTGCAGGAATATAAGATGCATCCCATCACAATTCACCCTCAATGTAAAAACACTAGAGAAGGTCGAATCACATCGGTTCTTGGGAACTACCCTAGATACAAGGATGAGTTGGAAGTCACATAAAGAGAACACCAAGCAACAATGTTGTAAAATACCAACGCACTAAAATGCTTGAAAGAAATCCAGCGTGGGAGTAATAGGGCCACACTATTTACAGTACTTCACAGTATCATCATATGCAAAATAGATTATCAAAATGCTGCGAATTTTATCAAATTCATCGAAATCGACACTCGGAATCGTCGATCCTATTATTAACGAAAGAATAAGCTACTCTCTTACCGTCTCTCTAATTGCAGAAGCAGGGATTTTAAATCTATCCTAGAGAGGTGAGCTAGCTTTCCTGAAGCTTTTTATCAAGCAATCTTGACTCTTTTTACTACACTTATCCCAACTTTTCAATCCTAAGCTTGAGAAACAAGGGATCAGAACCGTGTGTTAGATACAACATTTGCACAAACGTGTTAAGCACTTGAGCAACTACGCAACATCCTCTATGGAAAAACGTAAAAATCAAGATAATTAACAAAGCTCCACCAGTTCCTGAAAGTGTACACCCCACCTGCAGAGTTAAAAATTGAAAGTATCAACGTGCTCTCCAAAATACAGAAAAAACGAACGTCAAACGATTGGAGCTCATTAAGTTTGGAAGCAGCCGCGCTACGAGACGCGAAGAGGATCACCGTTGATCATTCCCTTGAAACTAAAGCAATATGCACAGACTCCCTGACAATGCTTGGGGGTCTGACATTCAAAAGGAAACAAAATCCTATAGTTCGCAAAACTCACGAGATAATTCTCAACTCATCGAAAAGGATCGTAATGCGCTAGATTTCCAGCCACGTGGAAATACCCGGAAACGGACCCGAAGCCAATTTTGAAGCAAATCTACAGCCCAACTCAAACGAAATCGATTTAGGATAAGGTAAGACTTAGCAAAAGAAGCATCATTAGCTATTCGGCAAGCCAAGGCTAGTCAACGGCTGATTATGTATCCACAAAACCATCTGGCAGCAATAAAACGTCGATCAGTAACATGGAAGTCTTCGGACTTAAAATCAAGACGAGACAGCACTTTTATATGCCGGCTACGAATAGGACACACCACCACATTCTGAAAACGGAAGCACTTAGATGTAATCTTTGCAACGCTCAGCCACCAGTCAGACATTTCCTGTTCGATTGCCTACATTTTGACAACCAAAGGCAAAAACAGAGAACTCAATCAAACCGACACTAACGGACGACAGAGACACATTAATCAGAGTGATAAAATACCTGAAGAAGATAAGAGCACACATAATTGTAATCTACCAAAGGCGAAATTGGCTTAGGTCGATCACCTATTAATTAATAAATTAGTCAAAATCGATGTTGGTTCGAATCCAACAGAACATAATGCAGTATTTTCATGGTAGAGTTTATTTAGCATAGTGAGAGTTGTTAACCGGTCTTAACCGGTATTGACAGTTGATTAAGCATGATTCTAGTGACGCATGAAAATATTTCCAAACATAAGAGACGAAATTTTATTCACCGTACATTGAGTGTTGCGAGTAGAATAGAAAGATCCAGATCTGATTTGTCGTCTAGTGCTAAATCGCCGATCGAACAATTTTTGATAAGCTCTGATCGTTTTAATTTTGATCCACGGCGGCTATAGGTCCGATTTACGTGGATCCATCTGCACATTGTATAGCTCCATGCCAGGCTATAGTACTGACATGAGAGAAGGGTCGGCCCATGGATGAAAAATCAACCTTGCGCCCAACTGCCGCAGCTTTAACCACTGCGAAATTTTTTCTGTAATTGTAAATATAGTCTGATTACAAACCGTGAGGAGCATGACTCGTATCAAATTAATATTCTAGAAATCACTCACTTGACAAACCGAAAAGAAGTGAGTATGTTACTTTATACGGATTCACACACCAACCTTTAAAATTTAATTAAAATTAAAAATAAAACAAACCATAACCACAACTTTGTATATATGAAAAACCTTTATCTCTCTGTGTGCTTTTTTACTGTTACACGGCGCGATCACAAAAGCACAAACTTTTGATATACGTAACTTTTTCATTAATTTTATTAAAAATAAATTTGACTTTTTATTAATCAAAATATGATACAAATAAAATCATAAACAACAAAACCGAATTAAAAAATAAAAAACAATATATAGAATATTAATAAAAGCTTGGTGAAAAAAAAAGTTCGTTCGGAAAATGAACAGAAAATTAAAAATGGAAATTTGTTGTTGTACACACTTTCTTCGAAAGCGTTAAGTTGATTTAAGTGAAAATCGGGAGAGGGGTGAGCCAAAAAAAGTTTTTGTATTGTAAAGTGATATCATTGAATGGAGGTAATGTTAAAAAACGATGGTAATGACAAAGACGATGATGATGATGATGATTAAGACACTTTATATACGAGTATGTGTGTACTATAAAAAAAAATCGTATTTCATTTCTATTTTTACGATGTAAAAGGGGTTTCAAAGATTTATAAACTTTTTATGAACTTTTCTCTTCATTCTTTTATTATTATTGTTTCGTTTCGTGTGTGCGCTTTTTGCTTGATAATTTTTTTTTTTTTTTATTTATTTTTTACTTATCCAAACCGAGCATACACATGGATAAGAAAAACATCTTATCTATTGCTCTCTTATTTTATAGTAAATATAAATGTTTATTTTTTCCGTTATATCTATGTATATATAAAATAGACGAAAGGACATGCATATATGTACATAAGGAAGCTTTTTATGGATGAAATGATATATAGATAAACAAAATAGAAAGCATGGTTAAATAAGATTACGTTGAGATGAGGTACTTAATTTATATATAGAATACTGGAGAGTTAAATAAAAAAAATGTATATGAGAGCATATTGTATTCATCTGGTCATTAGGATTTGAACTTCATTAAATGAGTTAAACAGAACCTCGATGAGATTAAGAAGCTTAAGTTCGGTGCCAGTCAGTTCGTGTGTCCGGCTTCGATCTGTATCTAGACGGATTAACCTTATATCGTTATGTAGACCTTTTTCATACCTTAAAAAGGTTCTATATACAAATCGTTGGATTGATATCGTTTGTTTTGAGGCTTTTGTGTGAAAGAAGGACTTAGTCATCCTACCTAGACGACCTAATTGAAATGGAATGGAAATTCCTGTTTGTTCTTTGAGAAAATTTTCAGACGTGGCATTTAAATTGAGCTTATAGTTTAGCAGACGTATTTTAATCTCTCTACGTAGAACAGATTATGAGCTTTAAGTTTGACGCCAGTCTGGCACCAGTCTACCTGCATGTGTGGCCGGCTTCGATTTGTACTGAGAGTATGAGCTTGAGTAAGATATAGCGATCCAGCTTTGGCAAGGTTAACCCTGTTAAAGTATGTAGAAAGAGTTGAAAGCACTAGGCGTATGCTATGAATAAAGCATTTGTCAGCGTTTACTTAGTGTTTTTTGTGTCAAAAAATTACTTTGTCATATTCCCAGACCTGGCCACGTCAAACTTTTTGGTATAATTTTAAATTTAGCAAATTATCCTAGAAATCTTAGAGTTGTAGAATATGATAATGCTGCTAGAGGTGCTGACAACTAATGATGGGAGTTAAACTTGAACACCACAGAGTGGCATTGATTGGCAGCTAGAGCGCTGAATCAACCAGCCGATGAAGACGTTTGTCTTATATGAAATATATGGCATCTTGTATGTGATCTGTAATATTCGTCCGCTAGGCCGGTTTCAATTTGATGACGTCATTGCTTCGTTGTGTGATCGAAAACATCAAATCCATCACTACAGTTCTAGCGAATTACATAATTTTGAATCGAAATCTTTTTTCGATTATTTTGTTATACTTTACTATTGTGGCGTGACTGTTCGTCGTACTTGTGAATGCGACATTACCCTCCCGAAAGTGAATTCCCCTCTTCGACTGCGATTGTTAATATATTGGGTACAGGCTGCTGTATTAATGTATTGGGTACAGGGTTTAGAATCCGTGTTTTTTGGCAGGAAAAGTGTGTGTGTGTGTGTGTGTGTGCTATCGTGACACTTGCAAATGCTGGGAGGTCGTATCAGTTTGTGAACGCCAGAGAGTTCAACCCTCAAAATTATTTACTTCATTTATTAATCACTATAGTGATGTCTTTTGTCAACGAATGCTTCACGTGCGTCTGGAGCAAGACCAATTAGATAGCTAAATAATTTAAAATGTATAGTTTGTTACAAGATCTTTGCACATTACGCCACTACTTGCTATGGACGCCTTTCTATACATGCAATGTAATAACTGACTCCTTGACTCTCATTACTCACGACCGATGATGTCAGTCAGAGTCTGTAAAAACCGATAAAAATATTTCAAACTGCCCATCTTTAGAAAGTGGTGGGCCCCGTAAATCCATTAAATGTGAAACTATTTAAGATTCTAATCTGTATAATAATAAAAATCCATTAGATAAGAGAAAGGACGTAGATAATTATAAATGACTTATAAGGGATCCTCACCTGCAGAATGATATTTCTAAGCTCCATAGTAAATCAAAAATAAGGGCATAAAGGCATTTAGTTGATAAGAATGAATGGATGTGGTCTGAGAGATGCTATATGGTAATTCTTAGAAGCGGAAACTATTACAACCTTCATATTACTATCATCCACTTATCCACTTGTATTAGGCTTAAAAATATTAACACCCTTTTAATATGTTTGAAATAGAAGCGCGGATGGAACTCGTTGCTCTAAAAGAAGCATTATGGCCTCATTGTGCAGATCACGTTGTTCAGTAGTTTATCTCTACAAAATTTGATATATAGAAATTGGAATAAAACTTGTCTCCGACAATATCGAGCTTTTCAAGTTGTTGTGGAGATCATAAAGCTTAAATTAACAACAGGTACATATGATCGTCACCTAAACTAGATGTCATATAAACCAAGTTTCTCCAATCTGGGTATTGGCAGTATTCCTAATGATCATGTAACTGTGAAAATATCTAATGCGGGTTATAACTGAAGATTTGACAGAAGATAGTTTAATCAGTTTTTCAGTCTCAACTGAAATATTTAAAGTATTTAAACCCTGGCACTTTTTAATACATCAACAACTTTTATAAGAAATAGTTTTGATTAATGTACAGAATAGTAAGCTACCATAGGCAACAAGCTACCATACTTCAATCCATCTAGAAGTGCAACCATATGGTCCATTTACTTACAAAATGCCATAATAAACCCAAAGGCAATATTTGGGCCCATATGAATATTGTAAGAAATAATTCAAAGTGGCCTATCTCCAAAGAACTTCGTGAGTCGGAAAATTCAATTAATATTTTAAATAGTAGACAGTATTAAACCAATATTTTTATTCTTGTTACCTACGAGTATAACCACTAACTATTTTAATCACAATCAAGCTTTTCGATCTTTAAAGTTCTACTTGGAATAATTTTATATAATATTCATTCACTAATATAAAATTTTATGACAAAAAATTTTGACAAAAAATGTGTCTGTGTAAGTAATTAGAAACCTGTTAACAGTCAGTATTAGCAAAAGCTAAGAAATTATTATAAACATTTCAATAGAACGGATCCAGATTTTAGGTTAAGAAACAACAATATACTTTTGCTGAGTGTGATACCATTAAGACAGTAGAATAAAAGAAATAAAATAAAACTACAAAATATTCCACTTATATTGTGTAGACCAATCTTTGACGCCCAATGACAGATATTTCGAGAGGTGTCTAAGTGAATCTGAGTATTCCACCATATAGGTGGATGTCAACTTGACACTTCGAACTATTCACCATATCAACGCGACCGTCAAGGGGTGAGATATTGAATATACAAAAAATGTTTGAATATACAAAATAGTTCAAAGTGTCCAGTTGACATCCACTTATATGGTGGAATACTCAGATTCACTTAGACATCTCTAGAAAAGCCTGTCACTGGCCGTCAAAAATTGGCCTACACAATAAAAGTGTAACATTTTTTGTATATTCAATATCTCCCCCCTTGAGGGTTGCGCTGGTATGATGAATAGTTCAAAGTGTCCAGTTTTTTTTATTTAATGTGTTTATAACTGTCGTAACACTTTTACTACTACATACATACACATTTTGACATTTGTCATAATCTTCACGCTAACATTCATACTGGCTCATAGTCAATTATGGCCAATTTTAGGATTCTTTACATTTGTTTTTATTAAATCCTGTGATTAGATTGTATGAACCGATAAAAATTTTAATTTTTACTGGGATGAAAAATTGTTTTTTTTTATATTTTTTTTTTATATACTGTGCAGATTTCGGGGCAGGGAGAGTCTGTTTTTTCGCGGTTTGCTTATTTACGTCCTACTTTACGCCTAAATAGAGGACCTACGGCTCAAGGTCCAATTTTCGTAGAACCATCTGCGCATTGCATAACTTCATGCCAGCCTATAGTACTGAGGCTAGAACTCATGGGTCGGCCCATGAGTTCTACACTCCAATTGATGTGGTTTGATGTGGTAATTAACACCATCGATCGTAATCAGCGTTTCAACTGCCACAGCTTTAACCACTGAGCCACTTGGGCGGTAACTTAAAGTAAGCGTTATGTGTACATAAAATGAATGTACCTAAAATTTTAATTTCTATTTGTCTATTACATAAATAAAATTAATAGTTATATATAGTTTCTTAAATAAATAATTAAACTGTTGAAACTCAACGAACGTTTAAAACAAACGAATAAAACAAATACTTTCAAATCATCACAATTCACAATGAAATAAATGTAAAACACAAACAAGTGAGTTTATCAAGTTAAATGAAAAACGAATTTATTGAATATTCTCCCAAACCAATAAACAAACGAGATGTAATCACATTCACAAAAATTAAAAACCGAAATACATAAATAAATAATAAATAAAAAAAAATTATTATAATTTTTATTTAAAATCAAAATTTATTTCGGTGAAATTGATTGGATTTAAATGTTTTATTATTTGTTCAACAATAAATTGAAATATAATTTTAATTTAATATATTTTTGTATTTGTTTAAATAGATTAAAATATATTTATTTATTTTTATATAACGATACTGATAATTTTTTTTTTGTATATGTTTCATTATTACAAAATTTAAATCGTGCGCGCATATAAATCAATTGATTGCTTAATGGTTATATATATAATAAAAATTGATTAAAATTTCGATTTTTAATCTGCAAAATATTTTTAGATTCCACACGACACTGGTACGATATACATATATACGTGACGTATATATATGTATATATGTATATATATATATATATATATATATATATATATATATATATATATATATATATATATATATATATATATATAAATATATATATATATATATATATATATATATATATATATATATATATATATATATATATATATATATATATATATAACCAATTTTATTGGATACAGTACAAATTCAGCTTTCTCCATTCAGCCAATCATATCAGGATCACGTGACATCATATTACAAACTCGGTATGGATTGATATTTGACGCAAAATCCTTGAAAAATAGGCCACTGTAAAATATCAACGCGATAAAGATAATTATATTGGAAACAAATTAAGATTGAAGCTGTGCGTTACTCAATCGAATTTTGTGCCAAAGGAAAATTTTACTTCATTATTTTTTGTTGAAGAAAAATGCAGCGGAAACAAATCGTTTGCTTGTGGAAGTTTACGGTGAACATGTGCCATCGAAAACAACATGCAAAGTGTGGAACGATTCAAAGCTGGTGATTTTGACTTAAGAGACAAAGAACGTCAAGACAATTTGAATTTACAGAATTGGAAGAATTACTTGATATGAACTCTGCAGAAAATCGGCAGAAAAGCTGGAGAATTGAGTGCCACACAAATTGAAAGAAAGGAACATTGAACGGCGGAAAACCAAGTGCGAATTGTTGCTTCAACGACAACAAAGGAAGGGGTTTGGCATCAGATAATCACTGGGGATCAAAAATGTATCCATTATGATAATCCAAAGCGTAAACCAGCATGTGTCAATCCAGGTTGGATATGAAGAGTGTCATCTATTATTATCTGCTGGAAGAGCGTGAAACCATTACGGGACAAGTTTATCCACGACAACTGATAGTTTTTAAGCAAGCTCTAGCTGCAAAACGACCAGAATGGGACAAAAGGCACAATAACATAATTTTGAAACATGACAACGCTAGACCACATGTTGCTATACCTGTCAAAAATTACTCCAACTGGCTGAACTGGGAAATTGTACTAGATCCGTAGTATTTACCAGACATTGCTCCTTCCGATTACCACTTGTTCCGGTCGATGCAAACAGCCCTGGCACAGCAGCACTTCACTTCATATGTTAACGTCAAAAAATGGGTCGATGAGTGGATCGCCGCGACGCCATCGGGCTTCTTCCTTTGGAGAATCCGTTTATTATCCACCCAATATATTAATATATATATATATATATATATATATATATATATATATATATATATACATATATATATATATATATATATATATATATATAAATATATATATATATATATATATATATATATATATATATATATATATATATCAATATATATATATATATATATATATATATATATATATATATATATATATATATATATATATATATATATATGTATATATATATATATAGGGTGTCCCGAAAGTGACTAAAACGAATGATACGGTTGGATTCTTTCATCAAAACGAAGACGATTTTACTTTTACAACTTTGCACTGTGAAGCCCAATTCAATCAAATTTAAATAATTTGTCTCCAAGTCAGTGGATTGAACGCAGACGACTAATACGTTGGCCGGCAAGATCACCGGATCTAAATTCGTTACATTGATGTCTTTGGGGCCATTTAAAAACTAAAGTTGATTCTTCTTCTATCCCAAATAAAGCAACCTTGATTGCTCAAATATTTGAAGCGTGTAACGAGATCAGACGAGACAGAAACATTTTCGTTTATGAAGAGATGTTTGAAATGTGTAACAGTTGATGGTGATCATATTGAGCATTTGTTATAAAATTTCTAAACAGATGGTGATGGATTGGAAATTATACGAGCACATCTTTAAAAACATCATGTTAATAGTGAGATGACCTCAAGATATTTTAAGATACTAATGTCTTAACTGTTGCGGCGGTACGAATATATATGTTGAATTAAGAATGTCCTCACATATTCAACTATCAATAATGACCAGAATCTAACCATCTTTAATCTTTAATTGTGCAATTTGAGAATGGCTCTATTTTAAATTGGTCCTACAGTCCCATAAAATAATATATATATATATATATATATATATATATATATATATATATATATATATATATATATATATATATATATATATATATATATATATATATATATATATATATATATATATATATAATATATATATATATGTATATATGTGTATATATATATATATATTAATGTATATATATATATATATATATATATATATATATATATATATATATATATATATATATATATATATAATATATATATATATATATATATATATATATATATATATATATATATATATATATATATATATATATATATATATATATATATATATATAAATATAATAAAATATACACTTATGTGCAAAAGTTTACATACAGTAAACATTTTTGGCTTTACTGTATGCACTATAAATTTAAAGTCACATTTTTTCAAAATTATTTATTTTGCTTAAGCGATTTAAGAGCTTAAGCTCCTCTTTATTAATAATGTTGTGACCACGAATCCTTCTCTCTAATTCATCCCATAGATGTTCTTTGGGATTCATATCTGGGGACTGCGGATGTGATTTAAGCTGTTTTGGAACATTATACAATAACCATTCCGTGACTTCAAAACCTCGTACTGGGAGACCTAGAAAATTTGATAATACTGAAACTAGAAACATTGTACGCAAACATTGTAAAATTTCGTCAAATAAAATTTTAAAAGAAGTAAATATTAGCAGTGGGAAAACATATCATCATGCTAGAGTTACGAGAATGCTAAACAAAGCTGGCTATAGAAGTCGTATTGCCAGAAAAAAGCCATTCATAAATAAAAAAATGCAAGTAAAAGACTAATATTTGCCAAAAATCATATAAAGTACAGTGAACAGTTTTGGAACTCAGTGATATTTAGTGACGAGAGTAAATTTAACACACACGGTAATGATGTTCGAACACGGGTTTGGAGTACACCTAATAGTGAGCTGGAAAAGCAAAATATGGTTGAGACTGTAAAACACGGAGGAGGTAGCGTCATCGGCCAGTGGAACAGAAAATTTAGAAATTATTGAGACCACGATGAATAGATTTGGTTATCATAACAATTTGAAAAACAATTTACTAAATAGCGCACAAAAGTTGTGACTAAAGGGTCGTTCAACAAGACAACGACCCTAAACATACATCAATGGTTATTGCATAATGTTCCAAAGCAGCATAAATCACCTCCGCAGTCCCCAGATATGAATCCCATAGAACATCTATGGGATGAATTAGAGAGAAGGTGGGCACTTCAAACCGAGTGGGCTACAATTGAGCCGACAACTACAAAGAAGTTGGTGGATTCAATGCAGCAGTTAATAAATCTAAGAGCGGACCAACCTTGTATTAAATAAATAATTATTTCATTTAATTATGTTCACACCATAAATATTCTAATGCTGGATGTACATTTTTGCATCATAATTTTAGTAGTTTCTTAATGAATTGTTATGTATCTTTTGTTTTAAACCAAAGACTTTGAACATTTTCTATCATAATGATACAGTAAGAAGTATTATTATTTATGAAATAAATAATTTTGAATAATTTATAGTGCATACAGTAAAACAAAAAATTTTTTACTGTATGTAAACTTTTGCACATAAGTATATATATATATATATATATATATATATATATATATATATATATATATATATATATATATATATATATATATATATATATATAAATAAATATACATATATATATATATATATATATATATATATATATATATATATATATATATATATATATATATGTATGTATATATATCTATATATATATATTTATATATCTATATATATATCTATATATATATATATATATATATATATATATATATATATATATATATATATATATATATATATATTATATATATATATATATATATATATATATATATATATATATATATATATATATATATATATATATATATATATATAACAACTTATCCCTTGGTTTGGACGGTATTTGATTTACACGGTTTCGCTTTTACACGGTTTTAAAAATTAAAAAAAAAGTTCTAATTTTTTTTTAAAAAAGTGTAATTTTGATGTTTTTTTTATTATTTTTCAAAAACGCACTCTCAAAAAAACTAAACGAATTCTACAAAAAACCTTAAAAATGATGGAATTGTGTATTTCCCCTTCAGTCTTATTCAATGAGTGTGTAAATTATTAAACGTGAAACAGTTGAATAGTTAACGTCGATTAAGACAAGGTACATCAATTCTTTAATAGAATCTTTGTTTTCATTTTAATAAATAAAAGGTGAGGTCTATTTTTAATAAAATAATTTATTTTATAATGAGTACATATTATTTGTAATAACCCAGCCCAATTATGTCGACAAAAAGCCCAAGCAAATTGTCGACCCAATTATGTCGACACAATTGTAAATTGGACACAACGACAAGCAATTTCAATGGAAAAAAATTGAAATATTAGACAGTGAGTGCTACGTTCTCTACGTATAAACGAGATTATTTAATCGAGGTAGTGGAAAAAGCTCTTATTATTTGGATTGACGATAATGGTAAAAAGCCAATACCAATAGATACTAATGCTATAAAGTACAAAGCATTATACATTTTTAACCACTTAAAGGGAAAGGAACCGACAACATCTACTACGGAATTCAGTGCGAGTAAAGGGTGGTTCGAAAATTTTAAAAAACGGCACAACTTGCATAATCGACAGCCTAAGGGTGAAACTGCTTCCGGTGAAGAAATATCAGAAAAGGAATATCCACAAAAATTGGATAAAATTATAAAAGACAACAATTACTTGCCCGATCAAGTGTTTAATGCCGATGAAACCGGCCTATTGTGGAAGAGAATGCCTAAAAGAACGTATTAGTCAAAATCTGAGAAGTCTGCGAGTGGATTTAAAGCAGCTAAGGATCGGGTGACATTACTTTTTTGTAGTAACTCATCAGGAGATTTGATGTTAAAACCGTTATTTATTAACAGAGCCCAAAGGCCGCGTGCGATGAAGGGCATAAGCATTTCAGATTTACCAGTGCATTGGCGATCTAATAACAAGGCTTAGATGACGTGTGCTTTATTAGAAGACTGGTTCCATAATTGCTTTGTATCTGAAGTCAAAACTTATTTAGAATCTTTCCATCGGAGGGGAGGGATTTGATGATCTCAATATTAATGATATTGATGAGTTGTTCAAGAATAACGAAATAACGAATGCTGATCTGTTAGATATGGTGAATCGGGTACCTGATGTAATTAGCGCAATCAGTTACGATAGTGATAATGCACCTGAACCATTTACCGCAAATATAGTAGGTGAGGGGCTTCGACTAGGTAGGCAATTGCAAACGTATTTTTTAAACACAGATCCTGATAATGAACGGGCTTCGAAATTTCAAAGATCAGTGAAAGCTGCTCTTTGTCAATATGAAGAAGTGTTCAAAGATCTAAGCCAAGGCAAACAAATGTTGATGACTGATTTCATAAAGTCAACCAAAAAAAACTCTGCTATCACTACTGAAGTCGAAAATGGACCCAGCACATCAAATCGTGACTTGGTAACCAAACCAAACTAAGAAATTTTGATTGATGAAATTTCCATCAGCGACTCTGATAGCGATCTTATTATGGCGAAACAAAAAACAAAGGCCGATCGTGGATTTTGAAAGCTGTGATGAGTAGCTTTACTGTTTTTTTATTATTTTCTTTACTTGTCAATTTATGTCAAATATTGTGTTTAAATAGATGAATTGAATCACCTAAAAATATATTTCTTTAAAATTAAAAATATGATTCGAAATTTATGAATTTCAGCACTCAATATTAATTGGAACCAATCCCTTAGTTTTGCATGAGATCTTTGCCTTGAATTACGCGGAGTGTAGGAGCATATGTACGATTTTTCTTTATATTCTTTGGCTCGGTTTACACGCTCTTAACTGTAGTTGAACCTATCTTCTAAGTTTGTATCAACGCTTTGTCTCGTTTTACACGGTTTCGATTTACACGATTTTTCGTGTAACGTATCTACCGTGCAAACCGAGGGATGGGTATATATATATATATATATATATATATATATATATATATATATATATATATATATATATATATATATGTATATAATATATATATATATATATATATATATATATATATATATACATATATATATGTATATATATATATATATATATATATATATATATATATATATATATATATATATATATATATATATATATAAGCATCTGGTGGGGTCCCTCATGGATGTGATGCGTAAATTGCACTATATGTAGTATATTTCGAGATGGTTTATGCGTCACTGTACACTACATATAGTCTCCGATTGGATTCATTAACAGTATGTATTAATACAGATATTTTCGTTACAATATATATTCGGCGATGCATTGGCAATTGAATCGATACTGAAGTCCACACTATCTTGAACAATGTGATAAGGGTGTCGTTCCTCTCGACAAATTTATATAATTTTCAATTTGGCGTACTGTAACAAGTATATTTGTCGATCACGTTTCACCACTAATTCTGAGGGAGCTTTTTATTTTCGTATATATAGGTATACTCTCCAAATTGAATTTAAAATGTTGTTTTGCGGTTTGAATTGTAATCGAATGTCAAGGATATGTTTACTGAATTTTAATTTATTATCAATAATTTATTAATCGAAAAGGGGCTTTAACGTGTTTACCTCGTCGTGCACAACGATATACATATATATGGTATATATAAACACAAACACACATACGCACACATAAGGTGCTTGATATGATATCCGATTATAGGACACATATATATAGTTATATCCCCAATTTTTCTATTTTTGGTCGGTCTCTAATATTAAACCAAATAACAAACAAAGTCCCACCAACCAAACCTCTCTCTATCCATATATAATATATATAATAAAAAAAAGTTTAATTCCAATTTATGGTTGAGAATTAATTTCGTGACCGATGATTTATCGAATGTAATTATAGCAGCTTTTTTTTTGCTGCTACATTTTTGGGTCACACACTGGGAGAGTGTGAGCAAAGCGAGGGAAAATCATAATGAAAATGTTATATTGAAGGATATATATTTTTTTGGTTTTATCTTGATATTTTGATAATTATTGTGATGTAAAGTGAGAGATTGGAAATTGGGTATAGAGCTTTTGTTTTTTGGTCGAATATTCTGCTCGTTCGTTGTTGTTGTTGTTGTTGTGGTGTGTCGACCAAATTAGGTGAAAGAATGAATGATTTTGATGGTGGACTCGCAAGGTAGTTTTTAATGGTTTGATTTGAGGTTGTTTCACATGTTTGGTATATCGATGATAAGTAATTGGTTTTAGTGTTGATCGATTTATATATTTATTTTTGTTTAGTAATTCGATACTATTTATTATGGCTGTAGTGGCCTTGATAAAATCAAAACAAAATTGGTTTAATGGAGTGTATCACTGTGGCTCAAATTCTATGGTTATATATTTATTATATTAAGCTAAATATTATTTATAAGATTTACATAAGAAATTAAACTAAACACCCTCATTTATAACGACATATAATCTGAAAAATCAAAATATGATTTACTTTATATACACATTGGCTGTATATAAAATCAACATTAGATTAAAATTTTTCGACGAATTTTTTTTCGAACACAAAAGAAAACAGAGATTTTTTTTAAGAATGATAACGATGATGATGATGCTGATATGTCTATTTTATATATGTAATATTTGACTTCTATTATTCCATATGAATAAGCATTAATGAGATTTATCTAATATATTTTTAAATTCCCTTTTCAATTTTTGAAAAATATATAGACTTGGAAAATTTTTATACAAAGCACAAAAAAAGGAATCATCCTGTGTATTTAATAATAATTCGTTCGTATTATTTATTAAATGGAGATAAATTTACATAAAGATGGATCGTTTATTTAGTTTGAGTATGTGAGGAGTTACTTCATGACTTGTATATTATTTTTTATAAAGTTTATTTGGTGTACAACTGGGAGGTTCTAACCTGAAGTTTATTATGCACATACAAACGATTAACTGGCATTAAGTCAACTATGTGAATCCTTTTGATCATACGCTATAATACTGTTATCATACCTAAAGTTGAGTTGGAACCAGAATCAATAAATTTAAGGGTCATCTCCAATATTAGATATTAATTGTAAAGAAAAGTCGCGTAGTGAAAGAATCACACAAGCGTAAATCAGTTTGTGTGTTATATGTGGCAACCTAAACAAAACCAGCAAATGTGAATTATGCATCCTAGTGGATAATAACATGATGTTCCCCCATGTTATCCTTATCTAAAACAGAATAAGCCATCAGCATACCTCGAAATATATAAGAAATATCTTCGGTTTACTGCCCTCCACTTTTTTCAAAATTTTAGGAGGTATGTTTATAGCAGGAAGTGACTACAGAGGGTATACCTTGAATATTAGTAACGGCCGAAACGTGCTACGATTTGTCTTCTGCTCACTCTCCGGTATTTATAACTCTTAACACGCAAGTACTTTAACTAGCGCCATCTAGATTGCCGAAACAACATACTAATTCGTCTCTATTTAAGTCTACAATAACCTGGAAGTGTTCGTTCAATATACATTTAAAGGCAAAATATGAAATTGATGTATCGGTTCAGCAAGTACCTAGTATTCTACAACAAGCTGCTAAGATCGTTACGCTGACTAACTCTGCTAATTTTGTGTTGTCTCAACGGACTGAAAGCTACACGTAAGCTGAAACGACCAAGTCCCATCATTCCCTCCAATACGGCTCTCTGACAGATACTAAACAAGAAGTGATATAGAAAAGGCAAATATATTTGCTAAACGACCTAGCAAAGTGTTTAAACCTAACAAGCAAGTTGGAAATCAAGAAATTCTGGTGCATTTTGTACATCTGGAAGTAAGCCAATCAAATACAAGTGGCGCAATGTCAAACAAACGATCAAGGGCTGCGTCGATATAAAAAAGGCACTCGGACATGATCTGATAAACGAAAAATTGTCTGTCAAATCTACCGGACAGATGTAACAAATTAACAACTTATATTTTCCACGCTATAATGAAAACAGGTCACTATCCAGAAATCTGAAGAACTGCGATGATTATAATGATTCCGAAACCTGGCAAAGATACAAAAGCTTATAACCATCTTACTCAAAGGTGTTTGAACAAATGTTCTTGCAAAAACTTTAATCAATTCGGGAGGAGAAAAAAATCATTCCGGATTGTCAATTTGGATTAAGAGAAGAACACGGAACCGTGGTATGAGTTCAGAGAGTGGTATCTGAAATCGTGAACTCCCTTGAACAAAACAAGTACAAGCTTTCTACAAGGTATGGCATAAAGGACTTCTACATACAATTAGAGCACAAATTCCGACACAAGTTTCTTTAAAACTATTAGCTCGATCGCGAAACCAGCGTAAATCGGCGCACATTACACTCACTCTCCTAGTGTACACTGCGCTAAGGTGTATTTGCTTTCGCAAAATCACTTTTTGCCCACCTTCCGCCTTTTTGGAAGAAATGAGAGTGTTAGTCGTTTCAGCTTATATATTGCTTTCCGTAATTATTCCGTTGCTTCAGTAGCTGTGTTTCAGTTCATTGAAGTTATCGTGAAAGCTTTTATTTAACTTTCAATAAAGAGAAGATGACCTGTGGAATTGCTATTGTCTGCGAATTGACCATTTTGTCATTAAAAGCTGTTGAATATCGGAATTCGAAAGGAAAAATTATTACCCTCCACGTGGCTTCCAATTCTCGGCAACTATCGGAAAGTGAAAGGCAAGTTAGCTACCATTCTAGAAATTAAACACTTTGACCACGAAAAATCGATGTTGATTCCAATTCTCCATCAAACAACGAATGCAACTATGTCACCATCAAACAACGACCTCTTGGATACAACAACGCTAACCTCAGAAAACTTTCGCAGATTGGTGATTCACTAAAAGCCAAAATGCGACATGCAAATAGCCAATAACTTAACATCATCAACATGCAGTCAACTGCTTCGAGCCATTTAATACCAAATAAGCATTTAATACCAAATGTATTTGAGCATCTAATGAGAAATAATGAAAAATTACATGGTGGCTTACAATGAACTACAACCAGTATGATCGGAGTTTACTGGATGTTGTTGTTCAATATTTTATAGGACACCTGCTGCATGAGCCATTCAGTAATTTTTAATAGTCAAAAGGCACCATACTTGAAACATGTTCGGGTTTCTTGTTCAAAGTGAAACCAGTTCGGTTTGAGAGGCTCAACAACAACAAATATGAGATATCAATAAAGAATCAAATAATTTGACCGGAGCACCGATGGCATCTACGTAAGCCATAGTTCCTTTAAGCATCTAAGGGTTATAAATACATTGCTGTGGTTGACTATGAAGCATCATGTCGATTGAGACAGGATGCCGATTGAGCTGGGTTTACCAACAGTTCACTTTACGATAGCTACAAAGTTGTAACTGTTGGTGGTATAGCATAATTTATTCGGGATTCTGAGTAGTTGATCTAGTTAGACACAGGTGAAAATATCTTTCTTTGTATCCTCTTAGGAACAAGACAGTATAGTTTTATCATCTAATTTATCTTGTAGATTCCACTTTTTGAAAACAACGTTGTCGTTCAAAATTGTTAACATGATTTAGATTCTTTTTATACGGGAGTGACCACTCTCTGTCGATTCTTTTTCATCAAGTACCTGACGTAATTAATAACATTTTATTTTCCTAATTAACATGATAAAAGCAGTTCTTAAACAAAAACTTGTGCTTTTTATTTCACAGGTATAGCATGCAACTTTTTTACCTGTCACTTAGTTTCCCCCATAAAGTCAAATGCCTCAATTTGCATAATTGAATTTTATTTAATATTTGCCGTATAAATAATGTATATATGTACATAGCCCCCCACCCATTTGTTGCTGTAATGCATAACGAGCGAAACAAAAAAAAATTTGAAAACTTTGTGATAACAACCGCACCACCATCGTTTCTAACTTTTCGTTATGTCGAAACCGAGATTAAAATTTGTTGCCAAACATATCATGAGGGAATACCATATACACACACACACATTACCAAAACAATAAATCATATATACATTTCTTGTATCATCTAATGTTGCGATCTGAAAAAGGTTTCTAGTTTCGCGCATTTTCGATTCTTACATACATATATAGTACCTCGACGACGACGACGGTACAACCCAAAAACCGTTAATAAAGTATAAAAATATGTGACATGAAAACCAAACAGTTGCTTTTCATCATGATTTATAGAATATTAATGAGAGCATCTTTGAAAGTACAACAACCGCACACAAAAAAACCAAAATAAGAATTAAAACTTTTTCTTAATGCTGTGGTGATGTTCCACACCATGTTTTGGTGGTTTTAATTCAATTTTTACCGCTTTTGCTTTTCGTGCACATCACGTGACCAAATATATTAATTTATCATCTTCATATATTTTTTTTCAATAAAAGTATAAAACATTAAATAATCGATATCGCGGTGGAGTCACACGATTATATACGTTAAAAGCTCGCACTATGCTTTCTCAATCGAAATTAGAATCAATGTAAACAAATCTTCTTCACAATTTATATAATATAATATACTATGGGATGATTGTACGAAGGCTCCTAAATAAACAAGCCGCAAAGATCGAAATCAACCGGGAAAAAAATATGTACAATGGTTATAAAAACGTCACACAAACGACAATGGTCCATAACGATTAATAAAACTACACTAAGGTTCGTACTACCAAATTGGAATCGGGCAATTGAACTGTCACAGCATATCTAAATACTTCAATCTCAACAGTTTGAGAAAATATTAAAACAGCAAACTGTCAGGAATACAAGTAGCATAATTTACCGAATAAGCGCGGAATGGCATGATCTCCAATTTTTAACACCTGTAGAGTACCTAAAGGATCAGCATCAAAGACTATCAGTAAGTTAGCCATAAGAGACCTCAAAAAATCAAGTCACTACTACACCTTAAGGATATCCTTTTTGGTCTCATGATTTTTTTTTTTTTTTTTTTTTTTTTTTTTTTCGGTTTTTACAGGCCATTGTTGGCCCGTACCGCGTCAACAATCTGGCTCCAACAGTTTCGATCACGAGCCAGCTCTTCATACTGTTGTAAGCAGTTGGAAGATGCCAGATCGCTCTCTACGCCGTGGAGCCATCGTCGCCGACAGCGACCTCTTCGCCTACCGATAGGCGGTTCTCCCTTTAAAGATCGCTGTATCATTCGTTTCGGATCAGCACGCAGAACGTGACCGAGCCAGCGTATTCGCTGTCCTTTGATTTCATGCACGATATCAGGAATTTGCATTAAATTCCTGATCTCGTGATTGAATAGAACTCGGTATGTGCCATCAACGTCGCGTTTTGGGCCATATATCACACGCATGATTCTTCTCTCGAATGTTAGAAGCCATCTTTCGTACTCATCCGTCAAGGTCCAACTCTCACATCCATACATGACAACGGGTCTGATCAACACTCTGTACAGCTTCAGCTTATCCGTATTTGCAAGATATTTTGATTTCAGCAGTGGCCTTAGAGGATACAAAGCCCGATTGCCAGCGGCAATGCGAACCTTAATATCCTCTCCCACACTATTATCGTGAGTAATGAGAGATCCAAGATACTTGAATCTCATTACTCCTTCAAACGTGTGGTTTCCACTACTGAAATCAATTGCGTCTTGGTCTCTAAAACCAGAGATTACATATTTGGTTTTGGACTCATTGATTTTGAGACCAACGGAAGCTGAACACTGTTCCAGTGGATCAAGTATCTCTTTCACTCCGTTGCCATTTAATCCAATCACACAGATATCATCTGCATACGCAAGAAGTTGATTGGATTGTCGGAATAAGATATTGTCCTGAGGTGTTTCACTTTTACGAAGGATGTATTCCAACATGAGATTAAAAAGTATCGGGGACAGCGCATCTCCTTGTCGAACACCAGAAGTAATTGCAAAAATTCTCGATAGCCTGTTCTCAACTTTGACACAGGATTGTGACTGCGTTACTGTCATTTTACACAAATGTACATATTTTTGTGGTATTCCTAAATATTCAAGCGCATACCATAGCCTCTCTCGATTGATCGAGTCATAGGCTTGCTTGAAATCTAGGAATACCTGGTGTACATTGCGAGATGTTTCGTAGTACTTGGAAAGAATCATCCGTAGCGAAAAAACTTGATCAGTGACTGACCGATTTGGACGGAATCCTCCTTGGTAGTCACCGACAATTTCCTCCGCTAGAGGAGTAATTCTTTCCAAGATTATGTAAGACAGTAACTTATATGCTGTGCAAAGGAGAGCTATACCGCGATTAATTCTCGCATTTCATGCGATCACCCTTTTTGAATATTGGGCATAACGCGGCCACTTTCCATTCGTCAGGCATAACTTCATTTTGCCATACCAATCGAATAAGGTCGAAAAGACAGTTCCACAAAGTTAGCCCTCCGAATATCAAGAGCTCTGAATTAATGCAATCAAGCCCTGGTGAACGATTTTTCTTTAATCTCTGCATGGCCATTGTGAATTCCTCATAGGATGGATCCTCAATGAACATCTCCATAAAAATACTTGGCATATTGTGGTATCCAGTAACTAATTCATTTCAATTTTTAATTAATTTCCCGAAATCAAAGAAGAATCAAACAAAAAGGTCGTTTTTATCGCAAATACATATCAAAAATTTACGACCCGTTGGGATGGCTTTTCCCAGTTTAAATTATCCCTAAACTAATGTTTCAAGAGCTATGGCTACAAAACTTATTCATGGGATGATAAATTACCATCAAAATTCGAACAAAGGTGGGAAAAATTACGACACAACTTAAGTGCAATAGAAGACATCAACTTTAATCAAAAACATCCTGCAATTTTACCGGTAAAACATCATTGCACGTCACCGATGACAATTCACACAGGTTTTCCATGGAGGAAAAACTTTAACATTAGCCAATGTCAGACAAAAATGTTCGATTATCAAATCAGCAGTTATCGACACAACGGGGAAGTATACCAAGGCAAACTCAATCCGCTTATCCTGACACCAAACCAACTCCGCGACCAAATCGGGCAAATAATTGGTAATCTAAAAACCATGCAACATATACCTTATCGCCAAAAAGGTATTGCTGCATTATATAGGATCACTGTAAAAACCATAAAAGTGGAAGAAACGATAATCTTCAAAGTCAAAATTCCGTTGGTGCAAATAAATCGATATTCTGATGGTGCCAATAATCTACATCCAACCATCATCAATACTTACCGCTCAGTTCCGATGAGTTCAACGCTTGTACATACCTTATGGAGAAATACCTTTGCAATACACGTCAGCCACTCTATGGATACAATTCCAATATAGGCAATTGTGAAATTGCTTAAACAGGTTAATGAAATACCAACAAGTTGCCATATATTCACGAGGACTATCATCACCATATGGATACCGTTGCACACAAATAATGCGTGGATCTTCGTAGTAAGCAGTAGAACAACTGATAATATAATTTGTGAAAATAAAAGTGATAGTCCGCCAGAATCAACCACAATAATAATTAAAGGCGAGGGAATTTTCGAGCTACATCCAAACTGTATACTTAAAGAGGATTCATTTACAATCTCAATATATAAAACATTCAGCAGTGAATAAAAGCTTCCTTTTTTGCCCCAGTTCAACTTAAGCGAGAAAATAAATACAAGACAAAATATCCTGAACTTAACCACAACATCAACAATTTCAGGAATCAAGGCTATTGAGAGCACCATTCAAAAATACAAAAATGTATTTGAGTCCTCCATAGATAATGCGAACTTCCATGATTACCCTCACTATCTTGCAATAAACTTATTAATACCAGTTTTATTAGTTATAATCGCTTGGTATATAATCCGAAAAATACAAGAATTGGCGCCACCAAGAGAATCACATCAACTAGAAGTTCTCCCTACACACTAAACTACTATACAGCATATTGATCATTCCGATCAATGACCCGGGAATATCATACAGTTCTTGTTTACAATTATAAATTTCTTATTGTCTAATAAAAATGAAATGCTGACAAATGTGTGAAGTTATCCCAGGATCTCATCCCAGAAAAAAAATAAAATGTTCATCAGGTAATACTAATTTCATCCCATCCCAAAATTTTTTAAAATCATCCCAGGAAATTGTGTATATTGTGTATATGTATCCCAGAAAATTGTGTACTTTGTATTCCACGGTCCACCTCTAATATAGTTTTTCCAAAAATACCTAGTGTTTTCTAATAATTACGTGTGTTGTCTCATTACTAGCTTCTTTGTTTCATGGCTTCTGTATTTCTGATAACATTATCAATTTAATCCAGGTCATTGATCCTATTGTATGCCATTTGTGAATTATTCAGAACTATTGAACAGCAGAGGAGATTACGAAACCTTATCCAGAATAGATGATCTAAATTCAGTTGGTTCGTATCATACACACTTCGTGACCGATGGTAACATCCGTAAACACTAATCTTTACGAATACTTCTATTGTCTTTTAATGATATGTGCTGTCTTGGTGGTATGTTTATGAATTTTCGGTGACCTCTATTGAGATAGAGTTGGAAATTTGGTTTTCATATGTTTCTTGTGTCAATGGTTTGAATGTTGCTATTACCAGTTGGTAACGTTTTGTACGTCTGCTTCTCTCACTGCTGTGACATCTTGTAAGGAAGACAAATGTAATCGTGTATATAGTTTAATAGAGACCTTTATTGAAGTAACAGAGTAATTAAATCCAGTCGCTTGCGATGATATTGACGTCATACCAGTGTTATCGAGTCCAGGGGACCTATTTCTGTATACGATACGAATCTTCATTCGAAACGAAAATACTTTGGTATTTATGTATACGAACGTAAGATTTATTTTAATTTTTGTAGTGTCGATACAGGGAATTTTTTTACGTGAAATAGCCTTAAATGACAGTGTAGTCACAATAAATGTCAACTGTTTGACATTTAATTTCTGTGTATAAATTCGATTGTTTTTCATTAAAAAAAAAAGAATTTCGGTAATATTGATTTAATTGTTTAATTAACTTAGAAAGTGAAAATCGTAAATGGATTCGATAGGTTTGTAATAATTCGGCTGGCATTAGATATCGGCAAGTTCGAGATAAATCGGATATTTTTCAACTTCCTGATAGAACGTTAGTAGATAAACAATTTTTCTGTTAACTAGCAAAACTTCATCAAAAATATCAAATATTTACCCATTTCAGATTTTTGGGTTTGGTCAGATTGCCGAAAGCTACAGTGAATTATTTATTGAAAGAGCTTGACGATGCTTTGCCAAAACGGGCACGGACAACATCAATTCCAAACGTCATTAAGATTGCAGCTATGCTCAGATTTGTAGCCCAGGGTAGTTACCAACAAAGTGTGGGGCAAGATTTTTTAATCGGTATGCCGCAGTCCACTGTATCCGAAACGATGGGTGAAGTTTTCAACGCAATTGAGAATCGGATATGCGGCAAGGATATCATTTCGTCAATCCGATGGCGACAAACCATTGGCGGCAAATTGTTTTTTTGGTTAAACTGAATTTCCTGGTGTTATTGGCATAATGGCGGTTGATGCAAGACATGGAGGAACTTCACATGACTCTTTAGTTTGGAGTCTAAGTAGCTACCGACAGCACTTACAACGACGACAATGATAATTCCAATTACTAGCTGCTTGAAAAATACAAACATTATTATTTTTATTTTCATTATAAGGTGACTCAGGGTATCCTTTAGACCCCTGGCTCATAACTCCATTCGAAAACAAGAAATATTGTTGAAAGGTGCATCGGCCTATTACAAGTTTAGTTTCGATGTTTACTGGGTGCTCGTGAATTACACTATACTCCGAGAGAAGCGGTTCAAATGCTTTAGAAAACGAGACAACAGTAGATGGATTCTCATGGAGAAATTTATCAAGAATCAAATGAACCGGATTTTCTTAATTTTCCGGGTTTTCTTAATTCTATGGTTTTTCTTCTAATCGAACTAGTCGCTTTAGACTCTAGTTTGAGACTCTAGTTTGTTTGAAATATTTTCATGAAACGCCTGTTTCATTTTGATTGGTGCCTCTAATCCCTAGATTTTCTTCCGGTTCTGGGAGTTCATGCCTCTGTTTGATCATTATTGCCTATTGGTGAAGTTAGAGGAGAATCAATGTTAATATTTGGTAGATCCAAGTTGCTGTCACCAAGTTCGCGAGTACCAGCGGTTTTTTCAATGGTCCTTTTCAAATCTATTAGTCTTATGAGAGGTTCTTCTAGAGGCTAAAACGTAAAGGTTTTTGATTTGCCTCCCCCCGTCTCAGACAAGCTTATTATTTAATTTCAACCTCTTTTTCCCCCGATAGAGGACATTTTGAAACGTATCATGTTTACTCAAATTCGTATAGCAACTGAAGGTATTCGTACACGAAAATACGAATCACACGAATTCGTCTAGATTTTGTACGTATTCGTGTACAGAAATAGGCCCGCAGTTTTTCCATTGAAATCATCTTAAACAATTTTGATATCATAGCACAGAATTGTTGTGCTTTCTTGTACAGAACAATGCACTCATCAGTTAGTTTCCTAAACTAATGCTAACTTAGATGTTTCCGTTTGCGTTCTAATATTCCAGTTGTTATTTCCATGTCAATATTTTAGTGGTTTACGGATTTCCCTCCCAGATAGCACACAGTCTTTCATTGCAGCTTGTATTATATAGGATGCTTTAATTTTATTTTAGCAAATTGTGCTGCCTTTATATTTTAAGGGACGGACAGGAAAACGAACACAGAGGAAGAAATTATTTTATGTAATGCGATGGTTTAACAACAGGAAATAATTATTTTCGAAAAGGGATCGAATTTTGTTTATTAAGAGTTAAGAGTGAATTTTTAACACTTCATGACATATATTTACTGCCTATATATATATATATATATATATATATCACAATTAGGAACATATACTTTGTGTCGACAGATTAAAGGTTATTTTTAAATTTAAAAAACAAACAATATTTACGAAACAACCCTTCTGTCATACATACTACTCGGTATAATAGCTTAAATTAGGGGTTTGAGTTCGAAACCTGGGCGGTATTCTATATTGTTCCGATTTATCTGTCCACCCCAATTTAGGTTCTTATTAATAGTTTGAAATGATATAGTGGACGATATAATCCAACAAAAAATTTCAACCCCCTAAGAATCGTATTGAAAACGGGTGGTGAAGTTAATAATTTAGAATACACAAAACCGTTTTTATTTCGTTAAGTTCAATATTTTCAAATCAAATATTATAATAATAGTTATAATATATAAATAAATAAGGGATGGTTATTTAATTTTTTCGCATTATAATAAAATTAAAACAGTATATGCGTGCTTAATTTACAGAATAAATAAATTCAAGAATAAATTAAAAATTGGATGTTTCTAAACAAATTGATTTAACGTTGTTGCTGACGAACGAGTGTGGGGTTTATTTATAGCACCGCAAAACCGTATAAGCAATTTCCCAAAGATGTCCGCATAAATAAA